>NW_004624813.1:3677360-3725758 GCF_000247695.1 Heterocephalus glaber | reverse complement strand
GTATACTTGCTATAAATGAAGAATTGGATATTGAAATTTAAAAGTTATGTAGGAGTACAAAGGACCTAGAAAAGTAAAAAGAAAAAGAGAAAAAAACCCCAAACAAACAGTGTTGGAAGACATTTAGTACCTAATTTTAAGACTTCTTCTAAAGCTACAGTAATCAAGGCAGGGTTGGTGTAAGAAAAGACATATAGATCATTGGAATAAAACAGAGAATCTGATTCTTGAAATTAGGTGCCTGTCTTTATGCCTTTATAATACTCACTGCTTGTTTCTTTTAAAGTATTTTTAAAGTTTTATTATAATTATTGCTTTCCTTATTTGTCTTCTTATTTGGATTGTAACTTTTTGCTGCACAATGTAATATTTATTTTTCTCAGAGCTCACAACTGAGCCTGATGGGTAGAAATTTGTATATTGAATGAATAAATACTCAGTCTTTCCTTTCTGTTTTGCTTGCATTTATAAATAAGTTGTAACTGGGTAGATTCTTCTATATTTATTTTTTTCTTCTTTGTAGTCCTTAAGGAGAGTGCTAAAATAACCTGAATATTATTCCCATAAGTAATTGTATGAAGTGTTTTGATCATGACTCTAGCAAATTGTTGGCATTTTCAGGACAAATTATCTTTAGTGGAGTTTCTATTTTAATTGAAGAACTCATGGACAGCTTGAATTAATTATTTGTCTAGTCCTTAGACATTTGATAGCATTAGTACATTTCTGTGCCTTATTCTTTGGGTGGTGATTTGAATTATCATTGAGTGGCAATAGGTAGATTTTAATTCTACAGTGTCCTGCCTGAGTGGGCTACCAATGAGCCCAATTATGTTTTTGGTTCACAGGTCATATTTATATATGAAAGTAGTTAATAAGGATCAGAAGGATCATAAACATTTCAAAACACCATTTAAGCTCACTTCAGTGGCATCTTGGGCTCATACAACTCCTGAACAGAAATACAAGGAAACTTTCACTATGGTAGGCTAATTTGAGATAAGACCAGTATTAAACTATGATATGATGAAATTATAGAATTTTATCATCTAGTGTATAGAAAATATTTACACAAGCCAGAGATCAGTACTCAGTGGTTGAGATTCATAACTGGGTCTACTTAATAAGCAGGCCAGAATTCTTTGTAATTATTTCATTAATCATCAGAAACAGTTGTTACTGGAGTGTTTGAAAGCAGTTTGTTTTCTTAAGAAGATTAATCACCCCCTGCAAAGCTAATTTAATTGGATTGTAAACTCTCTTTCCTCCATGAAAGGAAAAGTTAAGCCATATCCTCATCTTGGAATTATCAAATGTTTCAAAGGCACAAGATCCAAATTAACTAGATTTTTCCTTGAATAACTTAATAAATATACAAGTTAAGTGATAATAATGATGATTTTTGTTCTGCTCATGGCAACTATACTTAATATTTGTAAGCTAGGCTAAGAGAAATCCTAGGTCCTTCAAAAATAAAATAAAGTGATACAGAAAAAGAAATTCCACTTTATTGTGAGAACAATAGAATTTCCATTGACAAGGAAGAGATATTAGGCTCTTCAAACTAAAGAATGAAGTAAATTGGGCTGGGGATTTATCTCAGTGGTTCCGCCACCTGCCTCGAAAGCAGAAGGACCTAAGTTCGATCCCCGGTACCAAAAAAAAAACAAACAAGAATGAAGTAAATTGTTTGATTTAATGGCAGGTCTAGAGAATGGGGCCTTGAAAAAAGCTGAAAAAGGACTTGGGGAGGGTCCTGCCATTTATTTTCTTGGACTCAGCTTAGACACTCCTAAGCCATCGTAGAGCCGTTCTACTTGAAACTCCAGACAGGGCTAAACCCACACTCAACATCTTCCCATGAGGCATTTTAGTTGCCTGCTCAGACAAAAGAGATCAAAGAAAGGGATGGATAAAGGAAATGGAATTGTATTTTGTACGGAGCATGAAACAGTATGGGCTATGTATGAGGTTCTAAGATTAGGAAATAACTAGTGAGAAAAATGGTAAGGGTTGCTATACTAATGGATCTTCTGTTTCTGCCACTTCCTATCTATTTATGCCCCACCTCTTTCCAAGAAGGATTTGAAGTGGCTTTAATAACTGACATGTAAGACAAAACAAATACTTTACTCTGCCTACTCTGACTTCAGATTCAAGCCATCAAGTTCTTCACAGCAGGCTGACCAAGAAATTTCTTCAATAGAAGTGTTCATTAGCTAGTTTTATTATTAACATGATATGCATAAAAAATCCCTACTTTCTTTTGTGTATGTAGATAATATTAGTTCAGAAAAAGACAACCCTTTTCTTCTCTCTAAATGTCAGTATCAGTTTTTGTCACATAAATGTGTTCTAACACATCCACCTATGAAAAGGTTTGAAAAGGTTTTCAAACAAGGGTTTACATCTTCTCTTGCAACCCTATTCCATGTGGTTGTTGAAAATATAGTGTGAAAGCTTTTTATTGTTTCAGAGTGGACCTCCCAAACCTGACTGTGAGTTTCTTGGCTGAGAATCTAAAAAACTAAAAAAAAATATGTCTCAAACCACCACATTTTGTTTTCTTTTAGGTTCAAACCCTATAAAAGCACATTTTGTATGGCTTCTACCCCAAACCATATGCTGGCATAAGATCTTGCTAGATGCTGTGCTCAGATCTAACTGAAAGGTGTACCAATCTTTACAACATTTTTGGTGTACTTGTCACTAACTTGTTATACAGGTGACACAAGCTGAGTACTCACCTATAGTCTCTTCTATTGGATCCTTTTAGCCCAATCCCACCACCCAGTCTGGGACATAGAGCCATCTTGTTGTCCTCAGTCAATCACTCTTAGACACTGTAACATTTTACTGATGCCTATCTTACCTTGGACTTTTACTTCCCCTAAAAACTTACCTCTTCCATCTATCATTCCCTCAAACACTTTGAGGCTAGTCAGGGAGATAAGTTTTTGCTAAGGTAATAATGGGTTAAAACTTCTTAGAGAAGGCACACAGGACACTATAATTCGTTGTGGCAGACATGTTCACTTGCTGACAATTTAGAGTTTCCTAAAATACAGGATTTTTATTTGCTCAATATGGCAGCTCTATGACCATTGTTTCTTCATCTCCTACAACCCCCATAAAGCAAGTGCTCAGTAAATATTGTCTGAAAATAAGCACATGAAAGTAACAGAGAAGGATATATCTATATGTAAAATTTTTTGTGATGTGGAGAGTGGAATCTAGGACCTCATAATGCCGGGTAAGCACTTTACCACTGAGCTATACCTCCAGGCCTCCTCTGAATCTTTTTATCTCTCTAAATTATATCATATGGGGAGCTGGCTCACTCTTCAGGTCTGGAACTATTTCATAAGATTTTAGGCCTCTGAGTCTTGTTTTGGTTGGAAATTGAGGGTAGTTATACTCTTTGACTTTTTCATCCTGTTTGTTCATGCAACCATTGTTCTAGGAGAGCATCCTTCTTTTTTAGAGGAGCCTATAGGATAAAAGGGGGTGAAGGACAGATATCTGCTATCATCTTACAGTTCACTAAGGGAAGAGCAACCCTGAATTTGGGTTGGAGGGGCTTTGAGAAAATAAAGACACTAACAGGTCACATCCTAGTATCATCTTTTACCCAACAGAAGTGGGAGCTCCCTTGATAACTACAAATAGGAAGCTTCTGGGAGTCCATTGATGCTGGGAGTGGAAGTAATAATAGCAATTTGGGTGAACCACAGTCTTTTATAAATAGTCCTAGTGCCCCCAAAGTCATCATCATGAGAATTCTTAAGGCCTCTATGGAAGGAGAAAGCTGTCTTAACATTTTATTTTATAATTACGTTAAATTGTCAATTATTACTGTAACTGCCATATAATTGTAAGAATGTTCTTTTTTAAGAGTTAGGAGCCATTGGGCATTAAGGCAATTTTGACTTTGTCTTCCTAGATTGCATCTATTGTTTTCTTCAGGAAGTTCCTAATACTTTATGTTTCTCCTTGTCTTGAGGCAGTCCATATCTCTTAGAAAAAGGAGACTTTGAAACCTATAAACTTGGTGGGTGAAGTTAACACATCAGATGTTAGCATGCCATCTATTTAGAGCTGTGATTGAAGTCATAATAGATATATTTTCAGTATATTCCATCTTTTGCCTGCCCTTAAAAGACAAGGGAGATGCTTCAGTCTTGAGACAAATTCACTCTGAGCCAGACTGAACCTACAGTGCACACACAGTCACCCACTCCCACAAATTCTGTTTTCCTAGTGTGTTATCTCTGTCACTTATTAGATTTTTTGGGGGGTGGTGGTGTTGGAGATCCAACCCAGGGCCTCAAGCATGCTAGGCAAGTACCGCTGAGCCACAACCCCAGCCCTGTTTCTCTGGTTTCTTGAATCTACTTCTGGCTTCAGGCACATTGACGAGACAAAGTATGGCCCTCTTGCTACTAAATTCTGTTCCTCTATCAAAATATTGTCAAAACAATTATGGGACTATCCAGAAAAAATGCTTTCAAGGGGAAGACTTTTAGTTTTATATGCAATATGGTTAAAAATGTGGGTTTGGAGTTAGCTTTACCTGAAACATAATTCTGGATGTATCTCTCCAATGACTGGGATCAAATTATTTTATCTTTGCAAGTTTCACTTTTCTAGTATGTAAAGGAGAGATTAATTATAGTACCTACTTCTTAGGATGGTTGTTAGGATTAAATGATTTATTATATTTAAAACATAGCCTATACATGGTAAATACTTAACAAATGACAGTCATTATTGACAGTCTGTATCAAAGTCTGCAACAGAAGATTTGGTTTTAAACAGAATCTCAGAATGTTTTCCAACAAACAAAACTATGTGGCTTGAATAGTGCTTGTAGGCCATGGATAGGAATTGTAGCAGTAAAATCCCTGTACCTGGCTGGTCACATTCCTGGCCCCTCCTCTGAATGCACAACTTCTGGTTTAACTGGAAGTTGGGAATTAAGGTTAGGACACTCTGACACCCTCTATCATAGCCAGGGTTGGAATCTGGTAGAAGGAGATCCAGGCCTCCCTGGTGTCAACCAAAATTGTCTCTGACCTGCCCAGCAGCTCCTTCTACCCAACTCTCCAGGGGTTATTTTGAGGACTATGTATTCCTAGCACTGCAGAGGTGGTGTCTTGGCCTAGTGCCTGAGGCTCTACTTGGTTCCTGCCTCCAAGCTTCCAATGTGCTTCTGGCTCAACCAGAAGTTCAGGTGTGAAGTGGCCTAGTAGTGTGTGTTGGCCAGGGGGAGTGGGTGGGGTGCAGTGGAAAACACTTGAGCAATGTCTGCAGAAGAGTCCCTGGGGAAGGTGCGTGCGTGTGTGTGTGTGTGTGTGTGTGTGTGTGTATTATACTTCATATCATTTGTCTTTTCTACCTAGTCTGATCTTTCAATGAGTTCAATTCCATTAAGAAGATAAAGGTCACTGCAGATAAATTATAGAAGGAGGAGATTGTGGGAAGAGGAAGAACTTGAGGTGGGGTCCTCCTTGCACATTCTTTCTCCTTTCAGCATCTTTTCCCTTTTAGCTTTCTAGAATGTCCATCCATTTCTAGCCATTATAAGAAGGAAATCTTGGATTAGTAGGCTTAGGAGCTTTAGACTTTTGTCATCTTTGTTCATCCTTCCCACTTTTTCTTCTTCCTTTTCCCTCCTCTTCTTGTTTTTCATTTTCTTCTTTTGCTTTACTATTCTTTTTTCCAGAGCATAGAAAATGTGAGCTTTTAAATTATTACTCAAAACAGAAAAAAAAACTTCTGAAGGAAAGAAAATAGGAATACATGTCTGGTGAGGTAAGGAGGACAGAGAAAAGAAGGATGAGGAAAGGTTGGCCCCTAAATTCCAAGTTAACAGGAAATTGTCTCAAATTAACACAGAGCAGGCAAAGCCTCCCTTCTTACTTAAACTTCATAGAAAGATTTGCTGATATTAGATGAAAATGGGAAAGAAAATCTTAGGGAAGGAAAACCCAAAAAGATCAGTGACAATGTTAAAAATCTCAAAGCATTGAGAGGAAATCTGGCCATATGTATACAGATGACTCATCCAGATAGATCAAAATGGTTAAAATTATCTCTTGATATTGATAATAATTATTAATATTTTTAAGGTATTGATTATTCTAAATTTGAGATCTTTTTAATCAATAGCTGGAAAGTATTATAAATAAGAATTACTTTTATAGACTTGGTATATAAGCCATATTTTTATTTAGTGTTGGTTTAGTTCACATTTGTTTATTTTATTTTTAGTATGTTTGAAACATCCACTAATTCCTAGCAAGTCATAACAAAAGAAATAGATTATTATTAGCACAGTGTGATGGTACAAGCCTATAATCCCAGCACTTTGGGAAGCTGAGGCAGGAAGATCACAAGTTTGAGCCCAGCCTGGGCAAGTTAGCGAGACCCTGTCTCAAAATAAAAAATAAAAAAAGAGCTGGGGATGTAGTTCAGTGAGAAAGCCCTAGGTTCAGTCCCTAGTATTGAGCAAAATGATTATTGTGCATGCAGAAGCAGTAAGTTAAGGAGAAGAATCCACAAATATGAAAAAGCCAACTAACTTAAATCTATAATTGTGGGTTTTTTTCTTTTTGGTACCGGGGATCGAACTTGGGTCCTTGTGCTTGTGAGGCAGGCAGTGGAACCACTGAGCTAAATCCCCGGCCCTAAATCTATAATTGTTAAGAAAAGCATGTTTTCCTTTTACAGAATGGTACTGTTTATATGATTTGTACAACAAACTTTCTGAACACTATTGCAGTGGTGAAAGACTGCTTTTGAAAGACTTTTAGGTATTTGTATCTCCAGCAGAGGGTCAGTGCCTAATGGCCAGGGAGTGGCCAGTCTGCTGTGTGGATGTGGTACAAGCACAGTGTCATGCACAGAGATGTGCCAATGTTTCCATGCCAAACTAAACTGGGGTGGGCAACAGTGAAAGGAAAATTCATTTTCTTCTGATTTAGCATCCTTATTCCTTTGGTGGTAATCTGCTTAAGAAATCTATTCAGATTTTTCTCCTGAGACCAAGAACCCAGAACATTGTAATTAATAAAAACTTTTTGCCCCCATTGGTTGAATGGCTCTTATGTGTTAGGCTCTTACATTTCCTGGGTGCTTAGGACTCCTCACAGGTGATATTATTTCAGATGTCACAGCAATGCTGTGGGATCCTGACTCTTTTGTACAATGTGTCTAGTACATTGCCAGGGTTCAATACATCTTAAACAATAGCTGCAACAGCTGCAAGAGGAATCCAAGGATCAATTTGTTGAAATAAAGCAAAACAGGGGTTTGCCATATGGGAGATCTTATTTAAGATGAGTTTATTAGATGTAGGATTCTTTTTCCTGTAGCCTAAGGGCTTTCTGGAGGAAATCTAAAATCTTTCTATAATGCTCCCATATTGCCAGATGTGCAAATAGTGAAGTAGACCTTTTCCCCTGTGTGTATGCATGTGAGTGTGTGTGCACATGTGTGTGCCTGCATATGTGTGTGCAAATGTGGTATATCCCGGCGCATATACTGAGGTTCAGTGTATCTCACATTCATTTTCTTATGTGAAAATTTTTTCATGCACTTCTAAATATGCAGCAAGACTATTCCCCCTTCCCATATCTGACTACATTCATGTTCATCAATACATAAAGCAATGACAGCAAAATAATGATAAAACATGGCTATTTAATAAAGAACCTTGTTAGTTTTGTACATTGGTTTTAGGATGCAATGGAGTGCTCCATGGAAACTTAAAAATTTATAATGATTATTGACACCATTAATCAGAATTTGCCTTGTGAACAGCTCAGGGATCTGTTGTATTAAGCTGTCATGTGGTTGCAATCATACCTTTTAACTGCCATCAGAGGTAACTGTCAGCAGCACCATATCTTCTCTCCAGTCTATTACGGCTTCAGTTCCCTAGGGTTCCATCCTGAGTCCAGGGCGATTTGTATGGTACACTAATGACCTGCTGATTGTCTGCACAAAAGCTAAATCATACGCTGTTCAGGAAACACTGTGATTCCACACAAAAGCAAAGGACTGTCTTGTGTCAAAATAATACCATACTCTAACTTTGATAAAGATTTTTTAACTGACTACAAGGTACTGTTTGGTGCTAAAGTATGTGGCAGAAATAATGTTTATTTAAATACAGAGTAAGTTGGCAGCAGGTAAATTTCAAAAGTGTGGGTGTGTAAAGATGCTGTTTAGATAGCTATTTCTACTCAGATTTTTATTCTAATTTTGAAAGGTATCAGAATTAGCCAAATGTTTTTTGTTTCAGTTGGATATGTATTCATGTTGGTAATTATTGATAGTACATTTTAAATAATGTCACCAAAGACTCTTCCTAATAGATGGAAAATGTGTGGTGAGTACCATACTGATCTATCTACCTGTTCATCTACTGATATATTGCTATAGTCTGCCTCAGTGACTAGGTGTGGGGCTGTAGGGGTTAGGTGAAGCTGTCTTAGTCTCCATGTGTCTGTGCCTGCCCTTGCAGCATCTTTGCTTATTTTAAAAAATTCATTCATTCATTCATTTAATTTAAGCCTGTTGTTATATAGGCACTGGAATGATAATAAACTCTCAAATTAGCTAGTGACCAGTCATCTGGTATTTGCTCAGTGTTCAACAGATCATCAAGGATTCCTTACCAACTAAGTCCTGAAAAAATTTAAAGGGAATGGGTATTATAGCATGTTGGCAAAATGAAGGTTCCTCCATTAGACTGTGATCTTGTTTAGGACAAGAACTGAGTCTTATCCCTGGAATTATCCATACCTCTGACCACAGGAATCATATGGAATATATTTTCTATAAAATGTTAATGAATTTTTTAAAATACCTAAGAAAAGAATCTTTTGTAATAAACAATAAATTACAGATGTTAAGAGTAAGGGCTTTGGTGTCAGTTATGGCTCTGGTCTACACTGGTAGTTTAACTTGGGAACCAGTGATAGCTCCACTTCACCAAATTTGTCTACACATTTCCAAACCTAAGTGTTTAGGACCTATGATATATCAAGGTATGTGCTAGGTGTAGTGGATTCAAAGGTGAACAAAGTTAATAAAACAGGAGTTTTCCTCAAGTAGCTTACAGTAGAGGAGCTCTGGGGGACCTCGGAACTGATAGAGAGAATTCCAATAAAATGTGTTAAGTTTTGTGACAGAGCAGGACTACTGTTACCTAGACGGCCTCAGAGAAGTACTGGGAGGTCAGGGGGAAGAGTGCTTCAGGCATAAGGGACTACTATTCAAAGGTCTAGAGTGAGAAAAGCACGGTGCATTCCAAGGACTTAAATATATTCAGAGTCATTGAATTGTCACCTACAATGAGAGGAGCTTAGGATGAGGCTGGGAGGGGATCAGGACCAGATCCTGAAGGGCCTTGTGGGAATACTAAGGAGTTTAGAGTCCACCTAAGATCAAAGGGAATTTATTGAGGGGATTTGAGCAGGGCAGCACATGATGAAGTTTACATTTCAGAAAGATTGCTTGGGCCACACATTGGATGAGAGACTGTTTAGAGAGGGCTGTTAGGAAGGCTTTTGCAGAAATCCAGGTGGAAGATGGCCCATAGTTCCACAATGTGATGTAATGGAAAATGTACAAGCTTGAAAGCCGGTGTGGTGGTGTGCAACTGTAGTCCCAGCACTGGGGAGGCTGAGGTAAGAAGATCACTGGAGCCTGGGCAACACAGTGAGATCTTTTCTAAGAAAAAAAGGTATATGTATATATTTTTCTTATATATGATTAAGAATTCAATGTGATTTGGCTCTTTATCTTGAGATGTGTTTGACTGCTAGCTGGTAACCAGTTATAGATAGCTTATACAGTTTTTGTTTCATTAAAATGGAGTAACTTTGTTTAGGTGATGTGGAACTTAAATGGAATACAGTTCATAAGATGCTGGGCTACACACAGAACACTTGGATGTGACAGTCCCTTCTTGTTGCTATTAGTGGTACTTTCCCACCCCCCTGTATTTTTTCTCTTTGATGTACAACTTGATTCTTTTAAATGAGATATTTTGTTGCTGGTGGTCCTTTTCATCCTTGGCCACATGGATGGTGAAGGCTCTTGTTTTCGCCTCTCCTCCTGCCTACTGCAGTTCTCCCAGAATGCTCTGGGCCATCACACAATTACCTCTGCAAAAGCCAGCTCTGTTGAACACTTTAATCCGGTTTGGGTGATGTATAGCCAATGAAAACCAGGTTTGGTGAAAAGTCTTTGCTTCCTTCCCTTTTGGAAGCTTTTGGGGCTTTCTGGTAACTGCATTCTCTTCCTCATGACCTCGGAATGCAGCTCTGGTGTTATCTTTGGCTTCCCTCAGAGCTGGTTCTTAAGCACTGTGTAGAAAGAACTTTGTATTTTTTAGAAAAAAAAAGGCCTTATTTTTACTCTGAGAATATTCCAAAATCCTGTCATATTTTCCTTTCTGACATCTCTAAGACTCATCTTTTCCCATTAGTCTCTACTAGCTATAATCCTTTCCCATATTCTGGCCCATTTTTTCTCCTATTTTCTGTAAATACCTCCACTGTGGTCTCTGTTCTTAAGTTCTGTCTCTGTTAAAGCAATCTCCTTTGCCTCCATTATAACTTTTTTTAAAAAAAAATGCCTTCCCTATGTTCTCTCATCTGCATTAAATCTGGACTGTGGGGGCCTGACTGTTCATTGCCTAATTATTTTTTTCCCTGCTGGTTTCCCATATTTCTTCTTAATTTCTTAATACCTGATCTCCTTATATATGTTCTTTTTATTTCCCCCGTTCACTTTTGTTTTTCTAGGCCGTTTTAAAGCTGTCTCCTCTCTAGCCAAGAACATTTTCTTTCCTTTATATATGCCAAACCAGCCTTGAACAAGCTGTCTCCTGAAACCCCTCTCTCTTAGCTCTCCTCACGTTTGCTAAGCCTCCCTCTCCATGACAATAGTCTATTTTTTAAATCAACGGATGTTCTAGTATATATGTAACTCCTTTGATCTAAACAGATCTATTATCTACTGGGGAAGATCTCTGTCACTAGTTGACTTCAGTTCATTCTCTTACCGCCATTGTGATGGCCTCGGGTTAGGGCTCACGAGGGCACCTACCTTCCATCTGCTGTCACTACCTCAGCTGTCTTTACTGCCTATTTTACCTTTACAGAATCCTTAGGGATGTCTTTCTGATCTGGTTCCTTTTCATTCTTCAATAAGATGAAGCAACAAAGCTTCTGGCTTTCTCTGGCCTGCAGAAGAAAGCTTGCCTTCCTGGGGTTGGCCTCAAGACTCTTCATACCCTCACCTCCTCATGGTTCAGATTCTCGCTTTTCACTCCAAACGCTAAGTCCCAGTCACACAGAACTGAGTGATGAGGCATTTTACTGTGTATAGAGGTCAAGGGTGGACTGCTTCAAGCCAGATCTAGTCTGCAGAATTGTTTGCCATCTTTCAAAAGCTAAAAAATTTCATGGAAAAGTCTGTTTTGTTGGCTTCATCTCATCTCAGAAAATATAGTGAATCTGCAGCACTACCCATTTTAAAACAGAAGCTTGAGGTTGAATGGTGGTGGCCCCTTCAGGTGAAGTGAGCTCTCTCTCCACTTTGCCATAATTTCTGACATATCCTATTATGGCCCCAACATTGAGGAAAAATGTCATTTGCCTTTTATCATTGCTCTTATGCTTTGCTTTATTGTATTAAGAGAAATTGTGCCATGTCTCTATAGGTAAATAAAAGATGGGAAGGTATTTTTTGTATTTCAAAATATCAGTGAGGGCCACTTCATACTTTCATTGTCCTATGCCCTTAGGCATCTGAGTGTGGGTCACTGACTGGCTGAGCACTAAGCATCTGTGCAAATTCTGGCTTCATCACTTACTATCTGTTAGGCAAGTTACATGTTTTTAGGGATGACAATAGTATGTATTCACAGTTGAAGATTATATGAGATAACCTATTGAGAAAATGTAGTGGATCATAACACGGAAAGTATTTGATAAATCTTAAGCTTTACTGTTATCACTATTATCATTATTATTTTATTTCTCAAATCTAATGGTGGAAATGTCAGATACATAATAAACTTGTTTAGGGCAGATCTCTTTTGGTGCCTATTGAACAGATCCCTCTAGTTACTGGTCTGGTCAAGTTATTTAATCTTACATATCTTCACTTTATCATCTGTAAGATCTCAGTAATAGCAGTATATTAAATGTTACCTGTATCTTTGGTTTTAATGTATCTTCTGAGATAGTCATGTACTTAGACAAACATGTATTGTGTGTAATGCATGTCTGCCACATAATAATATCCAATAGATGGTAGCTGTTATTGTCATCAGCTGCCTACCTCTTGCCCAGAGGATGCCACCTGATAGTCGTGAGGAGCTAAGGAACCAAGTAGTTCACTTGACTGTGATATGTGGGGCCCATACTTCTCCATGGGCTTTTCAAGAGTGAGATATAATTCACAAACCTTAAAATCCACCTTCTTAATGTTTATAGTGCAGTGGTTTTTTAATAGAGTCACAAAGTTGTGTAATTATCACCACAGTCCAACTGTAGAAGGTCTTCATCATCTCCAAAAGGAACCCCTATCCTTTAGCAGTCATCACCATCCCACTTTCTCCCTAGAACTTGGCAACCACCAATCTACTTTAACTCTATGGATTTGCTTATTTTAGACATTTTATGTCAATGGAATCACATACTATATGTTGGACATGAGCTTTTGTCTGTGTGTTATCTTAAAGAATAAAACTGCATGTTAGTTACTTTCTCTCAATGCTGAAACAAAATGCCCAATCCAAAATTAAAGAGGGAAAGGTTTATTTGGCTCACAGTTTGTAGCGGTTTCAGTGCATAATCGGCTGGCTCCAAGGCAGGGTGGCAGAGGGGCAACAGTTCACGGTGTTGGAAGACAGCAAAAGCAACAAGGGAAAGGGGAGGGGCCCTCAACAGCATCTTTCTTCCCTTTTTATCTTCTGTAGACCACTTAGGGCAGGTAGCACTCACACCCTCAATCCTAGTGCCCTTGAGCTAGCATTATACCAATCAATTTTAGAAAAAGCTCCAGCTATGACTGCATGGGACTTTGGGAGACATCAAGACACAAGCCATGACAAACTGTATCTTTTCTCAGAAAACATATGGAAATATTAAGTAGGAAGATAGCATATGTGAAGACTGTTGATAGGAATAAAACCAAACATGAGTTGAAGGGACTAAATTAAGTAAGTTCAGAATAGAGAGGAAGTGGAGGAACTCACAGTGTGGCTGGGTGGTAGAGCACTTGCCTCACATGTTTGAAGCCCTGGATTCAATCCCCACTGCTCCAAATTGGTTGCTTAGAATTCGTCTGGGAGCTAGTTAAAAGTACAGATTTCAGACTTGTTCTCAGGCTCAGCTGAGTCATAATACTCTGGGTGGGGGTTTAGGATCTGCCAAAAATGATTGTTCCAGGCAGTGGGTTTAGAAATTATTGGATTACATGGGACCTGCTTAGGTGACACTGCTTTGTGCTATTCTGCTCTTGGTGACACTGCTCTGTGGGCGCTGCTCTGGGCCATTTTGTTCTCAATGACACTGCCCTGTAATGATACTCTTCTTACATGTAGATGTCTGCTCATAATAGGTTTTTTACAACTAATTCTTTTTTTTTGGTACCGGGATTGAACTTGGGTCCTTCCGCTTGCAAGGCAGGTGGCGGAACCACTGAGCTAAATCCCCGGCCCTTTTACAACTAATTCTTACTGTTTAATTTTTGAGGCACAGAGGCTTGAACCCAGGGGCTCATACTATATCTCCAGACTCCTTTCTAAAATTTTGAGAGAGTATCTCACTAAATTGTGCAGGCTGATCTTGAACTTATGATCTTCCTACTTCAGTCTCCTGAGTAACTGGGGCTACAGGTGTGCACCCCTACACCTAAGTAGGGCTTGATTTGTTTGTTTACCTCAGCCACTCCTACATTCAGTCTTACACAAAATAGGGGCTCAGCATATGTTGGAAGACTAGTAGTTATATAGAAATTTTGAGTTTATAGCTAGGATATTGTCAACAACAAAGTCATTAAGGACAACAGGCTAAGAGAAGGTCTTTCTTGTCCATTCTAAACATACTTTGAGATTTCAAAGCTGGTGTTGGTCTCCCAGTCCCCGACTTGTGATCCATAGTCAGCAGATTTTTTTTTTTTTTTTTTTTGGTACTGGGGATCCAACTCGGGTCCTTGCGCGTGCACAGCAGGTGGCAAAACCACTGAGCTAAATCCCCAGCCCAAGCAGATCTTTGATATTTGGGCTTAGGCATATGCCCCAGAGCAGCCTCTTCAGTGAGACCTTCTAGCTCTCCGCATGCACTGACAGGCAAAGTGACTAGAGATGGTTCCTACAGCCACAAGATCGGAGTCCCTCAGGGAGCCTGTCAACATGCAGATTCCTGTGCCTTGTCCCAGTCCCACTGAGCCAGACTGTTGTCCAGGAAGGGGAAATTACTACCTAAATACCACCAAACACTGCTTTAGAGCTTGAGGAAGGTGATCTTCCTAGCTCTGTCTATAGCAAAAATCCAACATTATATTCATGGAGATTTACTTGAGCAGTGTTGTGGGCTGGGTTTTGGGAGACCTGGGCTCAGTCCTGGCCCAATCTTTTAGTCAGTCCCCGTGTGATGCTTTTGACAGAGAAGCCCTAAACTACTGATATTTTATCTAGACCATCTTTCACTGTGGTTGTACCATTCTGTTTCATTTTGTTAAAGACTTTGGGGGACTAACATATTAATTGCTCAGGAGCTGGGCTAAGGATAAAGCTTGAGTTGCTGTGTTTCTTTTTATGGGATCTTAAATCCAAGTTTGTCCCTAAATATTATTTACTCAGTTCTCATTCAAGAAATCACTTCTCTGTTTAGGTCAGCTGTGTGCAATACCGTGAAGAAAAAGTGAGTGTGTTTGTATTTTTTAGGTCTTTCCTTTTTCCCTAATATGTGCCACTCTAGCCCAAACATTCTATATGCTCCATGCATGCAGACTCACCAGTACTTAATTGCAATTACTGTATAGATTTTCCTTCTTTGGTACTGACAAATTAATGAAGGGACGGAGAATCCTTAGGAATCTTTGTGGGTTCCTCTAGTCTGTGCCTCATTGTCTGGAAAACCACAGGCTTCATTTAAAAGTCAGTGAATCCATCATCAGTCATTGTTTAAGCCGTGTATTTACCAAGATCCTCACTTGCATGGTGGCTTAACTATATAAACTGTGATTTATCATTTTACAGTTGCTGAGATAGATGGGAAACCCACTCCTTCGGAAGAGCATGGCCTTTTCCTGTATTGTTTCCCCACTGCTGCTGAGCTTCTTGAACACTGGTCCCTGAATACAATCATCAAGAAGACTTTGTAGATGGGCTGCCCAGTCTTCTGGAGAAGAGAAACATGAGCTGCAGTTTCTCAGTCAACTGGCTCTTCATTCACGTAATGAGTGTCATCAGCATCAACAAAAAAGATCCACCAGCTGGACAACTGCTTGGAGGACTAACGTCTAGGGGGACTGAAATGTCAGTGGTGTTCTAACTTATCCATGGAAATGCAAGAGGTGGAAAATGTATTTCACAGCCCTTCTCTCAGGGAGTATTCTATGTGATACTGGAAGGAATGGGTTGACAAATTAATTCTTTAGGGATAGAAAATAGTACTAATCAGAATGTAGAGGAGTAGGAGGCTGTTTTACTTTAGGGTTCCTGTTTTTCCTACTAAGATATATAAATCGGGCACTCCAGCTAGCTCATCTGGACCAGCGGACAGGTTAAGTACTCGGGTGGGCCTCATGCTTGGCTCTTTTCCTCTAGTAAAGAGCAGACAATAAGGAAGCACCAATTCATTAGTCTGTGCACTCTAGAGCTTGAAAATGAATACACCAGGTTAGCCTGTCTTGGCATTCTAGGATGTGAGCTCTGAGGGTGTCTTTGTTTACTTGAGGGTATGGGTCATTGCTAACAGAGTACTTCAAGTGAAATGAAATTTGAACTTTGTCTATAGGTCAGGTGGTCAGATCCTGTACTGAATTAATTAGGTCAATGGAGACACCAGGTAGAGCAGGAAACTTCAAACATACTTGGCCGAACAATGATATTGCTGGTTATTTATAGAAGAAGGCAACATGGAACAAGCTTAGAATCATGACATGTGGGACTGGTGGTCACTTTTAATAACTCTATGAATGTGAGCTTCTCATGAAAGCTATGCAAAGTCCTTTGGAGTCCTGTGAAGTGCTTGGAGTTGGGAGGGATTCTGCAGGAGGAAATGTGAAGTGATTTGGGTCGGGAAATAGGCAGTGCTGGGATTCAGAACCAACTATTGCTTCTGCTCTGGGTAGGAAGCTGCAGTGTGAAAAGTGCTGGCTGGAACCCTTGGGACCTGGAGTTGAGTCTTTATCCTGATACTAACAAGCTGTGTGACTCAGCGAGACACTCCACATGCCCCTTTGATGCCTCTTGAGTGACTCCATATCCCTTTTGGCTTTAAAAAGGTTAACATCAGGCTCCAGACAACAGCAGGCCAGTTTCAAATGCTCTTATTCTAAGCTGTGAAGTCAGATAGACCTTCAAGAGTTACTTGAATTTTAATTTTTTTGAAGGATTATTTGTTTCTGTCAATCTTTTAGGATATAATGAATCTGCTTTTTACCTTTTGAGTTAGAAGGTGCTAACTCTGTACCCCATAGACTCACAGAGGTTTTATTCCCTCTCTCATTACTTCTTTTCTTCCTGTCTTTTGCTTCCTCCCATTTCTACTGACCATATACTATGTGCCATGAATCAGGTACGTGCTAGGTTTGAGGACCCAAGGTAAGCCTGACACTTTCTTGCTTTTCCTTTGGAGAGAATCAACTATGCTCCAGGGCAGTGTGCTGGTGGGACTTCCAGGGTGACCTTCTACAGTCAGGTGCCCAGTTCTTCTCAAGCAATTTGTACTGCCCTAAGATACACAGCAAATAATCATTCAGGCCCAGGGTCACCATGAAAAGAGCTCTTTCCAGATATAAAGAAGTAATAAATTTTCACTTCTTGGGATAGACCTGAAGAGGAAAAGTTCTCAATACAGTGAAGGTCACTGATTATTCCACCCCCTGACACTCATCCATGCCCAAGTAGGAAGATCCTAGACTTAAAAAACAAAAAAATAATTATCAGTAGACAGACATCTTTCATGTACAATATTCTTTATACACCACTTGTGGCTAGTAACCTTCCTATAAAAGGAAAGGAAAAACACTAATCCCACACAAAGGTGTTGCCATGGCCTCCTACTTCATTGAACAACTTCTCATTTTTGTTTCTTTCATCTTTGGCAAATCTATTTAATACATATATCTGAGTACAGAAAATATTTTATAGAAAATAACTAATGTAATTTCAAATTTAGAATCCTGACAAACTATTTGCTTTGAGAATTTTATCCTGAGAAATAATTTCAGGTTATTTCAATTTATGGCTTAAATTGTGGAATTAATTACTCTTGGCTTTCAGTATTAGTTTGTGGTTGAATTCAAGGAACACAGACAGCTACAAGTAATGTCTGTACCTCTCCATGACTAAAAACTTTAGTTTTCTCTGTTGCCCTTATTTATATGGATGTACCTTACTCCTAAATGGATTGATTTGTGTTGAGTTTCCTCGCCTCCTTATTTTCCCTCTGGTAAATGTATTCAAAATAGTAGAATGGGTGTGTGTGGGGGGGGGGTCCTTAAAGAGAAACAAAGGGCCTAGGTAACTCACATAAATGGAAAAATTGACTCTGAAATAATCCACAAAATATTCACATATTTTAGTACAGTATTCCTTCCATTAAGCAGAAACAGAATCAGTAAATCTATACAACTCTAAACATTCTTACAAAAAGGGCCACATTCTATCCAACATCTTACATTTCTAGATACCTAGATATTGGCCATTGTGCAGGCAAAACATACATAATAGACTTGTTTTTCCACTGCTCATTTGTATGATCCAGAATCTTGTAGCTCTAGTCATTGACTCTAAGGCAATTTATATTTGTTTTCTCTGTTACTCTTGAGAGAAAACAAAAATCTTATTTCTCCAAGAAATTAGAGCTCTTATGCTTCAGCTAGGAGGGAAGAATTAGGAGTTCTGTCTCCTTGTATATAATTGCATGTTTCACCTTTCTTGTTTTAGTGATTGACAGAAAACTGATCAACTGAGACATCTCTGAATTAGGGTTGGCTGTAGTCTCTTGGTGGCCCTATTGCTAATTTGTTTCACTATTTTGCAGAATTTCTTACTCTGTAATGGAAAGGTTTATTAAATATGAGGGGTGCAAAGCTTTCTGAATACTAATGAACTTATTTGCCAAAATTTAAATGTTCTTCTTGTCAGTGAATGCCTGTCTTACTTAACAGGATCCAAATTGAATAATGAAGAAAATTAGACTCTATCATACCCTCAAGAGAAATTGTGTGTGAATTGTAATAGAATGCTGAGAGGGAAAGGGGTCATATTTTAGAAAAAAAGAGTAGATAATTTGGATTACTTAAAAAAAGGATAAACTCAGGGCAACTCAATTCTTTTCCAAGAAACATATAGTCATTCAAGCAGCAAGACTTCCCACCACCATCTATTCCTTTGGCAGCTTAGAAAAAAGGTTATAGTTATCTGGAAATAGGTGCTAGGTTTCTGTGGTTACAGTTTACTAGCCTTATTCCCATATAAGGCATTTATATGACTGTGATGGAAAGGAAAAATCAATAACCTTGAAAAATAAGCACTGTTCTCCAGAGAAGTTCAACAGGGAGACGGTTAGAGTTTGAGAAACTGCTGCAGTTCTTCCTTTAAGTATAGTGCAGTGTGGCTGTTCCTGGTCAGTGTGCTTCTTTCTTTTCAGTGCCTGGGTGTTGCCACTTAACAAAGTAGATTATCATGATGCCTATCCTTTGCCAGCACCTAGGAGTGCTGTAGGGACAAGACAGCTCTCCTCTGGGCCTGCAGATGGGCTGGAAGAACCCAGGCAGCCATTCCAACTGCCAGACATGATCAGAGTCAGAAACAGTATCTGCAGGGAGCAAAATAAAGCGGCAGGAGAGATAGAGGGAGAAAGTAAAGGTGACACCACAAATGTAGGAACTTTTCCCTGTAATAAACTTGAAACAGGCACACACGCACTGTGAGAGGATGAGGGGAGGGATTCTAAAGCAGAGAAAATAATGGGAAAAATGATCATCTCCAGTGTTGGTTAAAACTAATTCTCCTGACTTTTCAGGAGGAGAAAATAAGTTAAGGAGAAAGGGGAAAGGGCTTCAAAGCCTGTGAAGTTTGCAAAACAAAACACAAACATTTAAAAGCTAAGATTATACTCTTCTATGAAAAGAGTCTGAGCAGGAACAGGAAGTTTGGTGACAAGAAGATTTGTAGTTAAGGGTTTATTTTCAATCCCCATGCGAAAAGGTTTATAAACTTAGAATCATAAGACATGTTAAAATGTGTCTTTTGGAGATGATACCAGGCTTCATACCTAAAGGAGACAAAGAATGATCAACACATCTCAGGTTAACACCAATCAATTATTTGTTCAATCTTTCATTTAAAATTGAATTTTCTTTATACCTGATTAAATAAAAAAGAAACCCAGTGTATTTGATTGCTTCTGTGGGATGACTTGAGAATTATAAACCCAGATTTCCCCCTTGGAATGATAATTATTGATTTTGAAAATTCAGTAAATAAATAGAAGGAGATTTAGATTCATCTCCACCATTTCAAATCATGACCTGAACCTTTGGAAACAAAGAACTTGCAAAGTGGGAAGACAAGGGAAAAAAAAGATGGAAGAGGGGGAAATGTTACAAATTGAGTAAGACTCCACAATTTGTGAGAAAATCAAATGAACAACAGGGTTTGGAGGATAAGTGTATAATAAGGAATGTGAGATAATAAGATATTTTAAAAGAGGAAATTACTTGAGAAAGTGAGGATGAATGATGAATTACATAGGAGATGATTAAGGGATTTGGGAAGGCAGAAAAGGGAGGAGGTAATTGGGGTGGGAAACAAAATGTGACTAGCGGCTGTAAAAGGGCAAATTTGAACTCTGGATGGCATATCCCCCAACCTTTGGAGAATGTGCACAATTTAGGAATAAAGGAGGAAAGATGAAAAGAATTTGTGGTTAACATGAAATCATAAGGACAATAGAAGAAGCAATAAGTGTCATTAGTCTTCAGGAAAGAAAGCATTTCTAGAGAAATGTATTAGTCTATGTTCTTCATTCATTTATGAGTAGAATAGTCTTCATCTACCTTTACAAAAGGTTGATTTATAAAATGAATGCTATTAAAGAAAGAAAAGCTAAGCATTATCAGGGAGGTTGAAGAAAAGATTGCTTCTAGAACAACTGAGAAGGGGAGTATGCAAGCAAACCTGCTCACAGCCTTTTATACAAAACCTTGAAATTCAGCATCTTAGGGAAGCACTGAGGATAATTTATCCAAATAGAAATGTGGATAGCGATGATGGAGGAGGTTTTTGCTGTTGTAAATATTTTAGAATATATTCTTTCACATTTTTCCCCATAAAAATGAGTGAGATTAAGTAAAAAGCTTCTGGATTTTGCATTAAGCACTTGGATAAGAGGATTTATAGCAATGTAAAGTTACTCCTAGTAACAGAAATAACATTACATTTTCAAAAATGTTAATATTTGGAGCAGATCTAAATGCTTGTGAATATCCTTTCCCCTTACTTGTGTTTGTAGGGGATTCCTTTCCGCCAGGCAATTCCAGACCCCCTTTGGAGGGAAGCTGATAAAGTAATTTTGCTGGAAAGGCTTAATGAGATAATGATGCGAAGGCCAGTTAACACCTAATAAGAACATAACCAAGAGGGATGATATTGTTGCTTATTAATTATAATGATGATGTGGAGGAAAGAGACAAGGTGGCACTCATTTAGCTGAGTGCACTCAGGAGTATGGCTGTTTCCCAAAGGAGAAGTTGCAGTCAGTTAAGTTAGAAGTAGGTTAACACTTAGCAAAGCTGGAAATTTATGGTCATTGGATTATTGTGGAGACCAGAAGGTAACACAGGAGGTAACAGATACCTTCCTGATGGCAGCCAGGCCTGGAGTAAAGACCACTGTAGCTGCTGGACTCTGTGTGGGTTCCCAGCCTCCAGATCACATTTTGGGGGCAGTCTGCTTGATGGAGATTACACAGTAGTCACTTTGGGTCAGACAGGCAGCTGCCCAGAAAAGACTGAGTGTACTCCCAGTTCTTTGATGTTCTCTGAGCTGAGTGAGTCAGACCTGGAGTGGAACTCTTCAATCAATGCTGATTCCCTGCTGGTGAGGGAGCCCAGAAGAACCTTTGGCACTATTTGCAGAGGCACAGCACTAGTCATTATCTGTTGACTTGGACTAAAGGATTTTTGGTGTTAGTCACATCCCCATCCACTTTCTGTTCACCTAGGAGAGCACAATTGTAGTAGCAACTCATTGCAGATACAGTTAGTCAGGTGGACTAGAGTAGAGGATGTGAGGAAGAAGCACCATGGGGAAGACATAGAGTTTTTGGAAATCCTATGATTCCTCAAGGAAGCACAGAAGCTTGAAACACTAGGACCAGCCTAGGGCTCAGTAAGGAATATGAAACTCAGCAACTTATTCCCTGGTTTTTGCAGCCTAGGGTGTTGCTCACCTCTTTCTATGTCTTTCTATGTCACTTCTGCAATGACAGCAGTGGTTTTTCTATTCCTTTATTATTATCTTTGGGAGGGATGTTTTGAGATAGGTTTTAGCTATGTCACCCAGGCTGGCCTAGACTTTAGTCCCCCTGCTTCAGCCTCCTGAGGGCTGAAAGTACAGGCATGTGCCACTGTGCCCAGCTTTTACTATTCCTTCCAGTGCTACTCATTTCATTAGCTGTCCAAGGGCCATTTTACAGTGCTGCTTCATGTCCTGTGTGATGATATCACCGGCCCCTGAAATAGACAGGATATAACATTTGCATCATGATCTTTTTAAAGCTTTTATATTTTATTTTTATTAAATATATGATTAGAGAGAGGCAAGAAGTGAAAAGTGGGGCCGGGGATTTAGCTCGGTGGCTCCGCCACCTGCCTCGCAAGTGCAAGGTCCTGAGTTCGATCTCTGGAACCAAAAAAAACGAAGTGAAAAGTGCTAAACTAGAAGACAAAAGATAAAGTTGTAGTTTGGACCTTCATACCTATCATCTCTTGGGCGAATCTTTACCCTTCTGGGCCTTGTTTATCCCATTCATAAAATGAAGGGTGATAGAGAATAATCTTCACGGTTTTAAAACTATATCCAGCTTTAAAATTATTTATGTACATATACTTTAAGGACCCTAGGTCTGTCTTTTATGTGAAAAGTAATTGGTAAACTTTTGTGGTAACAAGTATTGCTTTAAATTCATGATATACAGAGTGGACAGTTAAAGTCAGAGTTTCCAAAAGTGGCAGAACTATTTTTTAATAAATGTGTGGCAAGCACACACCAGCCCTAAAGGTAGATGATTCACAGATGAGGAAATGAAGGCTTTCAAAAAATTAAGTAAATTGCTGAAGTCTGACATATTAAGTACACACCTGTAATACTAGCTACTAGGGAGCTGAGGCAGGATGATAAGTTCAAGGTCAGCCTGGGAAAATTAATGAGACTCTTCTTCAAAATAAAATTGTAAAAAGGTCTGTGGATATAGTTTAATGGTAGAGTATTGGCCTATGATACACAAGGACCTGGGTTCTATCCCTAGTACTGCAAAAATAAAATAAATCATTCAAGACTATGTCAATAAGGAGTGGAATCAATGTTTTTTGGATTTGGGGGGGGGTTTAGGTACCAGGGATCAAACTCGGGTCTTTGCGCTTGCGCAGCAGGCGACAAAACCACTGAGCTAAATCCCCGGCCCTATGTTCATACCCTAGTGTCCTTGAAACTGAAGCCTTTGACTTTAATCACCACAGTGTATATCTCTCATATTTAGAACCCAGAGCTTATTTTCCATAACTATGGCATCAGCCACTGAGGTCTTCTTCAGTTATGTTCCTCACTTAAGGTTGGAAGAGGGAACAATTTGAAAATCCCCCACCTGACTCTGGCATACACATCTCTTTGCTTCTATGGTGCTTTACCCTCTACCTGCCTGCTGTCTCTGACCCATCACTTGGCCCGAGTCGTACTTTTTTTGGTAGTACTGGGGATTGAACCCAAGGCCTTTACACTGAGCTACAACTCTAGCCATTTTTAACTTTTAAAACAAATTTTTGAGACAGGGTATCACTAAATTACTAAGTTTTCCAAGCTGGGGTCAATGTTGTGACCTTCTTGCCTCAGTCTCCCAGAATGCTAGGATTATAGGGCCACACCACCCCCACATCCAACTGTGGAGTCATATTTGACTCTTACGATTATTTGACTCATGATTGCATAAGAAGCACCTTGCTTGTGCTCAAGTGTGGTGATTCATGCTTGTAATACCAGCACTCTGGGAGGCTGAGGCAAGAGCATTTCAACTTGGAGCCTGGCCTGGGCAACTTAGTGACCTAATGAGACCCTGTCTCAAAATGAAAAATATAAAAAGGACCAGGGATACAGCTCAGTGAGAAGGCCTTGGGTTCAGTCCCTAGTACTGCTAGAAAAAATAAAGTACTTTGTGGGTTCAAATTTCTGTTTCTTCTGCATGCTGAAGGAGAAGCATTGAACACAGCCATTCCTCTTGTCTTCTAAACAAGGAACTGAAGCAAAGAGAACTGACTAACATCACTCCACTCATCTACCCAGTGGTCACAGAATTGACATTTCCCACACTCTAAGATTCCGGCTACCACAAAATATTATCTTGTAGCTAACTGTGTTAACAATGTATTTTCTATAAGTAACATATCCTTTTTTTCTGGAGTTTTCCTGGGAATGTGTCATTTCAATGATGCTAATTTATTTGCAACACCTGTAAAACCAGCTTCTCTGAAAAGTATTAATGAAATAGCCACTGACAAGTGCTAAATGGAGAAACATGGTTTCTTTCACCCTTCCTCCTTCACTCCCACTCCTCTTTTTAATGAAAGGGTCTCATTGTGCAGTCCAGGTTGCCTTCAAACTTGGAATCATCCTGGCTCAGCTTCCTGAGGGCTGGAATCACAGAAGTGTGCCACCACACCCTGTGGAATATAGCTTCTTAACCAGGCATTTCTATTAACGATAAATGACTGTGTAGACATTCATTGACTGGGTCCAGAAAAATGCTTCATTGAGGTCCTTAAGAAGGTTTGAGTATCCAAAGCAGAGGGGCTCTTAATTTTATCATCTTTGGAAGTAATAAAAACAATGAATTCCTTTTCAAAAATGAGAATGCTAGCATTTAGAATTTTAAATTGCCTTTCAAAGATTTGTTTTAATCTCTCATAGACAAGAACCTAGATTTAGTATTAATCCACAATTCTTCACAATCTTAAATACTTTTTATTGATCTTCTTTCTATTTTGGTGTATTCTCTTTCCTTTTGCTGAATAACTTCCAAATTTTTATTCAGTATGGTTGCATTCAGCTAATTGTGAAAAATTAGAAACATCCACGTGTGAAATTTGATTAAGACAAAATAAAATACTATGTTGTCATTTGAAAAAAATGAGATAGCTTTATATATGGAATGGTCTCCAAGATATGTTAAAGCTTAAAATCAAAATATAAAACCTGTGTCTGGAATGCTACTGTTTGTATATGTAAATATATATATATATATTTAATATGTTTATATGCATGCATTGCCTAGCTGCGGAAAGATACTTAAGAAACTGGTAATAGTGATTGTCTCTGGGGAGAAACTGACTGGCTGGGAGATTGAAGGAAGACTCTATATATCCTGTTGTCTCTTTTACACAGACTGTCATGTTCATGTATTACCTATTCATATTTTTTGTAATGAAGGAAGTAGAGCTATTTCTACTGAGATGAAAAAATACAAAAGATGTATTGTTATGTATAAAGAGCAAGCCACAGAATAGTGTAAATAGTATATGATCCAATTTTGGTAAAGTAATCATACATAGAAATATATATGGGTACACATAAGCACCTGTAAGGATGCTCACAAAATTGTTAACAGTGGTTTCCTCTAGGGAAAAACAAAGTCTGTGTGTGTGTGTGTGTGTGTGTGTGTGTGTGTGTGCATGTGTGTGCATGAGGATTTTTATCCTATATACTCTATAGTGTCTGAATTTCTTTTCACACAAAATGCGTGCAAATTCTTAATAAATAGTAAAACACAAACCAAACTTGACTTTTAACAAAACTTCTAGATCGGCTTTCTGGAGAGGCAATTTTGTTGTTTGTTGTGTCTCACAGATATACATCTCTGACCTCTTCTCTGAAGTATCCTTAACTGTTTTTCCTTTACCTTCTGTAATCTCTGTTATCAATAGGGCTTAGCTATGGTTGTGACCAAGAATTCATAATACTATTGCTAGTTCCCTTTTCAACTACTTTCTCTTTTATTTAATCTAGAATGATGCAGCTAAAATCTTCCTCATTCCTACGTTAGAGATTTCAATGTGGATTAGATTGAACTCAGCTTATTTTAAGAGCATATGTTGGTTTTCTGGATCATTCCTATCAGCAGGCAAATAGGTTATCTCTCATCTTAAACAGCAAAAACTCAGGGGCCGGGGATTTAGCTCAGTGATTCCAGAGCCTGCCTGGCAAGTGCAAGGTCCTGAGTTTGATCCCCAGTACCAAAAAAACAAAAAACAAACAAAACAAACAAACAAAAAAAAACCATCAAAAAAAAATCTCAGGAAACCTTCCGTAAACTCACACTCCCTCCAAATACTGTTCCATTTCTTCATATTTCTCTAGAGTAGTTCTCCTTAAAGAAGTTGCTTTAGTTTTGTAAAAACACCTTTTCCTTCTTTTAATTCTTAAGTCCGGTCCTCTCAGGATTTCAGTCATGACCGCTCTCCTTAAATTCTCTTTTCAAGGCCATTTACAGTATTTACTTGACAAATAACAAAGGTCAATTTTCAGTTCTCATCTTCTCTACCTCTCAATTCACTGGTTACAATGGATTACTTTCTTCTTCTTGAAATGTGTTTTTCCTGTCTTTTCTGGATGTCTCTTGCTGTCATCTTCTCTTGCCTCACAGATCGTTCCTTAGATTCTTCTTTATCCTCTTCACTTTGAAATGTTGGAATGCTCATGGCTCATTTTGGGGGCTACTCACCTTCTTTTTTAAAACTTACTCAATTGGTGAACCCATCTAGCTCTTAGCTTTGAATACCATCTCCATGTTGAGGTCTGTCCACACTCCAACCTGGACCTAAACTATAGACTCTTTGTAGTCTTGACATCACAGTTTAGCTTTTTAATAGTCATCTCAAACTTAAATTCAAAACAGACAAAACCACCTGCCCCCATCTACCTTTTCTTGTTGGTAAATGACAACTCTACTGGAATTTGACTTACAAAATGTGTCCTGAACGTGATTACTCTCACTACCTCCGCCACTGAAGCCCTAGACATCAGCATCACTCACATGGATTCCTACGGTGATCAGCTTCCCTACTTCTACCTGTTCCCTCTGAAGTCTGTTTACTAATACCAGCCAAAGTGATTTTTATAAAAACTGTAAATCACATTGTGTTACTGTGTTGCACAAAACCCTCCAATGGCTTCTGCTGTACTCAGAGCAAGTTCGGTGGACTTTAGGGCCTGCAGTGCTTTCTGCATTTACCCCTACATCTCTGAACTCATCCTGTCCTTACCTTCTTCACTGTTCTCATGCCAGTGATCTCCTTGCTACTTTTTGAATGTTTCAGGCATGCTCCCACCTCAGAACCTTGCACTTGCTGCATTCTATCTGAAATGCCCTTTTCACAGGCACTCACATGACTTGGTTCTCTCCCTCCACCCTGCCCAGATGGCACCGCATCAGAAACTACCTTGTACATGCTGTCTGCCACAGCACTTGCCGATCTTACTCTGTCTCTTTACCCTTTCTTTTACTTTTACCACCACCTGGTATATTGTATATGAACTTGATTAATATTTGCTTATTATATATCTGTATCAGAATGGAAAACCCATGAAAATAGGAACTTTGTCTTATTCACCATTGTATCTTCAACACTGAGAAGAATAATTATTACAGAGAAAGAGCTTAAGATATTCCTTGAATGTTGAATACTCTTAAGAGTTTCAATATTACTTCTTTAGCATATTAAAATTATATTAAATTAGTCCTAAGACAGTTGATTTTTCCATTTCAATTTTTCTTGTCTTTAAAAGTTTTTAAATCTTGTTTTAACTTCTTTTGAGATGATTTAGACTCACAAATATTTACATAAATTATACAGAGAAGCTCCATCTGCTCTTCACCAGCTTCCTCCAAAAGTAACATCTTCCATAACTATTCTTTTAAAATTATTTCCTTCATTTCCTTCACTCTAGTTTGTTCTTTATCCCATAAGAATTTCTACACAGGCTTATTTTGTAGGCAAGCCATTGATGGTCTTTCTTCAATACCAACATCAAATTCCTTCTCTGAGATGTCTTATTCCAGGGAGAAATTGAAAACTTCAATATAATGGGAGAAAATAAGTTTAATCCTATTTTATAATAACAATTCAAAAGCAAAGAAAGACTTTCATCTTTTGAGTTTATAGTTCTACAGAGACATACTGTCTCTTCTGTAAGTTTGTATAGCAGCTTGTTTACTGTGATTTCTAAAGACAGGCATTTGTTGACTCCCTTGTGTATTTTATCTCTTATATGTAACTGGAAAGAGTTGAATAAAAAAAAACCTATGATTTTTTATATATGTTCATGTTTCTTTTTGAGAAATTTTTCTGCTGAGTCCATGGCATTCATTCATTCATAAAAATTTCTGGCCCAGCTACTTTGTGCTAACTTCCATGGTAACAGTGGTCTTTTATGCACCAAACTGATCCAGGTTTACCATGACATTTAAGACATTCTATGTAGTGAAAGACACTGGAAACTCCAGTCTTCCAGGTAAGTCAGTTACCGTCTATGGAATGGGCATTCACATTCAGGTAATAAGGTCGTTATCATGTTTTAATAATTAGATTCCAGTGTTAAAAAAAAAGACCTGATGTCCCTTCTTATGTCTGACATAAGATAACTGACTGAAAGGATAAGGCTTACTGATTTAATAATTACTAAAAAGAGGGCATGGCTGGGATGTCACTAACCCCTATAATTAAAACGAACATGTATTAAGCCCCTAATAAAAGCCTCCTTTATACTAAGCATTTATTGGAAAAGCCCCATGTCAGCATTCTTCCACATTCTCATTCCAGTATTAGAAGGTGACCATGTGCCCTGTTGGCCTGAACTGTCCTGATTTACACCTGTTGTTCTAGCATAATTATTAATTGCAGCCCCCTTCACTCTCTAAAGGATTCTAGTTTAGACGATAAATTACATGGTCAACCCACGTATTAGGGTCTCTGGGATAAACTATCAAGGCGCCATTCCTATTTATTGGTATTACCTTGTCACAAGCTGTGAAAACAGTTTTCCTTTTGATTGTTTCTTCC
The DNA here is from genome assembly GCF_000247695.1 of Heterocephalus glaber. The sequence goes on along the minus strand of NW_004624813.1, from coordinate 3,697,165 downwards.
TGAGTTGTCACAAAGACCTTCACATAAAATCACCCTCTCCCATTAAAGTAATTATTGAAACCCCCTTCAGTAATGACCACTTGTTTTAGTTTTCCTCCTCAGATTCCAAAGACCAAATGTGGAGATTGCTTTTGCTGGGTCAGGATCAAAATTGTTCAGAGGCACCAGCCTTGTACAGGGAAAAATTTGTCTGACTAATCCACAAGAATCTTAAAGAGACATTTCTCCTTGGAAACACTGTCTTGCAAAAATAGTCTGTGGCTGCAAACTGTATGGAAAACCAGTACAGTGTGCTCAGTTTCAATGAGACATGGGTGTTTCTGTACTTGGCTACTTAGTGTCTGCAGAGCTGCTACTAGGGAATGAGTAATGGGAAGGTGACTTGGTGGCCTCCTCGAGGGTAATCTCTGTTAAAACTATTTAATCTCTTTTATTCACAAAGAGAGATTTTCTTAAATTACAGAATTAGAATGACATTTCTGGGATCACATGTTTCTATGAGACTCTTGGCTGATGGTAGGAGTGGCCCCACATTGATTCATTATTTAATTTTGGAAAATGGATCACAATTATTTTTACACCTAAGGTTGTGTTCTTATAGTTCTGAATTTAAAAAGAAATTCAATTTTTATAAAGTATTTTTCATAATGTAGAATCATAAAAACAAAAAAATTAGCAAGGAGACAAAAACTAAATTGTTTTATCTAATTGTTTTGCTGTTTTGTAAACCATCTATATACTGGAAAATTTTTATGGATTTTTGCCTTCTGAAGGCAGTTTCAGTGAGAATACCTAATATACTTAGTAAAATATTATGAATATTTGGGGAACTAGATGTGAAATGACTATCGTTCTTGTTTTTAATTTGCTTGAAAAATTAAATTGAATGACAAATTGTGTAATGTGTGCTTTTCTTCTGCACTTTTTTCCTCTTTTCTATTAAAAAAGTACATTAAAAATATTATTACTTTATCATAAGACACAGATGGACCCTGAAATATTGATACTCCTCTAGTATTGATTTGAAGAAATTCCATGTTTTTGTCAAAAATCACAAAAGTACCCAGAAAACTGGACTCCTAAGTCCCTTCTTAAGCCAAGCAATTGAGTTGGGTTGCTGAAGGAAATTTCTCCTGATCATTATCTCTTTTTCTATCTCAGGTATCAACTGTATGCTCTTCACCCATCTCACTTGCCCCTCATGGAAAATGCATAACAAATCCTGGAGTGATTCCTTCCATATGCCTCAAGACAGCTCCTTTTCAAAGAATTCCAGGCCTGTCTATGAAACAAGGCCTGGGCAATCACCTCAAGAGCTCTGCTGTCCCTGAGTGGATAGGAAGGATCTACGATTTGAAAGTAGTGGCCTCAGGTGGTTGGAGGGGGTGATTAGGCTTCTCATCTTCTGGGAAACCAACTCCACTGGGATCATCTTAGTTGGTCATATTATCTATTAAAAACACCTACAGCTCTCTTAAAGGATAAAGACTGGCACAAAGGTGGTAAAGATTTGGTGAAATTCTGGTGAGATAGAGAGATGTTTTTGTTCTTTACTGATTTAAAAATAATGACCTATTTTTAACCATATTATGGGAACCACCCAGAATCTCTTGGCAGGGTTACCGTGAGTAGCCTGGGCAGATCTCTGTGCTTCTCAAGAGATTTACTCATTGTCTTCCAGTCAACAATGTGACAAGGTTTTATCACTGTGTCAATGACAGGGCTAGATATCAGAATTGAGAAATCTGGGACATGACTATTTGGTTAAAGAACTCTAGATTACTTGAATATTTTTGTTCCATGAATAGTTCACAGAAAAGCATAGAGCTGTCATACCAAGTATAAATCTCCCAAATGGGAAATGGAGAGGGGGACAGATGAGGGCAATGGTATGTGTCTGGGGTGAGGGGTGACATTTTTATGATACATTTTGCTAGAAAGTCTACCATCTAGCAGGGCTTACATTAGGAGAGGCCATGAATGGTCCTCTGGGAACATTTACCTACTTTGGAAGGGCTCTTCCTCTTTCCTATGTTCCCCCTGCCCAGAAGTGTAATTTCATAATTTCACCCAAAACCTCCTCACTGTGGCCCTTATCTGAGCCGATATATTCTGGACCTTGTCTATGTTTCATGTTAACCAAATTCCCTATCCTATCTACCTGCATCATGCCCTATTCTAGGTAGATATTTACTTCTGCTTTCCAAGGGAACAAGAAGTTATCTGGTAATCTGAATAGAATGAGAGTAGAAGGGGAAAGACAGTTAAATACACTATCCCTATTAGTAATGGGGGTGGAAAATGAGTTCATGAGTGACTCTTTTTTTTTTTTTTGGTACTAGGGATCAAACTTGGGTCCTTGTGCTTGTGAGGACTGGCGGTAGAACCACTAAGCTAAATCCCCCAACCTCATCAGTGACTCTTGAGCAGCAGTACTTTAACTCAAGGACATGACTTTTCAGTGGTGAAATCCATGTTTCAAAATGATGAGAGTAACATTTTGGGGACAGGGACACATTTTTTTTTAGTTCCCTGAAGAGCATGCACAGGGGCAAGTACCTGTCTGAGTGAGGCACATCCAGCATTGGAGGCCCAGAGAGTCAGTGTCTGTTTTGCATGGCCAGGTCTCTCATGGTTGGAGGAGGAGGTACTGGTGAGGGGCAGACACCAGGAGAATGCACCTGACTGCAGAGGACTGTATAGACCTTTCTCCTCCTGAGGGGTTGGTGCAAAACAGGGTACTCGCACATCTCCCATGGTCACATGCACCCTTACTCAGGCTTGCCCAGCCTCGCCCCATGGTTTGCCTATAGGCTGACTCCTAAAAGATCAGAAAGACAAATGATTCACAAGTGCCCGCAGCTGATCCCTCCTTAGAATATGTAATCTCATAATTCATGTCTGTTTTCTTTTAAATCTTACACTATATGCCACAGATCAAATCTTTACTCCCTTTTCCTCTGTCTCTTGGAAACAGCAGCAATGCTTTGTTTCTGATTACATAATGATTTGAGCCAAAGAACGTTTTTTTTTAAAAAATGTCCACAGCAGTTTTGATTTGAGATTGTTTATATTTCTGCTTTGCTAATTCAAGATTTTCTGAATATCTTTGTTGCCTTAGCAGTATATATTCACTAAGTTATTCATTAGACAGGGCTCTGATTTAACTTGAAACTCTTAGAAAAGTTTCCTATGTGACTTACAGTGCTTTCCAGTGAGACTCAAGAGCACCTTTGTTGGTTTTTAATAATTGTATTGTTTCTGTGTGTAAACAAGAGTCTTTTACACACAAAAGCATACAACGCAGAGGATTTCCAGTGCTGGTGTAAGTGCATACACACATGCACACACTTTTATGCCCTATGAATCCCTGGTCTTCCTTTACTAATGATTCCCCTTAGAAGTCACTTATCCACTGCTCTTCTATTAATTAATAAATACAGGAAGGTGCCTAGCCAAAACAACCCAATCATAACTGTGATTTTAAAGGAAGACTGAAATTATACATATGTAGCCACACAGGGATTCTTGTAGGGAAATGATGAGGTGAGCAGTAGAAAACAGATCTGCTTTATTAACAAAAGAGTAAATATGTAGCTTTATCATTCCTCTAAAGAGTGATATGACTAAAATGAAGAAATGCCTTTCAGGAGAGGAATGTTTTCCTCCAGGTTTAATGTAGATATTTATGTGTGAGCCCACACCACTTTTGCTGTTTCTTTTCCTGAAAAAACAACACCATCAAGAGATTCTAGGGGTGGTGTGCAATGCTGCTGTGATGCTGAATTCATGGAGTTCTCAATAAACCTGAGCAGGGGAAAATACACATGAAAAAGAAAAGAGTGAAACAGCTGTAAATTAGACATAAGACTATTCCCTCTGGAGAGCAAACTACTGGCTATCATTTTTGCATCACATTGAAAAATTCCCATATCATATATGTCCCTGGAAATCAGCAGATAATATTTCTGAGTCTGTTGCAAGTCCATGTTTTGTTCTTCACTTGATTTAAGCTTCATAATTCCTTCTTAGGTAGAAATACTTATCATGGCCATCTTATGGATGTGCATGTGTTTTAGAAACAGATATGTGTAAAGACCAATGCTTAGAACATCGGAGTTTGAAGTTCCCTTTGGACAGATCTAAGCGACTTACTTGGGAGCTGTGTTAGGAAACACCGACAGGGTCATTATTTTTTCTCTTAAACTACTGGTCCCAGCACACTCTGAGGTCTCTATGTATGTGCACATGTGCAGCACACATTTGAAGTTTTGTCACCTGCCCCACCCCTTTTCATTACCTGGGATGGAGGACAAACCTCCCCACTTTGAAGTCTCTTTCTGTGGAATATCTTATCCACTAAAATTTTATGGAAGTTCATTTTTCCTAGGAAATCACTTCTAGAAATTTCAAGGGATATTAATTTTTAAAAATACAAACACAAAGTCTTAAATTCATCACGAGAGAAATGCTACATCTAAGTTCCGTCTTCCCAGGTGCCTTAAAGGCTAATATCATTTTAGCTTCGGCTCCACTCTGCTCCTTCTCTATCTTTCTTGTGGCTTGGGAACTTTACAGCTTTGGGGACCTTTACAGCTTTTGCATCTCTTTGCCTGGTTAGTTCTGAGATTATGCTCCCTGACACTGTACCTCTGTGTTGCTTGGAGAGGCAACTTAAAATACACAATCTCCAGACGGGAATGATTTAGTAAAATTAAAAACAGACAAGGGGCAGAGAATACAGGAGGTGTCAAATGTTTCCTCTACCCCACTATTAGTCTGATGTGGTTGCCTTGTCCCCACCTAGGCCCCCTTAGTGCTTTTCACGACCTAAAATTCAAATGTCTGAGATGTTAGCAGGACACACATGAATAGAGAGGTACATATGCCCTTCCTTCTCCCTTCTAATCCAATACAAGGGGTTTTAATTGTGTCTTAATTTAAGTTAATTTTGCTTTACCTGTAGGATGAAAGCAACTTGTTTCAGTAGGTCTCAAGAAGTATTATGAAACGTGTAAGTACTTGCAAGGTCAGGCACCTCAAAAGAAAATCATTACTTTTTTTTGTTCCACGGATCAAACTCAGGACCTTGTGCTAGCGAGGCAGGTGCCGGGACCACTGAGCTAAATCCCTGGCCCCCAAAATCATTACTTTTGATAGACTATTTTCTTTTGAGTGAACTTCCTTTTCTAAAACACAAACATGGTCAGGTTGGTGAGTTGACTGTAAGGTTCCTGACTTTACAATATACATACTTATTCATTATTTATGCACATGAAATCAATGCTCTAGTTAGAAATAGTGAAGCAAGATTATATAACGTATCCTTTTCTTTGTGTCTGTCTGGGGTAAAATATAGCAGCTCAATAGATCTGGGAGGTTTAATTATAAGTGGAGTATTTCCCAATTATCCCTGCTTTTAAATTAGCTTGGTTCCACATGACCCATCAAGCCATAGCTAGGTCCAAGATAATGACTCACATTGGGATGGCATGACCAGCACTGAATGCAGAAATGGTTAATGAGAAGCCTAAAAGGGCTACCATTTTCTTCATATCCATCCACTGTTTTCAGATCTTGTGTTCATTTTAAAATCCATACTGCACAAAAGACTACTATCAGTTAGGCTGTACCTAATCTGCAGCATTCCTCTTGAACATAGCCATAATATGAACTTACAGCTGTTTTAGGCTGTGGCCAACTTTCAAAGTGGTTTCAAGCACAATTTCTGAGCTCTAGTGAGGATGAAAGTCCTTGAACCTCCCTCTTGTTCTTGATAGTGCCTTAGCATGGCTTTCTGAAAGACACAACCCATGGATTTCTGCAGCACAAAAAAGATAAGCTGTTCGGTATCTTTCATTTTCTGCAAATAGTCTGTATTTACAATACTACTCCAGTGGTTTCTGACTACCGCTTAGGGCAATTTTGCTTAGCCTAGCAGAATGTCCTGGAAACTACTGGCAATGATTTAGCCTCCAAAATTGGAACACATTTAGGAGAGACAGAAAGCCTATGAACAAATAGTGGGCATGTGCCAGAGTAAATAAGTGTGGTTCATGAGCTGCGGTCAGAAATGTCTCTCTTTCAGTATGCAGGGCAAAGCTTTTGCCAGCATTTGCCATAAAGTCATCATACGAAGCAGTTTTTCCTCTCAGTAAGACAGACTCATTGAAAGAAGGCTCTAGTCTCACCATCTACTATGGGCTCAGAGTCCCAGGTCACGCCAAAGAAGACCTGAACTGAAGTGTCTTTTTCTCCAATTAGCCTTTCTTAACTAGTCTGCCAACCTTCCATAAAAAAAGAATGATAGTCATGAGAGAGTAGGTGGAGGCTGGAAGAGTAGAAAGAGGAAAGACTCTTTGTAGCACTCAAAGCTCCTCCCAGGATCTCATAACAAACCACAGAGTCAATTTGCTTCCCCTTTTTCCAAATCCAAACTCTGGCCCTGATGCACTACTCCTTCGAAGTACTTGGTGAGGCTCCCATTACTGGGTGATACTTTGAGACAATGAGGTGCTTTGCTGTCTCTTTCTTTACAGAGACTAATGAAGACAGACAACTATGGTTTTTCACTTTAGGCTGTTTGTATTTTCCTTTCAAACTTTGCTCCTTGACTACACATTACAGAAGGATTTAGTACAAGTGGATTGGCCTAGCATGATTTCTGGTGCAGCATGCATGCTTGTCCTCTGAAATTGGAGTTTGGTTTCATGTAGTTTTCTATTCCTATTTAGAGTATGCATTCTTAGCAACCACTGAAATTCAAGAAGGAAACTTTAAACAAAAAACTGAACAAACTACTGATCTATACCTGGTAACTCTCATTCATTTTGGGGACGTTGTCATAAGGGTATTTGTAGTTCACCTTTAAGAAAATACATAATTGTTGTTTTTCAAGGCCTTATTATCATCATTAAACAGTAAAATGTGGATGGGTGTTTTAAAAATACTTTAGAAATGACAGCTTTAGGAATAAAGAAATTCAAAATACTCTTTCTATACTAGGTAACAAATTTCATAATTAATTCCCATAACTAAGCACCCCACAGTTAAGTTAAACCAATATGAATTGGACACCCACTTTGTGCCAAACATTATGGTAGGTACAAAGACTACAAAATGAAAGGCAGAAAAAAGTATATCCAAGTATTGACAATTGTCAGTTCTAAGCAGTACAATTTATGAGTTTGTACTCACACTGTGTGTCATGGCACATGCCTGTAATCCTAGCACTTGGGAGGCTGAGGCAGGATAATTGCTGTGAGTTCAAGGCCAGCCTAAACTATATAGTGGGCCTTGTCTCAAAATAAACAAACAAGAAGAATAAAAAAGGATTTTTACTCTTTATTTTGTAAACTTAAAGATGTCTTCTTATTTTTAAATGAAAAAGAAAGAAAAAACAATAGCCCCTCCTTTCAAGGTGCTTGCAGTTGAGGCATATAGAGCTGAGTGACCCAATCATTTCTAGATCATGTGGCGAGCAGCATAGAGGAGGGATGCTCAGAGACAGCACAGCCCTTACAGGCCAATATTAAGCAGAATACAACTCTCACATCCCACCATGGGGGAATAAGAACTGGGTTAAGAGTTCAAAAAATAGGACTGGGGATTTAGCTCAGTGGTTCCGCAGCCTGCCTCATAAGTGCAAGGTCCCAAGTTCAATCCCTGGTACCAAAAAAAAAAAAGAGTACAAAAAAATGAGCTGTGTTTTAGACCCCTATTTCTTGCTTATTCATGTAATCATGGACAAATTCCTTAACTTCTCTAACTCAAAGCTTCTTCCCCTGTTAAATGGGGATAATATTATCTTTCTTGCTTATAGTATTATTTGGAGGACTAAATGTGAAAATAGATGTGAAATGGTACAAAAACTGTGGACATAATATAAATATAAAGTGCTACTTTTCTTACTGGCCTCAGGCCCTTATTGCTGGACAAACACAGCCAACAGTACTCTACCATTCTCTCTCTCCCTATTCCTCTCCTCTCTCTCTACCTGAGTACAGAAGAGCCAGGAGCATCAATAAAATTTTGGTACCTCAAGTGAAGTTGGGAGACAGAATGGCCCTAGTGGGACAAGGATAGGCTTTGAAATAAATGGACCTATGGGTTCTTAAAATTCTTGTATTTCAATTTCCCCCCTTTCCATAGCACATAGGGTAAAAATATCTCAAGTGTTTGTTAATATTACATAAGATCAGAATATGAAATAGCTGGACATGATAGCCACTCAGTAAAGGCAACCCTTTTTCTAAGCACCAGTATGGACACTGGTCCATAATGATCTCAAATTTTATTTTATAGTGTCCATTTCCTTCTGTAAATCAATGCTAAGTGGGATAATTTATGTTGATATTTCAGTATGAGAACTGAAGTGATAGTGAACAAAAAAGGAAGAAACAAAAAGAAAAATGGAAGGAAATTTACACTTATCATGTGGAATTAGCTGATCTGGGAGTGTTCGGTCAACCTGAGTATTAATGAGTGGTGGAAGTGTGAATGTCAGGCACTAACTAGGATGGACTTAAACTGAAAAATAGGCATTCTAATATTGCTTCACTTATTTTTCTGACTCGCAAAGTGTTCCTCCCAAATTTCACCTCAGCAAAAGGCAAACATACTTCCCTTCCAGTTTTCTAGTCCCCTTAATTTTCCTTGGACTTGTGTCCTTTTGTGCTAAGTCCAGCCGACACAATAATTTTGGCAGCCATGCTTCTGCAGGGAGCCCTGCAATCTTAGTTTCTTCACCTGTTTTCCCCCTGCCAATCACAAAAGAACAGGGTGACATGTATTCAAAATGAACAGGCAAAAAAAATGACAACCAATTACTGGAGGAACAGAGAGGTTTCATGGTGTATGTGTCATTTCTAGCCAAGGCTCCAAAAAAGCCGCTATATTGTCATTTTTGGAATTGCCCCACCCACCAGCTCTGTTCTCCGGAGCTCAGGAAGCAACCTAGCTTAAGGGTAGATGAATGCAGGCTACACAAAAAACACTCAGTTCTCTTCAAAATGGTTTACATTTTTACCTTTCTCCCTTAGGTGATTTTTAGTGATAGAAACACCTTTTCTTTGTTCCACTGACTGTTTTGTAAAAAATTTCACTGTGAATGACATATCAGCAGAGTTGTAAGGTCTGATAAAATATAACGGGATCAAAATCTAGCCATCATCATTTTGATAATTTCAGCCATATCTATGATCATGTTTGAAAACGCTAATTTTTAAATTTTTAATTTCTTTTAAAAAAGATTTATGATATGATGGATGAGGTGGGAAAGAATGTGGCATAGAACTTGATGAAAGGACATCATCACATAAGTTGGAACAGGCTAAATATGAGGCTGGTCTGGTCAAACTAGGAAAAGCAAATAAGATAATTTTTGTGAAACACACACACACACAGCCTGCACAGGCTTCCAGACTAAGTACATTTACCTGTATTTGCTACCCTATCCTTTTGTCCCTGCTTGATCCTGCATATTTCCGCAATTTAGAGTACCTTACCCTATTTATTTATTTATTTATTTATTTATTTATTTAAAAACCATTAGGTTATTCCAAAGGCATGAGAAAAATACAATTGAGAAAGGGTGTAAGTCAAAATGGTCCACCTTTCTGACTTTCTATGTGGTCAGGGTATCTGGACACTGTCAGGGCACTGCAACCCCTATCCCAAAGTGACTTTGTTATATGAAAGGAGTTTAATTTTTTTCCTCTTTGTAACCTTGTGAAATTTCCACATTAAAAAGCAATCACATCTTTCAAACTAGAAATGATTGTGTTTGGCACGACAGTCTCTGGTGTAATGGGTCGAGCTTGTTTTCACTAAAACGAAATCAGCTTTCAAAATAAATTATCTGTAACAACATTCTACTCCCCAAATCATATAATCCTATTAACAGAGTTTCATTTTTTTCTTATTGTCACTGGGCTGACAAGATTGGCCAAGTTTCAACGTGGAGAAACAGAAAGCTTCAGAGGACCTGGCCAAGGCAAGGCAAGATATCCAAATGCAGCTTTATTGGAACTTAATAAAACCTTAAATATATGTGCCTACTTGTGCTTTGTCTCCACCAAATGTGTTTGTGGGTAACATGGTTATCTAGTCCCTCAGCAATTTAAGCCACCCAACAAATAGTCCAGCTGGGACAACCGTAGCATAATTGGTTACCATGGTCTTCCCAGTGAATATGACCGCTATCAAAATCTCATAAATGCCCAACACTGAATAACATATCCCAAGTGGTGAATCTTTGCCAGAAGTATAAATTATGTGGCAATATCTAAAGGAGCACCTTGTAATTTCAGATTTCTCACAAAAGAACATTTTTCTTTCATGCTTAAAAAAAAAAAGAAAAAGAGAGGTAATAACCAAGTAAATTTGTTTTCTTCTGCCAGCAGGAAGAAAGAACTCCTAGAAAATATTTAAAGAGTTTCCAGCCAAAATATACTGTTCAGCTTCATCTTTGCCCCTTTGAGCCAGTATGAGACACTATCTGCCTTTGGATTTATCAGTTAGGCAACTGACAGTCTGTGAGCATAATGTTCTTATTAAAGTAATTCAGCTGAAGTGGTTGGGAGCTGTGGCCAATTTATAATTTTTCATAGTAAGTGACAGGTCACAAGTGTTGTTAGCCAGAACCAGGTTCTGTCTTGCATGAGCAGCTCCCTGGAGAGTCTTCCTTCACACGAGTCCTTGGGGACAGCTTTGTCTATGAGCCATTATCTTCTGGCACTACACTGACATGCAGGCTGAAGGGTCAGTCAGTTCTTCTGAGTCAATACAAACTAGGCATTGGCCTGATTTTGTTCTTTGGAATGCTTTCCTCCAGTCAGAGTCTCATGCTAGACTCCTGTTCAGCATTTCTTACTCTAAGCGAGTAACTGTGACTCTAGGTCAGACTTGGGTTTGAATTCTGTCTCTGCTACTTATTAACCTAATAAACTTGGCTAAGATATTTAACCTTATTAAGATCTAGCTCCTCAGTCTATTGAAAGAGTATAATTATATTACCTGGCCTAAAGGATTATTGAGAGGATCATATAATAATTGGACATTATACAAATTAGTAGTTTTCCTCTCCTTTTAGAGTAATTATACAACTGTGGTACATAAGATTAGTTATATGTAAATGAGCAATAGCAAATAGTGGGAATAAATAATTCTGTAAACTCAAGCCTCTGAAAATATTTCTCTCAAATTTTTAATTATGATGAAAGGCTAGTTAGATGTAAGTGCAAAGTTCTAGATCGTCTCCATTTGCCTCTTTGAATTCCCTAGAAATAGAGTGCTTTCCTTATATTACAGATTAAATGGTATTTAACAGCTGATTTGATTCTTCAGACCAAAAGAAAAGTGGTAATTTTCTATAGGAAGTTACCTTTGGGTCTTAACTAGTTTTAGATAAGCAGGCAAGGATGATAGAGTTTGAATGAATAACTGGCTTTTGCAAGATGTCTCACTGTTTAAAGTAAACCAGTGAAACTAGAAGTTACATTAAAGAAAGATAGATATTTCTATTTCAATGAGTAGTAGTTCTGTTAAACGGAAATAGCTATATAGCATGTGGATATTTGAATTTCTTAAAAAATTAAATATTATCTTCTTTTAAGACAATATTTATGTATATGATTTTATCAGAGTATCAGTCAATTGTGCTTAATTGATCACATTTTTTCTGTTATCATTTGTAAAGTTCTTTTTTTTTTTAAGTACTAGTGATTGAAACCAGGGCCTCATGCATTCTAGATAATTGCTCTACCACTGAGTTACATGCCCAGCCCTTATAAAGTTATTCTTATGTTCATTCTTTCACAATGATGGATTGAGAAATATTCAACATTGTTTACATATTGTCTAGATCTAAAACATATTTTTAAATTTTAAATGTATTCTATGTGTAGCTGGAGATGTAAGCAAACAAATGTCTATCTTAATTTAAAAATAATTAATTGTACATAAAGTAAATTAGATTTTGGAAAATCAATTCTTATGACAAATTGGGGCATTTAGGGGCCCATTAATGGCATATTTCTTCATGACAGATTTGGCTGGGCATGATGTTAATCGAAACTAGTTGCCAAATATCTGAAAATATTACATTTGGCTATTTATTCACATTTTGTTTAATAATTATTGTTTATTATAAACATTTACTGGAACATATTTTATATACCATAAAATTTATCATTTTAAGTCTACAAGCCACTATTTCAAAACTAAGTTTATAGGGTTATATAACCATCACCACGATCCAGTTTTATAATAGATTGAGCAATTATGAATTCTGAGTTTTAGTTTATTTGGGCAGAACCTCAAGAATGTGCAGCCAAAATAAGAGAATCTTCAAAGAAGTTTATTATCCCAGGTTGCATTACTAATTTTTACTATACAATAAAGAAATAATTTGTGTGCGTGCTGTCTCCTTAACTAGCCCTCTGAGCTCTCAAAGTCTGGGAATGGGACCTCTATGAATGGCAGATCCAGTACCAATGCCAGTCTTAGCATTTGGTTTCTCAAGCTCTCTAACTTTTGATTTATATTTCCTCAGTGCTAACATCTCACACTAGAAGTACTTTTGTTAAGTGTAAAATAAATAAAAGCTGGCTATAACTTGGAGCATAGAGAGCATTTTTAAGTGGCAGGTGCTTGTAAACAAGAAGGCAGTGATCTGAGAAGACAGGCACAGGATGTTTCTGAGCCATAGGTTGGTGTCAATTTGTCAGCACCTAAGTCTCTTTGATGCTGCTTGTGCCCAAGAACTTTCAATGGAGCTCTGCTGCTGACTCTGTCTCTTCACAGAGCAAGGGATGTTACGTAAACACCACACAAAAGTGATAGTTGAACATCTGCCAGGCAAGTCATAGCGCTTCTGAGCAACCGGGTTGAATATGGCATAGAAGTCAGTGCAACCATTATGTTCCACTCTGACAGTAACATTCAACTGGGGACTGATTGTCTGACCTTCTCCAGGCTGCTAAAACAGTTGCTGAAAAGTAAGAATGCAGTCAATCAATTCACTTCTTTGATACACAGTGGATTCCCCTCAGCACCTCCAACAAGAGTACACTCATTAGGATGGGTGCTGTAGCTCTGCAGAATCAGCAGGTATTTTGTCTGTTTGTCTTAGGCTCCATGAGAAGTACGTGGAGCACTTTCTGGCCTCTTGGAGTCTGACAATTTAAACCTCTCACTGCTGCAGCCCTGGGTGAGACAGAGCTGCACGTAGACTAGGGAGTCTCCTAGCATAAATTTCTTAAAGTCAAAAAGGTTGTCAGCAAAAAACCTGGCATTTCTGTGTCTTTTTTTCCAGAGCACTATCTCTTAGGAAGGGGGATGTTTTCAGTCTAGTGAAAAGAGGGACAATAGCACATGCAACATTAAATCCTTTCATCCCCTTCAGAACATTAAGTCTGGACACCTACAGACAAAAGACAGAACCAAACTCAGAGTTTATGAAGTTAAGTTAACTCTAAGCTGGAATAAGCAAGGATATTATCCCATTAACCTTGGGCAGACAACTGGGCTTATATCATGGTCTGGAATCTTTCCTTTAAAATCCACAATTGCTTCGTATTATGTGATCAGTTGCCTGCTAACAATTACTCCCATGTGGTAGAATGACATTCTTTTCCTGCTTATAATAACATGACAATATCCCTCGGGCACAGATGTCATCCAAAGAAGGCCCTATCATCTATTTGATTTTTCTTTTTAATTCAGAAGTTTGGTCAAATGGTTATGCCTTACTTCATTATCTCTATATTCCCACTAATGTTTTATGCCCCAGGCAGAATATGTGAAGAAAAGTAGAAGGGACGTTGGGTTTTTAACACTCTAGAAGGGTAGTCAGGTCAAAGGTTGAAGTCAGATGGGTTTGATGTCACACACCTGTAATCCCAGCTACTGAGGAGGCTGAAGCAGGAGGATCACACGTTTAAGGCCAACCTGGACAAGTTAGTGAGATTCTGTCTCAAAATAAAAAAAATATTAAGGATTAGGGAAGTAGTTTAGTGCTAGAGTGCCCCTGGGTTTGATCCCCAATAACACCACACACACACACACACACACACACACACACACACACAGGTATTTTCATTTATAAGAATAATGTGAGTTTTGGCCAGTTCAAGACCTCTCTCTCTCTCTCTCTCTCTGAATTCAGAGTAAGTATATACTCTATCACCACTGTACAGTTCCCTGAACCCCCAAATGGCAGTCTCTCAATTTGATCATCTAAAATTCCTAAATCATAAAAAGGCTGGCTAACTTGATTGAAATAGAACAATGGGTGGTTGAGGTGAGTTGATAAATCTTACATTAGTTTATAGTTATTGTACATATGGTGAAACAGAACATTTCACCTTAATTCCTAACTCATGTTACTCCCTGACACAAAGGTGGAGCTTGGGGTGCACTTACATGTATTTTATATATTGCTGTGTTGTTAAGGTCACATATTTATGTGGGTGTGGCTATGTACTTTGTTAGTCTGTGGCTCTATAAGAACAAGGACTGAATCTTAGGCATTTTAAAATTTCCAACTTCTGGCCCAGGTGTGAAGTAAGCATTTTGTAAATGTATAAATTATAGCAGTGTGAAGACACAAGGGGATGTATATGGAATGACATGATGCTAAACTTAACCAAAATTCTAAGTTTGGATATTTTTAAAATTTTAGATCATTAGGTGAAAAATAATTCACCTTCCAATTTTGACTCACTTAAGCCTTTCATCTTTTATGGAAAGTGATAAAACAGAATGCAAGTCTCCCCTTAATAGATATTAATGTAAAAACAAATTAAGAAAATGCTGAAAACATTTACTGATGCTTTTCAAAACTAGCACAGAAAGCTAAAGATCCCACTAGTTATAATAGCTTCTAGGGGAGTCTTTCAAATTTTTTTAGGCGGTTGAATTTCATGTCCATTTCAGACTCACCTACTGAGTTTAATCTTAATGGGTACAATAAAAACCTCACTGCTGGGGATTTAGCTCAGTGGTGCCATGCCTGCCTGGCAAGTGCAAGGTCCTGAGTTTGATTCCTGGTACCAGAAAGAAAAACTCACTGTATTTATTCTGTATTTAATTTATTTTACCTTTTACCCAAAGGAGGTCAGGGTGTAATATCATATAGGGTCTTATTAATCCCCATTGCATCTCAATAAAATGGCCAACATTGTGATATTAATTGTGGATTTTAGGAATTGAAGACAAAGACAAGTTACATTATTTGTGGTAGGTCAATCAAGTCAGGCATTTCTTCATTCAATATTTTATAACCATTCTTTGCATTTGCCCAACACATATCAGAATAGAAGACAGTAGGAAAAGAAAACAAAATGGAGAAAGTATTAGTTTATGTTCTATCTTTCTTCAGCAATATTCATGTAATGCTAGTTCTATTAGTTAGGGTAATGCTGACTGTTATAACAAGTAAATGACAAAATGTATAAGGGCTCACATACAACAGAAGTTTATTTCCTGCCTATGAAGTGTCCTAAGTCATTTCAGGTAAATGGAGAGGAAGTGAGGAGTATGGCTTGTTCCCAGTCATTCAGGGACACAGGCTATGAAAGCTCTGCAGTCTGCAGTATTTAGTTTCCAAAGTCACTGCAATTGATTCTGTCTGAAGGCTGGAGGAGGATAGCTCAGTGAAGAAAGTTTGGGAGGTTTTAAGACTGGCCTGAAAGTGGTACCCATTACTACTGTTCCTATCCTACTAACTAGATTCCAGGCATATGACACTACCAAGATGAAGATGCTTGGGAATATCTGAGCAGCCTATGTGGCCACAGTGCTGTACCAGGGGAAGGGAAGCACACATCTTTGGAAACAGACAACTGTCATGCCAAATAACCTACAAAGGCTTTCTTGACCTTATTCTCACAGACTTTTTCGAGTCCTGTCCTCTCTTGCTGGGGTCACCAAGGTGATGATTTGATGTCAGAAAACCTGGTCTCCAGTGAACAATGACCATGCATTGAGTGTCATGGTTTGCATGTGTTTGCTACTGGAACTATTTTGGCTAAGTCTGCATTTTCTTAGTTTTAGCTGCTCCTAATTTGATGCCCAGATTTATGTAGATGGGATTCAAGTTCATTCTGGTCAATGGTGTTCCCAAGGTATCACTATCAACTCCATATTGGATTGCATTTCTGTCTATATTTTGCTGGCGGACCCAGTGGTGTTTGTTTTAGTATCGCTTAAACTGTTATAAACAGCTGTCTCTTATGTAAAGTATAACATCTATTTTTCTGCTGTTTATTGTTGAAAATTATCCTGGCAGCTAGAAAATAACAGTTCTTTATTTTGAAAATGATTTCCCCCCTACTTGTGGCTCTGTTTTATCACCCTCTCCTTCAATGTCTTCTGAGATATCATGACGGTATTTTGAGTGTACCTGTAGGGTCTGCTTTGATTATACCCATGAGCCAAAAAGAAGGACTTTTGATAAGATGCTGAATGGCTAGATAAATACACTATAGGAGAAAAATTCACCTCTGTTTCAGATGCCAATAACAATGGTTAACATATACTAGACACCTAGTCATTGTCAGTAGTGATGGTGGATTTTGTGTATTGATTTGACTGGGACCTAGAGTGCTCAGATTAAACTTTATTTCTGGGTGTGTCTGTGAGACTGTTTATGGATGATATTAGCATTTGGATCTGTGGACTCAGTAAAGAAGATTGACTTCCCCATGTAGATGAGTATGAGCCAATGTGCCGAGGGCCTAAGTAGAATGAAATGTGAGGAGAGAGGAACTTATATTATTGCCTCCTCTGATGTTCAAGCCTTCAGTCTCAGACTGCATTACACCACCTGGGTCTTTCCTGAGTCTCCAATTTGCAGACAGAAGATTATAGGAATTCTTAGCCTCCAAAATCACATAAGCCAATTCCTTATGAGAAATATTTATTTTTCTCCTCTCTTTATATGTGTGTGTGTGTGTGTGTGTGTGTATGTGTGTGAATAGAGGACCTTTATATAGGCTCTGCTTCTTTAGTGCTCCCTGAGTAATGCACCAGAAAAATGCTCAACTTTTTGTAGATATTATTTCATTAAATTCCTATGATCATTTTTGGAAGTCAATATATTATTCCCATTTTATGTATGATAAAACTGAGACAGAGAAAGGTAAGTAATTGTCTAGGCTGTACCAGTAATAAGTATCAGTATGATGAATGGAGTCAATACTCAGTGACTCTCAGTCTGTGACTGCCACCCTTTAAATGTCTTCTCAAAGCTTCTATTTTCCATGAGTGCTCCCCATAAAGTCTATCTATTCCATTAGGTATATATATTGGCAAATAGATAGTACACAAAATAAAAGTAGACATTTCAAGGTAGCTTTTCCTTGATCACTTTGTTCCTCTCAAAAAATTTTATGTGCTAAGAAAGGAACAGGCTTCTTAGAATCCAGAGCACATTTCCCACCAGATGAGCCAATATCTTCAGCTTCAATTCCTAGTACTTGACAGCACTACTTAATAAAATGATTTAAATCTACCTATAACTTTATACTCAAGAACAGATTACACCATCCTTTAAAGACAAAATAGTATGAGAAAAATGATAATGTAACTGTTCCCTCGTGTGTATTGATTAAATGTGAGCATTTTGATCTCATTACATTGGTTAATTTTGATTGGGATAGTTAAGTCAAGTTTGGTTTAGTACTACTGACAAAAATTTGGAAATCTTAATGGGAAGAATAAGTGACAATACCAGCCATAATAAAAATTTTAATCCTTGACATATTATATAGATAGCTTTGGCTTATTTTCATTTACTTGTTCTAATATCCATCTAGAGTCAGATAGATCTGACATTGTGCCTGAAAAATATATGAAACACTTAGTGATCACCAAGGAACAGCAAGTGTTTGCATTAGTCTGGTTAGGCTGCCATACAGACTATCACAGACTGTAGGCTTAGACAACAGAAATCAATTTTCTCACAGTTCTGAAGACCAGAAATCCAAGATCAAGGTGCTATCAGGCTCAGTTTCTGGTGAGGGGTCTCTTCCTGGCTTGTAGATGGCTTCCTTCTTGCTGTGTTTTCACATCTTTTTCCTCTAGGGTTTGTGTGATGGGTAGGTGGAGGGGTAGGTGGGTGGAGAGAGCTCTCTGGTATCTCTTCCCTTTCCTACCAGGACACCATTCCATATTGGCTTAGAGCCTTAAACTTTTGACCTTACTTTGCTTTTATTACTTACTCCCAGGTCCCATCTCCAAAAACAGTTACATTGGGTTCTGGGGCCTCAACATATGAACTTTGTGAGGACTCAGTTCAGTTCATAACAGTACTAAAACAGTATGATTTTTCATTATTATATTTTCATTATGTATCTATTCAGTTAGTACAGATTTAACTTATGTGGGTATGAGACTTCATAAATGTCTTCAAAGTTAAATTCAACTTAGGGAATCTCCAGAACAAATGGAACTTAGATATTGAATGTAGTTTCTGGTAAAGTGAGATATTAATTTGATTTCTGATGGCATTTGGCAGTAGTGGTATGTGTTTGGGTGGCTGGGGGATGCTATCCAGAGAGTGTTCTACAAATAAAACTGGCTTAAGTCTTGAAAATATTGGCTTATTAGAATGGAAATTTTGAGTCATCTTGCATGATTAAAGCTTTTATGAAAAACTAATGTTTCTTTCTTTTTCTTTCACTATTTTCCCTCTAATTAACACTGATCCAGGACTGTGAGTGCCCATTTTGGTTGAATGGGAAGTCTGGAGTCAATGCTTAGCTAAATGTGATTTTTTTTTCCATTGTGTACACTGCAATCTACTCTCTGTCTCATCCCATTCCAAACATCTGACAGGTGGTAGGAGTCCCTATCTTGAAGAGTCAAGCCTCTGTTCTAAAGTTTAATGCCTGAATTGTTCATTTTATTGTGGCATTTGGGGTCATTTTACTGACCACTAGAGGTTGAAAACACTGAGCAAATGTTAGCAAGATGAGACCGTCTGGCTTCTTAGAGCAATTTTGAAAGTAAATCCCAATCTTAAAAGAGTCCTTTCCAAGCCTCAGAAATGACAGGCTGCCTAGGGACTGGGGGCAGGGAGGGATCTAATGCTGGACAGAGCCACTTGCAGTTTTTAAATTATTATTTTATTGTTACATTTTAGGTATACAATATAATGACATTCATCATTGGAAATTTGCAATTTTGAATAATCTCTCTTGGATCTTATTTTTCCCCCCTCCCCTGCCCTTCCTTCAACACCTCCATCCCTCCCTATTTACAAAGACTTTGTTGCCATTTTTTCATTTTCTCATATTAATTCCATTCCATTCTTTCCTTTCCCCTACCTCTCTCACCTCCACTTCTGCTTTGTACCTTTTCTTCCTATTTCATATTATCTATTATAACTTTTACTCCTTATTTACGCTTTCAGTTTTTCACACTAGAGAAGCTATTTGGTATTTACACGTGTGTCCTATTTATTTCACTTAAGAGTATTGCCTCAACGTGCATCCATTTAGCTAAAACTGTCTCTAATTTCTCATTTTTCATGACTGAGTAATTCTCCATTTTATAAAAAAACCACATTTTCTTTATCCAATCTCCAGTTGATGGGCATTTGGGCTGTGTTGAAGTTTTGACTATTACAAACTGTATTGCTATGAACATGGGTGCACATATATCACTGTGGTATGAGTCTTTTAATTCTTTGAGGAAGATACCCAATAGGGGAATAGCTGGGTCAAAAGGGACTTCCAGTCCTAGTTCTTTGAGGTATATCCTACTGATTTCCACAATGGTTGCACCAGTCTATACTCCCA
>NW_004624813.1:3661922-3675797 GCF_000247695.1 Heterocephalus glaber | reverse complement strand
TTTTTTTTTTATCATAAATGCATGTTGGATTTTGTCAAATGCTTTTTTTGCATCTATTGAGATGATCTTATGGTTTTTGTCCTTGGCTCTGTTGATATAGTGTATTGCATTGATCAATTTGTGTGTGTTGAACCATCCTGCATCCCTGGGATGAATCCCATTTGGTCAGGGTGTAAGATCTTCTTGATGTTCTTCTGCATTCTATTTGCCTGTATCTTATTAAGGATTTGTGCACCTATGTTCATTAGTGAGATTGGCCTATAGTTCTTTTTTCATTTGGGTCTTTCTCTGCTTTGGGGATCAAGGTGATGCTTGCTTCCAGTAATGAATCGGGAGTACTCCTTCCCTTTCAATTTCACCAAAGAGTTTGAACAGTAGTGGCAGCAGTTCCTCTCTAAATTTCTTGTGGAATTCAGCAGTGAAGCCATCAGGACCTGTGCTTTTCTTAGTTTTAATTACATTTTCAATTCCTTTGATATTAAGTTGTTTTGCATTTTTAGGTCTTCTTCGTACAACTTTGCTAATTCATAGGTATCTAGGTATCTGTCCATTTCTTCTGTGTTTTCCATCTTATTCGCGTATAGTTTCTGGAAGTAGGTATTGATGATCCTCTGGATTTCTGCTGGGTCTGTTGTAATTTCAACCTTTTCATTCCTAATTGCATGGATTTGGGCCTTTCCTTGCCTTCTGATAAAGTTGGCTAAGGTTTGTCAATTTTGTTTATTCTTTCAAAGAACCAACACTTGGCTTCATTAATTTTTTGTATCTTTCTCTTCATCTCCATTGCACTGAATTCTGCTCTGATCTTTATAATTTCCTCACTTTTATGAGCTTTGGATTGTCCTGCTATTCTTTTTCTAGAAGCTTGAGGTTCAACATCAGGTTGTTTAATTGGGCTCGCTCTGTTTTCCTAATCTGAGTATTCACTGCTATGAATTTCCCTCTTATGACTGCTTTCATTGTTTTCCATAGGTTCTGATATGTTGCATTGTCACTGTCATTTAAGTGAAGGAACTGTTTGATTTCTTCTTTAATTTCCTCTGTGATCCATTGGTTATTTAGAAGTGTGTTGTTCAATTTCCATGTGTTTATGAAATTTTTGTAGTTTCTTTTGGTATTGTTCTCTAATTTCATTGCACTATGGTCTGATAATATACAGGGGATAACTTCAATTCCTTTACACTTACTCAAACATGTTCTATGTGTGAGTATGCAGTCTATTTTGGAGAACAATCTGTGTGCAGCTGAAAACAATTTGTATTCTGATTTTGTGGGGTGGAACACTCTTTAAACATCTGTTAAGTTCATTTATTGAAGAGTTCAATTGAGTTCTAGTGTTTCATTGCTCATTTTTGGTCCAGTTGATCTATCTATTTGTGATAGTGGGGTATTCCTGTCCCACACTGCTATTGTATTAGTGCATTTATGACTTTTCATGTCTGTTAGTATTTGTTTTATATAGTTGAGTGCACTAGCATTTGGTGCATATATATTTATGATTGTCATCTTTTCCTCTTGGATTGTGCTCTTTACAAGGATGCAGTGTCCTTCTTTGTCTTTCTTAACCAGTGTCACTTTGAAATCCACTTGATCTGCAAAGAGGATAGCTACTCCTGCTTTTTTTCAGGTTCCTGTCTCATGGAGTATTGTTTTCCACCGCTTAACTTTCAGTCTATGAGTTTCTTTTTGAATTAAGTGTGTTTCTTGTATGCAGCATATTGTTGGATTTTGCTTCTTGACCCATTCTCCCAGTCTATATCTTTTGATTGGTAAATTGAGACCATTAACATTGATGGTTATACCTGATACATATTGACTTATGATTGTCATGACTTTTTCTTTTTGTCAGATTCTCCCCCATTACATTTAATTTCTTGTCATGGCCAACAGATTCATTCTTCTGTGCTTCCTAGGGTTGTGATTCTCATTATCTTTTCCTAGGATATTGTCTAAAATTTTTGTAGTGCTGTTTTGGTATCCATGAAGTTTCTAAGGTGCTCTTTGTCATGGGAGTATCTTATTTCTCCATCAATTTTGAAAGATAGTTTTGCAGGGTACATCAGTCTGGGTTGGAGGCTGTTTTCCTTTAGGGCTTGGAATACATCACTCTAAGCTCTTCTTGCCTGGATGGTTTGTGTTGAGAAGTCTGCAGTGATTCTGATGGGCTTTCCTTTGTATGTGATTTGTTTCTTTTCTCTGACTGCTTGTAGAACTTTGTTCTTCTTTTGAGTTTCTGGAATCTTAACAATTACATGCCTATGTGTAGATTTTTTTTAACCAAGGCTAGTTTGAGTTCTATATGCCTCACTTATCTGTATGTCAAGTTCTTTTCCCCTGCTTGGGAAGTTTTCTGCCATTACTTCTGTGAATGGTTTTTTTTTTTATGTCATCTGCACTCTCTCCTGTTTCTTCATTGACTCCAATCAGGCTTATGTTATTCTTCTTTGCACTGTCTAGCAGCTGCTGGATTGATTTCTCATGGTCCCTTACAATTTTGAAGCAATTTTTCTTTTCCTGGTCACTAATGGCAAACTTATCTTCTATATCTGAAATTCCATCCTCACAATGGCTCATTCTGCTGTATAGACTTTCAATGGAGTTTTTGATTTCCTGGGAATCTGTTTGCATCTGTTTTATGGATTCCATTTGTTTCCTATGTTGGGATTCCATCATGTTCCTCAGCTCCTCTCTAGATTTATTAATCATGTCTTGCAGTATGAGCACAATCTCTGCTGTTATCTGAGAAATATTTTCTGATTTCATTTTTTCCAGATCCTCTTTTGTTGCCAGTTCAGGGAATCCAAGTGGTTGAATATCAAAGTGTTTCATCTCATTTCCCTTTGAGTTTTCTGTAGCTGATCTGGAAGTCTGGTTTTGAGACTTGTTTATTTGTCTTCTCATTGTGCCATGGGGGGGGGCGTGAAGTGGGAGAGTGTGTGGTGTTGATACCCATGTGGCTCACCTCCTCTGCTCTGGGAGCGGTGGTACAGTGGCCCGGAAGTCCCTACCTCTGTGCTTGGAGTGCTGGTATGGAGGCCCAGAAGTCCCTTCCTCCATGCTGGGAGTGGTGGTATAGCAGCCCCAAAGCCCCTTCCTCTGCGTTGGAAGCAGTGGTATGGAGGCCCAGAAGCCCCTACCTCTGTGCTGGGAGCCATGGTATGGCAGCCTGGAAGCCCCTTCCTATGTGGTGGGAGTGGTGGTGTGGTGGCCCAGAAGCCCCTTCCTCTGAGCTGGGATTGGTGGTACAGAGGCCCAGAAGCCCCTACCTCTGTGCTGGGAGTGGTGGTGTGGTGGCCTGGAAGCCTCTTCCTCTGAGCTGGGTGTGGTGGTATGGCAGCCTGGAAGCCCCTTCTTCTGTGCTCTGAGCAGTGGTATGTCAGCCTGGAAGCCCCTTCCTCTTTCGCTTGGAGTGGTGTTACGGCAGCACCAAAGTCCCTTCCTCTGTCGCATTTTCTTGTGGAATAATTTTGGAAGTATTTTTTTAATCTTTCTTCATTTGGCAGGACATTAGTCATCATAGTAAAGATCTGGTATTTACCAGATCCTTTTAAACAAATAATCTGGAAGCAACAGGAGGAAATCTGTAATAACTTACAATCAGCTCTTAATTTAGAGCTGTTTAGATTTTTCACAGTATGCCTGAAATGAGTGATGTTTAAACAAAGTTCTGGACTTCCACAAGCAAATCTGCTCTCCTGAAGGTGACAGCTTGCTGCTGGCTTTCAAACACTAAGGCCTAGGGTTTCATACCCTGTTTGACATTTAGCATCTGGGCAATAGGTCTACAGCTCTAAGCAGTGCTTATGGGAAATGGACCACCCTAGGAAAAGAACTGCTCTCCTGAGATCTAATGGTTCTGTTACAAGAACTTTAAGAGGAGTGAATTCAACTCTAGATAGGGAGTCTGTGAGAAAAATGATGAGTAAAAGTTTTGATTCTGGATTTGGGTGACATATCACCAGGTGACATGTAAGGTGACATGACCTGGCTCGGTAATGCATTATAATACTCCAAATACATTATAAAACCAGAGAAAGCAAGGATCACTTTGGACTGAATGGGGCATGTGGGGCTGCACCCAAGCCTTTACATCCATTCAGAAATATGTGGTGAATACCTCTTAGATACTTCTTATTGAGACAGGCAGAGAAGATACAGATGGAAAAGAGTTTATATTCAAATAGAGGAGAGAGACATTGAGCAACTAAAAAAAAAAGTATAGTTTAGGAAAAGGGCAATGAGGAAAATAAAAAATTTTTTCAGGATAAAAAAGAGGCAAGTGATAACTTTAGGCCAGCAAGTGTCCCTATTAATAGGTGGCATTTTACACCCTATGGATGACAGGAAGATTTATCCATAAAGACGTCTATTGGGTGAGGCATCACTCATAAGGAGAGCAAGGGCAATGAGGCTGACTAAGGGCTGTGGGAGATGACCCGGTTTATGGATGCTGGGGTACAAGAAGGAGCTTGGGCAAAAGTGGGCTGGAGGCAGTAAGTTTAAGATACTCATATACTTCCCCTGCAGAGGTAGGCTGATGTGGTGGGAACGTCCTGCAGCACACAGACAGTGAAACAGAAAGCTCCTGATGGCCCTCACCTTATCATCCACACAGTGCTTGAGATTTGAGAAGCCAAATCTCTATTTTGTCCCATCTGAATAGCTTTCATCTTTCCCATCTCTGAGGAGGAGGCAATTTTCTGTTTCAATATTTGCTTACCATTAACATGCAAAATGTGCCTTCTTAAAGACAGGTGGTATCTGAGGGTGCTCAGGCTTGCTTGCTGGAGCCTAGCTTCCTTCTCTTGCCTCTTGCTCTTTGCTCACTTGTCAGTTGAGATCTGGAGTGTCCTTCTCTGATAGCACTCAGGACTATGCTCTGGGCCCTACAGTCAGGGCAGGTCTTTTCTAGGAAGTCTTTTGCTGCTCTGAGAAAGTAGTGTGGCTTTGTTTCAGAGTTTATGGCTCTCATTCTTTGGAAACCACCATACAACCCAGGACTGGCCCACCCAACTCAACATTGCAGTAGCAGAAATTCTTCTCCCAAAGGGAGGGTGGGGTATTATTTCAGATAGATCATTAACCTGCAGACTCTGAAATTTCCCTCAGCTATCTTGGGCAGAATGTAACTTTCCTCTGTGTTTATTTATTAGCAGCCTCAGGGTCTGAAGTCAAAGAAAGTGTTATACCATTAGACTGCAAAGTCAGACACATGCATTCTCCATAGCTTATTCTGGAAACAGATGTGGGTACATTTTCCTACACAGAGCACAGTTTCTAGTTTAGAATAAATTGCTTTTGGAATCCCTCCCCACAAGGCATTGTGTGTCTCAGAAAAAAACCCTCTGCTGTTTTGCCTTTTCCTAAAGAAAGATGAGCAAAAATAAAATAAAATGAAATGAAAGGCATGACAAATATTCATAAAAAGTGACTTCTTCATGATATGATTGTTAGAAAGTAAGCCCTAAAGACAAGAGGTGAATTGCCTTATCTCTCTAATTCATGTAAGAGAGGTCATGCCAATGTTATTAAGATAATAGACACAAATATAAACATCCTCATTAATATTCAAAAGGATAAATATAAGCACAAAATTCCACCCATGGACAATCTTTAAAACATAGCTAAATTATACATAATCAGTATTTTCAGGATGGTGGTCTTTCTTGTCGCCACACTTAGAAATATAAAATACTCTGATGAAAACTAAATTTCTCATATTATGATCTTGTTCTTGGGCCCTCTGGAAATATACACTTCCAGTGTCTTTTGAAATGTTGAAGTTCTGAGTTTGAAACTCACAATATTACTTTGAACTATGTCTTTTCTTTGAGGAAATTCACATATCTGGGAGTGAAGAATGGGGAGGGCATTCTGTGTGACTTTTCGGTGAAACTCAGTGACGTTTTTACAACTCACCTCTGCAGTCACCTGAGTTGGAAACAAAACTGGACTAGAATGGGAATGCCCAGTCCATGCATCAGCCACTGGTCAAATAAGAGATAAGAAGTAAGTCAGTGCAGCCAGCTCCATGAGGTGGACGGGGAAGGTGACCGGGGCTGTGGCCACCCTCACAACTCAGCTCAGTATTGTCAATTATGGCTTCCTGCTGGGCACCTCAACAGCACCCGGTATTTAATAGTGTATCCATGCTTTGTTCTTCACTGGGAGATTACCGGATTACCTGGGATAAAAAAAAAAAAGAAGGTCATCAGATCAGCTGACATCAGGTCCAATTTAGGCTTTAAAACTATAACAACTTCTTGGCTTTTAAACAAGCCTATCAGCAAGTTTTTCAAGGCTAAAGCCATTTTTTCAAGGGCTT
Organism: Heterocephalus glaber; assembly: GCF_000247695.1. The sequence goes on along the minus strand of NW_004624813.1, from coordinate 3,669,472 downwards.
CTCAAAATTGGAAGGCATTGCACTTGCAAGTTCCTAAGAATCCACAATGAGTAGATATAAAAGCTTCAGTTTCCTTCTGGTAAAATCAGTGTAACAATATCTACTTAGGCTTGCAGAAGTATCAAGTCAGAAAAACTAAGTAAATCTCATAGTCCTGTCTAGAATACAGCGAGCCCTCAATAAAAACAAGTGATTAATATGTACCAGGATTATCTTATGTCCTTTATAAAAATTATAAGTACTTTCTAACCAGTTGAACTTAGCCCCATTTAATTTGTTTCAGACTCTGTTATAAACATAAATATATTCATCCATCCATCTATACAACAAATACTTGAGTCCCTACTATGTATATTTTATGCCAGGGTTAGATCCAGGTACTGAAGCCACAGCAGCAAAGAAGTCAAGCAAAATAGTTGCTCCCACCCAGGTATGCCCTTGTGGAAGAGAAAAACTAGACAATAAAAATATATACGAAATATCAGGTAACAATAAATGATCAGGGGAAAATTGAGAGGATAGAAACAGACTGGGAGAGATAGGTAGTGTTTCTGATCAGATGATCAGAGAAAGCCTCTACAGAAGTGATATTTAAGTGAAAACTTAATCAATAAGGGAGTGAGGCAATTGTTCATCTGAGAAAACAGTGTTCAAGACCAAGGGTATAGTAACAGCAAAGGTCTGAAAGTGGAAAAGAGTTTTGAGTCTTCAGGGGAAAACAAGGAAATCCCAAGGTCTTTGTTCACCTCTACTACCACAGCAGCCTCCTAATTTGAGAGTGGAAAATGGGGAGGACACAAGGTCCTTCTTGCTTTGAATTTTACAACTTTGACTCTCAACTTTCCAAGCAGCCAGAGTGCTTTTTTAAAAAACTGAAATCAGATCATGTTCTTTACCAGGTCACAATCCTATAGTAGTTTCCCATTTCACTTAGAAAAAAAGTTCAGAATCCTCATGTGGTTTTCAAGGATCATCCAAGGTCATGTGGCCCCCACCTGTCTTTTCTACCATCACACTCAGGTAGCTTTCCCCTCTCTAGGGGAAGGGAGGTGACCACAATAAGATAGCAATTGCTGGCTGCTGTTGCTTGTGAGACAATTGAAGGCTCCAGTGGTAGTGTTGGGTGGTTAGATTCAGGGTATATTGAAAGGGAAATGCTGACAGGTTGTGCTGACCGGCTAAGTGTAGCCTCTGCCTGTATAGCTATATCATTGACCTCTCCACATTGACAAAGGTTGTAAGTGGCTGCTCTTAGCTTGACCCTCTTGTTTTCCTGGAGGCATTATTGTTTTGTACCAAAGTATACGCAACAGATGTAAATATTTTTTAAATGATCAAACTTTTCCCATGAAATTTCATCTCAGCATGGCCACAAAATTGAAGACAGTTCCCTAGAATTACAGTGAAACATTAACTCTATGGGATAGGCAATCTACCAGTGGGTTATTTAACATGTTGAAAGGAGGAAAGGAAAGGAAAAAGATATGAAAGCTAAATTATCAGCAATGTTTATACACTCACTGTTCAGATGCACCTTTCATTGAAGCAGATAATTCAGATTCCTGGCTGAAAAAGAGTTTTGGATTATCTGCAAGTCTATTATGTTTGCTGCAAAACTCATTCTATAATGTTGACACTATTAAATGATGAGCACATAGTGTGCAAACAACAGATGTCCTAGGCCTGGTCATGGCCTACAAGGCAACATGGACTGTGGCTCACATTCTCTGTCTGATTTTCCTCTCTCTCATGCCCTTGCTCTGTTCTCATTGCCATTCCCAGAACATGCCTCTTAAAGTGTTTTGCACTGGCTTAAGTATTTTGCCTTTTCTCTGATATGCAAAAAGTTTACCTCACTCATCCTATTTGAATCTTCTTCAGATTTTTCCCTGTCGGTGAGTCCTACCATGATCACTCTTCTTGCCTGGTCCTTGCCCCACAAGTGGTGCTCCTGACCCCCTTGACCCATCTCACTGTATAATTTCCTTGTGTGTTTTATTTGCTTTATTGTTTGTCTCACTAGGATGAAGTTCCACAAGGGTAAGGATTTTTAATTTATTTTGTTCTCAGACATACAGTGCCTTGTACATTTGGCACTCAATAAATATTCGGTGAATGAATGGTTTTTGTTGTAATATGGTGAGATGAAGAATGGAATGTAAGAAACCTCAGGATGAGTAGCTAATGTGTGTGCCTACTACACATTCAGATATATAGTCCCACAAGTAGTTTTCCTAAGAGAGGTGAAAGCCTCATGGGAGAGAAAAATGGCTGGACAGAGCTACCCAGCTGACCCTCAGTCTCTTGGCCTTAAATTGCTGGATGCTAAGGATAACTGGAAGCCTGGTTACAGTGTTCTAAATGAGTAAGTAACTCATCCTGGGGAGAAGTCTCTAAACCAGTGCATCAAAGGAAGCTGGCGTCCTCACTGCCTCTGATTCCTCCCTTTTTGTACCAGAGCCAGAGTCCTAGGACATTGGGCTGGAAAAATAGAAGGACTAATAAAAAGCGAAGTCACAAGGCAGCTCTGTTTTGTGGCCTAATAGCAGGGTGTGATGCTGTTAGGGGAGGATATTTCTCTACACACCCACAACAGTTGGGAACAACTGGTATGTGAAGGAAAAAGTAGCCTCATAGGAAAATAGCAGAGCAGTTGCTCCAAGAACATTTTCTGGCAGCTAGATCTTAAGGACTGCAGGTGATTCATAGTTACATAAGCATTCTTCCCTGAGGCCACAGTGCTAGGTCAGGAGGTCACTGCTAAAAGTGGAAGATTTAGAAGGAACCATTCACCAGCTATGTTACTAGGGTGAGGAAAGCCTAAGAGCAGATATAAGATTTTTACTGCCACAGCTTTGCTATACCTAGACTGATGTACTCTGAGCAAATTCCCATTAGGTCACATTTATTGGTGGAGGTCATTGTCAGTGCGGGGAGAAAAATGAGAGTTCTGGATCCATATAGCCCCCACTTCTCTATTAATGCAGAGCAGTGGAGGATGATCACTTTGCAAAATCAATCCTAAATCTTGGTGCATTTAGGAATTTAGGGAAGGAACCAGAGGTGGTATCCATGATCATGCTAGGGTTATGGGATTTCCTGACCAGTTTCATCTGCTCTGGGTTCAAGAGGCTGTGATAGAGACCTTCCTACCCAACTGTGGGAATCACATTTGCAAAGGAGGCTCATGGTGCGAAAAGGAAGGGGAAATAACTAAAATCTATTCTGTAGTATTTCTCATCTCTTATTTTTCCAGAGTACCTAAAAATAATAGAGAAAAAAGCCTTCTTTCCAAGATTTTGGCATTTTGTTCCCTTTGGAGAATATAAAAAAGGAAGTAATGAGGCAGCAGCCACATTGGCGGGGGCGGGGGTGGATTTCTCCAAGTAATACAACTCAAGAAAAATTGCACTTTTGCTTTACTCCCTTGAAGAAGAACTCCAAAAATGAAATAAACTGAGAAACAGAAAAATGTTGGAAATTTAACTTTTTCTTGCATGGTCATATAGCAACTTAAAGTTGACTTTTGGGCAACACATAGAAGGAGAACCATGGGCATTTAAAAATCTGCTAGTTTCTATTAGCTCTAGTACTTTTCACACCTCACTAGCATCATATCAGTGTGAGCAATGTCTCAGAAATGCAAACTGACAACACTAGAAACTACTGAGTTTCCTTAGGAGTATCATTGTCCCCAAAGCTATACAACTTGTTGAAGATTGTCAGGAAAAGGAGATGTGATATGGCAGCAGGTCCTCCTTCAAAGTCATAGCAGATAAATTCTTTAAATTAGAAAAGACTGGCCATCCAATGTATATGGACTTGGTGAGGTTCCATATTTTCCCATTTGTTCACAGAATACTATTGTCCTGGGGAAATCCCAATTGTTTTGAATAATCCAAAGTACAAGTAAGCACAAAAATAAAAGTACTCTTTTCATTTTGTTTCTTCCCCTGGCAGCAGTAGTATGCCAGGCTTACTGCTGAAGGGCCCTAGGGAAGGTATCATAGACAGTGATATTTCCTTTTGCTCTTTGGATCTTTGTTTGACCTGTGGGCAGCAGCTTAAGACCCTGGAAATCTGATTCATTACTTTTGGGACTGCTTGTGAAAACTATAACCAAGAGATTAACACCCAGACCTTTGTGTCTGGGGTCACAGACATCTGAATTATAACAAGCGTTACTTGGGGAATCCAAGGCTCAAGAGTCTAAGAAATTCCTTGGCAGATCAGATTGGTTCCAAGGACCTCACTGAGATACTAGAGATTCTTTTGTGAGTTGTGGTATGTGTGTGTATGAAGAGGTGGAGAGGAAGAGGGATGAAAAGCAAGCAGTGATGTCTTATCTAGACGGAAGATAAAAGTTCATAGTATTTCCTGAAGAACAATTGTCATTTCAGAGTCCCTTGTTTCTGGTCTTGACCTGAGAAAGAAGGAATGGAAGTGAAACTGTCCCTCACTATATGCCTACTGTTCAATGTGCTGGGTATATGTATTCATTCATTCACAATCATGCTATAGTTTGTATCTAGATGTCTCCTTGAAGCCTCATGTACTCATAGGTGGGGCTTTTGGGAAGTGATTAGATCATGGGGCCACAGCCTGGAAACATCTATCACCCCCCCCAACTCCCTTGATCTCTCTCTGTTTCCTCACTACCATGCCATTAGCTCTTTCTCTCTTGCCATGCCCCTCTGCCTTGGAGCCAGCTGACTATGGGCTGAAACCTTTATACAATGTGAGCCAGATTAAACCTCTCCTCCTTCAACTTTTGGTTGTTGAATATTTTGTTGCAGCAATGAGAGAGTAACTAAGACAAATCATGAAGCAGATTTTATATGTCAAGCATTGTGCTAATTGTGGGGGTTATAAAGATGAAACAGACAGTCTCTATCCTTAGAGAGCCTGTGGGTAATTACCACACAGATAAACATGTGCTAGACGAAAGATGCATTGGGGAACTTTGAAAGGAGTTCTTAACTCACACTAGGCATGATGAAGGGGTGAGTCTAGGAAGGTGTCTAGGAATGGTTGACATTTAAACTAAATTTTAAATAATTCTGATACTAATATTTATTAAAGCATATAGTTCAATGTGTTCGGGAAGGTAGAATTAGGGAAAGGATAGTAAATTATCTAAGTCAGAGGAGATAGTCCGAGAGATGAGAGTGGAGAGGTAGGCATCCTGGGGTCGGGAAATGAGTTGCCTGACCGCGCCCCCCACTCCCCCCCCCCCCCATATAGCAGGGGATACTTGAGGAATGAGAGCAGGAAATACAGGATCACATTGTGGCTGAGAAAGAACAATATGGTGGTTGCATACTGAGGCACTAACTAGGAAGGGGAAGAAACTGGAGAGAGTGGCCTGAGATGAAGCAATGAGCATGAGATGGAGAGGAAGGGATTGGCAGAACATAACCATCTATTGTTTGGGGATAGAAAAGTCAAGGATGGCACACAAGTTTCTTTTTTGACAACTGGATGAATCATGGTGTTATCGATCCTTCACTATTTGCTGTGATATTGCTCTTTTTCCCTTCAGGCATTCTTAATCAATAAGAGGACATCTCAGAGATAAAATAGAGAAAAGTAAGAACACCCAAGCTATCCAGCTTGTATGTTGGGAGCTGGAATCCAAATTCAGGTCAGACTGAATTCTGAGACGGCTTCCAGCTGATTTCTTAGGCAAAGGCAGCACTTAATAAGGCTAAAAAAGGAAGAATATGCCTCGAGCAGGCTTCATTCACAATAGAAACAACATGAGCTAAGATCTGAAAAGTAGAATCTCAGCACTTGAAATTTATTCTTGACTTCAGTCAGCATGGTGAAATATGTCCTCCTTTTTGCCAAGGGAGTCAGTGGTTTCTTTTTGGTGCTGTGCACCCTTTTTATTTCACTGATGGCAAACTGGATTGAACCAAGATCTTTAAGGGGGAAATATGGCTGTTAAAATATTCTTCTTTAAAAAAGTAAAATGAAAAGTTTTAAGTTTTGTTTCAGAGATTTGTTTATGCTAACTAGAAAAGTAAATTGTTTAAAAACAGTCATCTTCCTGGGGAAGTTTAATGACAATTCAGAATTTTAATGTAAATATAGATTTTTATACAGTCTTAAATAGTAGTAGCATGCCTGACATGCAACTCAAAAGGAGCATATTATACTGAGTATCCAGGCTTTCTGAGACGAATAGTTGTGCAGAAGACCTCAAGAGGCACCCATGGGGGTGTCAGGCTGGCACAGAGTCCCCCATTCAGATCCGTGTGGACTGTGTAGGTCATTCCTGCAGTCACCAGTCACATTTGGTTGTTTCATGGTGTGGTCTGACCTTGAGCTTATGTTGCCTTTGTGGCTGAAATTAAATTTGGTCTATGTGTCTAAGAGCTTCAAAATTATTTTTGCCTTTCAGGTTTGTTAGAAGCTGCTTTCTGGTTAGCAGCATGGATTGTTGCCCATTTGTGATATACACAGAATCCACTTATGATCCTTTGAAATGAATGAATATTAAACAGCTTTGATTATATTTGCCACTTGTATTTATTACCCTGAAACTTATCTCTAGCCAATTTACCTTCCTAACTATACTTCTTCACTCAAAAGCATGTAAGTCTCACTCTGAAGTTAAATCGGTTGGTTTGAACAGTTTGTTGGTGTGCCACTCAGTTTCCTTGACTTTAGCTTGCTGGGACCTGCTCCAGGGCTCTGGACACTTTTGGTTCCCCATCTGTCAGATTGGATTCACTCATCTTGAGAGATTACTGAGACACAGCTCATAAACGTCATCATAAACTGCTCTGCAAAAAATACGTCTCGGAGCTCAATTGTGTGTTTCTGGTCAAAAGAAAAACTAAGGTGGCCCTATAATGTTAGGCATGATGTTGAGGAGCTTCAGTGGTGGTGGGCACTGTGTTTGCTTTCTTTCTTTTTTTAAAAATTAACTTTATTGGTATATTTTAGGTATACAATATAATGATATTCATCATTGGAAATTTGGACCTTTAAATAATCTCTCCTGGTGCTTATTTTTTCCCGATTCCCCTGCCCTCCCTTCAACTCATCCGTACCTTCCCATTTACAAAGACTTTGTTCATTTCATTCTCTTCTTTCTTTTCCCCTATCCCTCCCACTTCCCCTTCCCCTTTGCCCCTTTCCTTCCTATTTCACATTACCTGTTATACCTTTTAGGCCTTATTTACACTTTCAGTCTCTCACACTAGAGAAACTATTTGGTTTTTACACATGTGTGTCCTATTTATTTCACTTAAGAGTATCACTGCAATGTGCATCCATTTATCTATAAATGTGTCAAATTTCTCATTTTTTATGCTACAGCTGAGTATTACTCCATTTTATGAAAAAAAAAACACATTTTCATTTTCAAGTCTCCAGTTGATGCGCAATTGGGATGCTTTCAAGTTTTAGCTATTACAAGTTGTGCTGCTATGAACATGGGTATCACTGTGGTATGATTCTTTTAATTCTTTGGGGAAGATACACAGCAGGGGAGTAGCTGGGTCAAATGGGACTTCCAGTCCTAGTTCTTTGAGGTATCT
>NW_004624813.1:3649302-3659532 GCF_000247695.1 Heterocephalus glaber | reverse complement strand
CATTTCATTTCCCTTTGAGATTGCTTTAGGTGATCTTGGAGTCTGGTTTTGATATTTGTTTATATGTCTTCTCATTTCAATGAGGGGGGTGCTGCTGGTACCCATGAAGCTCACCTCCTTGGCACTGGGTGCAGCTCTGCTCCTCGGCATTAGGGACAGAGATACAGCAACCCAGAAGGCTCCTCCTTGGTGCTGGGAGTGACTCTGCTCCTCGGTGCTGGGGGTAGAGGTAAGGTGGCCCAAAAGGCTCCTCCTTGGCACAGGGAGAAGTGGTATGGCACCCCAGAAAGCTCATCTTCTCAGAGCTGGGGGAGGCTCTGCTCCTCTAGGCACTGTGTTTTCTTTGCCTGTCCATACTGGCCCAAAAGTGAACTGGCATTCTTTTCCACTAACAGCAACCAGCTTGCCAGTCAGTGCTTTCTCCTTTCCTTTGCCGAGTTGGAGGGCCCTATTCGCCCAGTTTTGAGATAGTTACTCCACCCTCTTATATCAGGTCATGTAAAATGGCTAGAAGCCACCCTGCCCGCATGGGCAACAGGCCCACTTATGCAAGAGAACAATGAGATGGTTCCTTTGCTTCTGCTTCTTTGGCAAAGTGAGTGAAAGGAGGTGACTAAAGCCAGACACCTCGGCTCCACCACATGCCTGAGCCTTTTTGAAAGTCTCACCCTATTGAGCAATAAGAATAATAACTGTCTCCATATTAACATTACCAATGATGATGCTATAACTGGATTGGCTAGTTTTTTTCATTGAAACCTTGGCATAAAGGGTGTGTCTCCAAAAACATAGATTGAAAGAACCAAAAAAAAGAAACAAGGCAAAAATGAAATCACTCATTTCTTGGCAAAAAAAAAAAAAGATTTCATTTTAGAATTAAGAAAATTACCACTATAGCTGAGGAAAGAGCTAGCCTGAGATACCAATGAATTAATTAAATACATGCGTCTTTAGGTCTGTGTAGCTCAGTCTTGTATAAAATGAATTATCTAGGTAACTATTAATTTATTATGAAAGCCAAATGGACTTTCTACCATCATTTCCAAATTCTTCTAAGCTAGAGTTTTGCCACACCTATTATTGCAAGCAATTGTCTGCCTGTTTGCCTTCGAGCCTGATGTTCAGTCTACTTGATATACCCTTCCAGCCTTGGTGTTTTTACACCTCGAGAATAAGTATTCACTTTCTAAATTCCAACATGAATGTCTATCCTATTTTTTGGTGTCACCAGGGAGAACTTGTTACTCATAAGGGGCTCTGTTTAAATCCAGGTTAACATTACCATATCTCTTGCTACAGGGAATTTCAAATTTCTTAAATTTGGTGACTGTTTCTCTTTTATTCCTGGGTCCTCAGAGCTTTTTATGGTACTTCCCATTAGCAGATACAGTGTTATTTAATTTGCCCTAACAATAGGGTAGAAAATGTTTAAGACATTCATATTTTAGTTACTCTGACATATTTTTTTTTTTTTTGGTACCAGGGATCGAACTTGGGTCCTTGTGCTTGCAAGGCAGGCGGTGGAACCACTGAGCTAAATCCCCGGCCCCGACATATTTTTTTTATTCATTAAGTTTATTGGTACATTTTAGGTATACAATATGGTTACAGTCATCATTGGGAATTTGTATCTTTACATAATATTTTTTGGTTCTTATTTTTTTCACTATTCACCTGCCTCCCTTCAACCCCTCCACCCCTCTCTGTTTACAAAGATTTTGTTTCCATTTTTTCATATTTTTTTCCTTTCTCTTTTCCTCTACTCCTCCCATTTCCCCTCCCCCTTTGCACCTTTTCTTCCTATTTCAAATTATCTATTATACATTTTGATCCTTACATACACTTTCCATTTCTCATACCAGAGAAACTATTCAGTTTTTACACGTGTGTCATATTTATTTCACTTAAGTGTGTGGCCTCAATGTGCATCCATTTAACTATGAAAATCTCTAGTTTCTCATTCTTTATGGCTCAGTGATACTCCATTTTATACAAAAAACACATTTTCTTTATCCAATTTCCAATTGTTGGGCAATTGGGCTGTTTCCAAGTTTTAGCTATTACAAACTGTGCTGCTATAAACATGGGTGCACATATATCCCTGTGGTATGATTCTTTTGAAAAGATACCCGGCAGGGGAATAGTTGGGTCAAATGGGACTTCTAATCCTAGTTTTCTGAGGTACCTCATTACTGATTTTCACAGTGTTTGCACCGGTCTACACTCCCACAAACAATGGAGAAGACTTCTTTTTTCCCCACAACCCCACCAGCATTTGTTACTGGTTGATTTCTTGATAGCAGCCATTCTTTCTGGAGTGAGATGGAACCTCAGCATTGTTTTCATTTTCATCTCTTCAATTACCAGAGATGTTGAACATTTTTTCATTTTATTTTATCATTTTATTTCATTTTAACACATTTTGTTTGCTGTTTCTACTTCTTGGAACGGGAGTGGCGATAGTGGACATCCCTGTCTTGTTCCTAATTTTAGCATGAAGGATTTCAGGTTTTGATCATTTAGTATGATGTTGGCTGTTGGTTTTTCATAGATGGCTTTGATCAGGTTGAGATAAAGATCATCTATTCTCATTTTCTGTAGAACTTTTTTCATGACTGGATGTTGAATTTCATTTCTTTTTCTGTATCTATTGAGAATATCCATTGTTCTTTTCCTTGGCTCTGTTAATATAGTGTATTACATTTATTGATTTGCATATGTTGAACTATCCCTGTATCCCTAGGATGAATTCCACTTGGTCAGGGTGTATGATCTTCTTGATGATCTTCTGCGTTGTGTTTGCTAGTATCTTATTGAGAATGTTTGTGTCTACGTTCATTAGGGAGATTGGCTTATAGTTTTCCTTTTCGGTTGGGTCTTTCTTTGCTTTAGGGATCAAGGTGATGCTTGGTTCCAGGCATGAATTCAGGAGTATTGCTTCCCTTTCAATTTCATTGAAGAGTTTAAACAATAGTGGCAATAGGTTCCTCTCTAAATGTTTTGTAGAATTCAACAGTGAAGCCATCAGGGCCTGGGCTTTTTTTCATTGGTAAATTTTTAATTATGTTTTCAATTTCATTGATTGATATTGGGTTGTTTAGAGATTTTAGATCTTCTTCATTCAACTTTGGTAATTCATACATATCTAGGAATCTGTCCATTTCTTCTGTGTTTTCCATCTTATTGGCATACAGGTTCTCAAAGTAGGTATTGATGATCCTCTGGATTTCTACTGGGTCCATTATAATTTCATCCTTTTCATTCCTAATTGCATGGATTTGGGCCTTTTCTTTCCTTTTCCTGATAAGATTGGCTAAGGGTTTGTCAATTTTGTTTATTCTTTCGAAGAACCAACTCTTGGGTTCATTGATTTTTTGTGTCATTCTCTTAGTCTCCATTTCATTGATTTCTGCCCTGATATTTATAATTTCTTCCTTTGTATGGGCTTTGGGTTTGTCCTGCTCTTCTTTTTCTAGAAGCTTGAGGTTCAGCATCAGGTTGTTTAATTGGGCTCTCTCTGTCTTCCTAATATGAGTATTCATTGCTATGAATTTCCCTCTTATGAATGCTTTCATTGTGTCTCATAAATTTGGACATTTTGTATTGACATTATCATTTAGTTGTAGAACCTGTCTGATTTCTTCTTTAATTTCCTCTGTGACCCATTGGTTGTTCAGGAGTATGTTGTTCAGTTTCCATGTGTTTATGAATTTCTTGTGGTTTCTTTTGCAATTGATCTCCAATTTCATTACACTGTGATTTAATAATACACAAGGGATAACTTCAATTCCTTTGCATTTACTTAAACAAGCTCTATGAGCAAGTGTGTGGTCTATTTTGGAAAACAACCCATGTGCAGCTGAAAACAGTGTGTATTCTGATTTTGTGCAGGTGGAACACTCTGTAAACATCTGTTAAGTCCATTTGTTCAAGAATTTCATTGAGTTCTATTACTTTGTTGTTGATTTTTTGTGTATTTGATCTATTTGTGACAGTGGGATATTGAGGTCCCCCACTACTATTGTATTCATGCTCATTTGATTTTTCATGTCCGTTAATATTTGTTTTATATAGTTAGGTGCACTAGTATTTGGTGCACATATATTTATGATTGTCATCTCTTCCTCTTGGATTCTTCCCTTTATAAGGCTGTAGTGTCCTTCTTTGTCTCTCTTAATTAGTGTTGGTTTGAAATCCACTTGGTCTGCAAATAGGACCACTACTCCTGCTATTTTGGGGGTCCCTGTTGCATAGAGAATTGGTTTCCACCCTTTAACTTTCAGTCTATGAGTTTCTTTTTGAATTAAGTGTGTTTCTTGTATGCAGCATGTTGTTGGATCTTCCTTCTTGACCCTTTCTGCCAGCCTATTTGTTTTTATTGGTGAATTGATACCATTAACATTGATGGTTATAACTGATATGTATTGACTTATCCCTGTCATGACCTTTTCTTGTTGATGGATTTTCCCTCTTTGCATTTAATTTCTTGTCCTGCCTTATGGATTCATTCTCTGGGGCTTTGAGAGGTTTTGGCCTTCATTGTCTTTTCCTAGCATACTGTTTAAAAACTTTTGGAGTGCTAGTTTGATATTTATGAAGTTCCTCATGTGTTCTTTGTCATGAACTTATCTTCTTTCTCCATCAATTTTGAAAGATAATTTTGCAGTGTACAACAATCTGGGTCAGAAGTTCTTTTCTTTTAAGGCTTGAAGTACCTCACTCCAGGCTCTTCTTGCCTTGAGGGTTTGCTTTGAGTAGTCTGCTATGATTCTGATGGGCTTTCCTTTGTCGGTGATTTGTTTCTTTTCTCTAACAGCTTGTAGAATTTTGTTCTTCTGTTGGGTTTCTGGAATCATAACTATTATATTCCTAAAGTGTAGATTTTTTTTATCATGGTAGTTGGAATCCTATATGACTCACTTATATGTATGTCAAATTCTTTCCCCGATTGGGAATTTTTCTCTCATTATTTCTGTGAATATTTTTTTAATGTCATTTGAGCTATCTCCTGTTTCTTCATTGACTCCAGTCTGTCTCATGTTATTCTTCTTTGCATCATTAGCAGCTGCTGGATTGATTTTCTATGGTCTCTTACTATTTTTAAGAAATCTTTCTATTCCTGATCACTAACTGCAATCCTGTTTCTCTATCTGATATTCTGATATTCTGTCCTCACATTGGCTTATTTTGCTGTGTAAGCTTTCAATAGAGTTTTTAATCTCCTGGAAATCTTTTTGTACCATTTTATGGATTCTATTTGTTTCTTATGCTGGGATTCCGTCATGTTCCTCAGCTCCTCAATTTTTTCAGTCTCTGTCTGCTCTAGAGTTATTAATCATATCTTTCCCTATGAACACCATCTCTATTGTTATCTGAGAAATTATTTCTGATTTTATTTTTTCCAGATTCTCTTTTGTTGCCAGTTCAGGGAGTCCATGTGGTTGAGTTTCAGATTGTTTCATCTTGTTGATCCTTGGGTTTGCATTTGGTGATGTGGAAATCTTGTTTTGAGTCTTGTTTAGGTGTCTTTTCATTTCAAGTGATGCAGACTGATGCACCTTTATTTAGGTGACTCATTGCTTTTCCAGTGGGCTTCAAATCTCAACAAGCCTTGAAGAGGCCTTCTTTCTACTATTCACCACTATGCAATTTCCTGGGTTCAGAATGATTGCCTTCTTGATCCCCACACTGTGCTGTTGTCCAAATGGGATTTTGTCTGGGGCCTGTGCTTACTTACTGATGGTATCTGGGTGGATCTCTGGTTGGGGTCTGAGCACCTGTGCAGCTTTTGTCCAGGTAGACTTCTGTCTGGGGCCTGTGCAACCATGACACTGATGTCTGTTCTGGCTTCTGGCTGGGGTCTGCACACATACTTACCAATGATATCTTGGCTGACCTCTGTCTGTGGCCTGCATGCATAGGCAGCTGTTGTCTGGGTGGGCTTCCTACTGTGACATTCTTAATGATGAGATCTTTTATACATGTCCAGATTTTTGGCTTCTTATTTTTCCTATTTTCATACAATATAAAGGAAATATGAGGCATGTATATTGCTTTCAAAAAGTTGTACTCAAGGTTAATGATATTATCCTTTTACATAAAATACAAGGTGTCTGGCATTTGCCTTATAGGTGAAACAGAGTGGCTGAGAAAGGCAGTGTTGGTTGGGAAAGAAAGGATGAGATCCAAAAGGCAAGGTGGGATCATTAGAATGACATGCTATTTCTTAAATTTGGGCATGTGGATCCAGCTGCCTTCAGACAGGTTTTTACTTGCATAACCTGCATATAGTTATATTCAGAAACTAGAGTTGCAACTGACCCTAGTTTCAGAGCTAGATATTTAACAGGAATAAATTCCTTCATCCATTTATCAAGTCAATAATCCATTTTTTTCTAAGACTCCAAGTATATTTACTTCTCTGTATTCTTTTAAGTGTAATAGAAGAAATTAGGACTCTGAATTTATGTAGCTTCTCTTAGTCCTTTGCATTTAAAAATATTTTCTTAAAATTAAAAGACATGAAGCCATGTAATTTATAGGAAGTTATAAAATGATAATCAGCAACACACACACATACACTCACACACTCACCCAAACATCAATATCTGAAGATAACCACAGTTAACACATTTATTGACTTTCATTCAACACATATTTGCTGGTGTAAACTTGATTTTTGAAGATTTTTATTTCATCCATATCTCCATGTACATGCATTTTTATTTATAGCAACGAAAGCACAATGTACTTCCTCTCTGGGCTGCTCATTTGTATGCGTTACCATGATTTACTCAACTGATTCAGTAGTGTTAGAGAGACACTTGGGCTGTTTGTGATATTTTGTATTATAAGCAAGAGTGCAAAGAGCATCATTTAAATATTTCTTCTCTACTTGTACAATTGTTTCCTTAGGAAAATTTTTGAATGAAAAAGTTGTAATAAAAGAAAGGAATGTACTTTCAAAAGCTTTGGATTATTTGACTTTTTCCCCCCACAAGCATTGTAACACAAGAGTGCCCATTTTCCTATACCTTTGCCAATGTGGTATATGGTCATTATTTACAACTTTTTGCTAGTGAAGTATGTAACACATGACACATTGTTTTAGTGATTTTTGACTTATTAGTTGTTTTAAACATATATTTGTGTTTGTACATTTGTGTTTCTTCATGAATTAGCTGTAAATTTTTTTGCCCTATTTTTAGAACTGGAATGTTTTTTACTCATTGATTTGTGAACACTCATACATTAAAGATGTTAACTTCACTATATAGTAAAGATATAGGATATTAACTTTTCCTTTTCTTTAATATATTTTAGTTTTTTTTCTCATTTAGCAGATAATTTTCATGAAAAATAAAGACAAATAATCTTTTTCTTTCTTTTTTTGTGGTTCTGTGGATTGACCTCAAGACCTTACACATACTATGCAAGTGCTCTACCACTAAGCCACACCCCTACTCCTTTTTATTTTTTGGAGACAGGGTCTTTTTAAGTTTCCCAGGCTGACCTTGAACATCATGCAAAGGCTTTAAAATGCCAGCAAACATTAGATAGTAGTCAAATGAGGTTACATTCGAATCTCTTAGTACTATGCAGAATAATGTCTTTAAATTGCTAAATTAAAAACTGCTGTATCACTCATAGGACTTGCTTAATGTATTCCTTGTGTGTTAACATACTAATACTTATTTTATTTGTAAATATGCCTTGCTGTCAGCACCCACCATGACCATAAACACTCAACTAAACCACAGCAATGGCTATCAGCAAGACCAACCCATTAGATGATGACCACTTCTCCTCTCTGTGCCCCTCTCTTGATTCCCAGAGATGTTGACCAACCTTGACTTTGACTGTGTGTTTCCATTTCCTGCTCTTACTTTTGACATGATGTTAGGGGAGCCCTATCTTTGTATTGATTACTACATTTTAATTCTTGCAGGACAATTACAGCTTTTTCCAGTTTTTTTTTCATTTCTTGAAATTTTTTCTCAAAATTTAGAAAAACATAGCAATTTCCTCAGAAATATTAGCAAGGTGTTACCATTAGGGAGGACTACAAGGCCTAACCCTCCAGTGCTGACCAGGGCAGTCCTAGAAGACTGAGGCTGGGTGTAAATTGTGTGAGACACAGAGGACACATGGGGTCAGAGGCTGGTGAGTGTGACCCCCCCCCCACTGCTGCCTGCTCTGCAAACTGTGCTTGTGCAACCTGCAGCCATTTTCCTCGCTCTTCAGGGCTGTCACACATCCACTTTCAAATTAAGAACTCTGATCTGTTTAAGAGAATACGAAAGTTATTTCATCAGCATTTTATAGATGTCAGTGTTCAAGTCGTGGTTACATTCATTTCCTTTAAGTTTATTCTTAAACATTTTATTGTTTTTGTAATCCTTATTGAGAAGTTCACTGTTTGTGCAAAGAAACATAACTGTGTTTTGTATTCTGTATTGTCATTGAACCCATTTATTAATTTTTTGGTGGGGTTCTTAGGGTTTCTTTGTATAGCTGTTTGTCATCAACTACAAACAGAGATGACTTTAGTGCTACTTTTCTGATTTAAATGCCTTTTATTTCTTTTTTGCCTACCTGAGGGGACCTCTAGTACTCTGTTGGAGAAAAGTGATGAGATTGAGTATCTTCTCATTCTGGATTTTAAAGGAAAATCTTTCAGCTTTTCACCACCGAATATGATGTTAGAAATGGGCTTTATTTACTTATATAGGTTTATTTTTAAATTATTTGTTTCTCATCTTTTATACTAGTACACATTAGTTGTATAAATTAATGGCTTTCATTTTGGGAGATTTATACAAGAATTTAACATACTTTGATCATTTTCATCCCCTCCCATTTATATGGCTTTTATTGGGTTGAGGTAACCTAATTTGTTGAGAATTGCTATCATGAAAAGGGGCTGAATTGTGTCAAACATTTGTTTTGTATTAATCACCTGAAATGATCACCGCACTTTTATGCTGTTATTGTACCACCTATATGAGGAATCTAAAATATTAAACTCATAGGAGCAGAAAGTAAATAGTAGCAGCCAGGGGTTGGGGGGGTAGAAAACAGGGATGTATTAGTCAAAGGTACAAAGTTGCAGTTCTACAAGATGAATAAACCTAGAGACCTACTGTACAGCAGAAGGCCTTTGAGGATTCTTATCACAAAAATCAATAATAATGAATAAAGAGGGTTAGAGGAAACCTTTGGAGATGATGGGTATGTTTTGCCATAGACTGTTTCATGGGTCTATGTAGCACATGTCTTTAAATTCGTTCAGTTATCTACATTTATATTAAATATGCATGCACAAAATTTGTATGTCAATTATGCCTCCATAAAGTTTTCTTATTAGTACACATTTTGCAGTACATAATGATTATATTCCTTATGAGGAGTTGGTACATATGCACAACACATCTTGATACATTTTTCCTTCTTATCTTCTCTTCTTCCCTCTTCCCTCCATCTCTTGGTCACCTTTTCTTTTGCAAAACACCTATCTCTCTGTTTCCTGCTATATATCATTTTTAAATTTTAATTTATTTATATTTTGGGTTTCTTATGTAAGAGAAACCATGCTGTATTTAAGATTGTGTATTTGATTTATTTCACTTAATCTTAGCATCCATTTTCCAACAAATGACTTAAGTTTATCCTTCTTTATGGTAAAGTCATAGTCCATTGAATATAAATAACACATTTCCTTTATCCAAAAGATGAATGGATAAAAAAAGTGGTATTTATGTTGATGGACATATAGGTCAATTCCAAGACTTAGCTATTATGAGTTGTACTGCTATAAATATGGGCAAGGGAAACTTCCGGGCCACCATACCACTACACCCAACACTGAGGTGAACTGCACAGGTGCCAGCAGCACACCTCCCCCATGCTCCATTGAAATGACAAGACACATAAACAAGTCTCAAAACCAGACTTCCAGGTCACTTAAAGCAACCCAAAAGGGAAATGAGATGGAATGCTCTGATTGATGCTCAACCAACTGGACTCCCTGATCTGGCGAAGAAAGAGGACCTGGAAAAATAAAATCAGAAATAATTTCTCAGATAACAGCAGAGATTGTGCACACAGTGCAAGACATGATGAATAAATCTAGAGAGGACACAGATAAAATATAGAGGACCTGAGGAACATGATGGAATCCCAACATAGGAAACAAATGGAATCCATAAAACAGATGCAAACAGATTTCCA
>NW_004624813.1:3612328-3628681 GCF_000247695.1 Heterocephalus glaber | reverse complement strand
TTTTTTTCTTGTTTGCTAATAGCAAAACATAAAAATGATGGTCCTCCTTCAGGGTCTGTCTCTGCTGTCACAGTTGGCAATGTAGGCAGCTGTGTGTATATACAAGTCAATGAGACTCAGCAAGCCAGTAGCAGACCTGTGAGATTCAGGCATATTTCTGGCTGCTAGTCCCAAGTTGAGCTCCCTGTCCTCCTGCAGGATTGAACTCTGGAAATTTCTAGTGCAGGTTTTGATGGGAGGTGATGATCTCAGGAGATGAACCCTCCAACTTACCAAGTACAGTGGTCTGGTGTGCCTTTATTGTAAAGATTCTCTTTACTTTTCTGCGGAGCTTCAGTTTTCATCGAGGAGCCTGAGAGGCCCTCTTTCTGTTACTAACTTCTGCTCTATCTTGTGGCACTCAGGGCAAGGGCCTTTATAATCCCCTGTGACTCTGTAGTGTGGAACCAGGTAGCAGAAGAGCCAGGAGGCCAGAGGCGGTGTGTGTGGGGAGTGGTATTGGGCCTTGCAGGTCCCAGCACAGCTAAGCCGAGTGCCAGATGGGGCAGGGGCTCCAAGTTGCACCGGGGACCTCATCATAGCAATAATTCTTGGGAATAAAGTACAATACCTGTTGTTCCTAAGAGAGAATTTTGCAAAATAACTTTTTAAATATATTTCCTAGCTTTGGTAATTGTCACTTTTGTATTTTTTAAAATAAATTTTTAAGAGTATACCTACATAGCCATGTTAATTGGCTGATTTTGTATCGTTCATTGACACAGGTATTTCATAAAATCAGTATCTTTAGATTTTGGTTTTATCAAAACATGCTGAAACCATCCTAAACCATAAAACCTAGAAAAAACACATTATCCAGTTATACTGAAGAATGCATGCTGATACCCACATTAGCAGTTGGTTAATTATTTAATGATTATTTTTGTAATAGCTGAATAAGGTAGCATTAAAGATGATGTGATACTTTTAATTCTTTTGGGAAGATTCCCAGTAGGGGAATAGTTCGGTCAACAGAGCTTCTAATCCTAGTTTGTTGAGGCATCTCCATACTGACTTCTACAGTGTTTGAACTGTCTGTACTCCCACCAGCAGTGGAGAAGCATTCCTATTCCCTGATAGCCCCACCACCACTTGTTATTGGTTCACTTCATGATAGTAGCCATTCTTTCTAGGGTGAGGGGGAAATTTCAATGTTGTTTTCAGTTGCAGCTCTCAAATGACCAGTTCTGTTGAACATTTTTTCATGTTCATTTGCTATTTCTACTTCTTTGACTGAGAAATGTCTGTTCATTTCAGATGCCCATTTTTGGATTGGATTTTTAAATTTGGAAGGTCTGATTTTTTAAAAGTTCTTTATAGATTCTAGATAGTAGACCTTTGTCTGAGGAACAGCTGGTAAAAATTTTTTCCCACATTGTGGGCTGTCTGTTCACACTGTTGGTGGTTTATTTTACTGTGCAGAAGCTTTTCAATAGGAAGAGATTCCACTTGTTGATTGTTTGTGCTAGTTCACTGGCAACTGACGTTTTGTTCATGAAATGTTTTCCTATGCCAATGTCTTCCAGAATTCTACCTAACCTCTGTTCCAGCCAGTTTAATGTTTCTGTGTTAATATTTAGACCTTTAATCCATTTTGATTTTAGTTTAGTGCATGGTGAGAGATAATAGGCCTAGTTTTAATCTTTGGCAAGTTGAAACTCAGTTTTTTTGGCACTATTTATTAAACAGGCTATCTTTCCTCCAGTGACTGTGTTTGGCTCCTTTGTTGAAGATTAGGTGGCTGAGTGTGTCTGGAGTAGCTTCTTCTCTTCTAATCTATTCCACTGGTCCTCAGGTCTGTGTCTTTGTCAGTACCATGCTGTTTTTATCACAGTACCTTTGTAGTATAGTTTCAAGTTGGGGATTGTGATACCCCCTACCTTGTCTTTATTGCCTAGAATTGCTTTCATTATTCTAGATCTTTTCTTATTCAAATGAATTTCAGGATTGATTTCTCAAGGTCTGTGAAGTATGCTGCTGTGATATATGTGCACCCAGGATTATAGCAGCACAATTTGTAATAGCTAAAACTTGGAAACAGCCCAATTTTCCATCAACTGGAGACTGGATAAAGAAAATGTGGTTATTTTATAAAATGGAGTACTACTCAGTTTTAAAGAATGAGAAATTAGAAACATTTATAGCTAAATGGATGCACATTGAGGTGATACTCTTACGTGAAATAAATAGGACACACATGTAAATACCAAATAGTTTCTCTGGTGTGAAAAACTGAAAGTGTAAATGAGGATCAAATTGTATAATAGATAATGTGAAATAGGAAGAAAAGGTGCAAAGGGGAAAGGGAAGTGGAAGAGGTAGGGGAAAGTAAAGAAGGGAATGGAATTAATTTGAGAAAAAGAAAAAATGGAAACAAAGTCTTTGTAAAGTACTTGAAAGAGACAAAAAACATGCATAATGCAAGAAAAGAACCCAGAAAGGGCTTTGTAAAAAAAAATCAAGGAAAAGACAATGCCAACAAGTAGATAGTCAGTAATGAAGAACTGCTGAAGGCTCAAGTGGGAGGAGGACCATCACGCCTAATGATGGGTGAAGTGCTGATCAGCTGGGTCTGTACTCTCCAGAGAGGGCCTATCTAGATTACCTTGGTATCCTAGAAGAGGAATTCCTCCTCCAAGGATTAATCAGAAGACAAGAGCATATCATGATGTTCCAGCGAGACTAACATGTTTGGCCATGGAGAATGGGGTATTAGAAGGGTAAAGGGTGACAACGAAACATAGCCAGTCTTGAGACAGAAGCCCCAGTTTCTATGGTGAGTATTCTTTAAACACTAAGCAATATAAAGGGCAGAAAGTTTGGAAGTCAAAAGAGAAATCATAATCCCTTTGTATTACAAAGTTAACCACACTCATATTTATTGTTATACTTTAATTTGCTTATTTTAATCCAACAAATCAACACATTTCTGAGAATTAATGAAAGTAGTTACACAAATTTACATAAAGGCAAGATCCAGGTCCAGCAAGAATAGGCTCATGAAGTTTAGTTTGAAATGACAGTGAAAATAATTTTTTTTTTTTGGTACCAGGATCGAACTCAAAACTTGAACTCATGAGGTAGTTGGCAGCACCACTGAGCTAAATCTCTGGCCCTGTAAATGTTTTTGATAAGTGAAAACTACGTGCTCTTAGACTGAGATGGATTCCTCAACCTTTCTTATATTAATAGTATAATAGTAGTCAGCAACTGCCATAGAATGAAGCAGCCATATCCAGTAGCATTTAGTAAGAAATCTGTATCACTACCTGTAACACATATACCTGATTCCAGGCACCAACATCAGCTGCATTCATGTTCTGACTCCACTGAGCATAAGCAGAGATGGTGCCTACAAGAAAGGGACTAGAAAATCTCTTGTTCTTCAATGGCAAAAACAGTCATGTTACCACTTAACCTCTCCAGTTTTATTTTTCCTCCCTTATCAGCTAAGTGAGAGGGATGTATGATATTATTTCTAGTTTCCTTTGAGAAATTATATTCTATGATTCTCTATTCCAAGATTCATCTTCTGTTATGGCTTGTGTCTAGATGTCGCCCCAAAGCCTCATATAGTCATAGGTTGGGCTTTTTCAGAGGTGGCTTGATCTAGGGTATGATGCTGGGATTAAGTGTGTGATGGGATCAAGGGCGTGTGATTACTAAATTAGACAACTGATTGGTTTGGCATAGTTCTGGTTAGGATTAAGGGTGTCTCATCCTGGGGGTGTGTGCTATCCGACCTAAGGGTGGTTAACCTGGATAAACTATAAGGGACAGAAAGAGGGCTCCTGCCATTGCTTGTTGGTTGTTCCTTGTCATTTGATGCTTGCTGCCTTCTGCTCTGCAATGCCCCCTGCTCTGTCACCCTGCCTTGGAGCCAGCCAACTATGAACTGAAACCTCTACAAACTGTGAGCTGAATAAATCTTTCCTCCTTTAACTTTGGTTGTTGGATATTCTGTCTCAGCAACAAGAAAAATAACTATGACATCTTCTTATATCTGCTAATATATTAATTCAAGAGAACATGCTTCTATAGCAATCACCTGAAATTCTTTCATAGTTCTTCCAGTGATTGCATAACCACTAGTTTTCTGTATTAAATCCCTTTCTGGTGAAAATACCTATTGTATTTTCTGCTTCCTCCATTAAATCCAAACAAAGACTAAGGTACTTTGACCCTATGCATAGATACCCCTGAAGGCCACTCTGTGGGTTGGCATGACTCTCTCTTTGGCCACATACATAAGCTCATTTGTTTAGAGAGCAAAATGTCAATTTTGCCACTTCAGGTCCTCAACTAAAGCCTTGAGTCTTGAGAAAGATACGTTACCTCTTCCTCCTTCTGCATCATTTAAAGTGCAATATTATTTTAATTGTGGTTATTGAAAGTAAGGATGGGCCGGGGATTTAGCTCAGTGGTTTTGCCACCTGCTGCACAAGCGCAAGGACACGAGTTCAATCCCCAGTACCAAAAAAAAAAAAAGAAAGTAAGGATTATTCAAATGACCCTTATTTAAGAATCTAAGTGATTAATTTCTATCAGCATTTATTGGTGGAAAAATATTTCTTTATCTTGGTTATTTTGATAAGAACAACAACAACAACAAAAATGTACTTTTTTTCCCCCTCTTTTTGCTCTGGTTCTTAGAAGTTGAAAGTCAAAGTAGAAGTTAATTGTAGCATTTTCCTGGAAGAATTATTTTTATCCTCTTTAAGTTTCTGATCTTTTATTTTTAGCTATTATATAAATGAAGATATATACATATGTATATATACATAATTTACTTCAAAATAAGGGGTACATGTAATATAGAAATAAAAATGGAGCTATTTCCTCTCCACTTTGGATCAGTAACTACTATTCCTCCCTACTGTTCTTTATGTATACTCTAACACCTCACATTTTATATTTCATAGACACTGATGTGAAACTTCTTGGATATTGTATCCTATATGTGAAATAAGAGTTCTAAAGAAAATCTTCTTCAAAACAACTATTATCTGAATATTCTAAAATAGTCTTAAAGCCGAAAGCCAAAAAACAGTAAGTCAAAACAGAGAAACAAGAATATTGTAAACAGCGAAGAGTTAACTTTCAAAATGTGAGTAAAAACAAAACACTAAAATCCCTTTCTGCTTTTTTCTTTCTAATATTCTCCTCATACAATTTCCTGTTAGTCTCTTTGACTTTTCTGAGAGATATTATTTTCCTTTCCAGTACCAATTTCAGCAGTGATGACCTAAAAGGTTCTGGTGCCCCAAGTGAGACTAGATTATAGGACTCCATATGGGGTCAAAGATAGAAGGGTTCTTACGGATTTTTACCAACAAAATAGAAGTGGTGGGGTTTCATTTCACTTCAAAGTAAAGATACCAATACAAGCAAATTCTCTTCTTGTCATATTGATAAAGAAACAGAAAGATCCCTCTCTCATGCCAGCTGGAGCACTGACAGCCAGAATGGGGGAATTGAACTATAAAATAGAGTGTTTTGTGAAATTCTCCATATGACATATACTTACAAACCAGAGAATGTGTGTGCTCACACACATTTATTCATATACATAGACACACAGACACATATATGGAGGCATACTTGGTATTTGAAGTTGAGAAAGATTTTCATGTATTTAGCAATACATGCCTTGGCTTTAAGTGAGTTTTTCTTAACACACTACAGATAGGAGATATAATATGAGCACCAGTGGCTTCTTGAAGAGTTCATCATCAACCTTGTATTTCCCACCTGCTAAGACATAAGAATTAAGTGATCCAAAAGGGAAATTAGAAGCAAAGAGAAACACACGGTCTCCTGCCTTTTTTTTTTTTCTTAAAAGACTCATGCTTTCTGAGAGTCTCAGTAATGT
The DNA here is from genome assembly GCF_000247695.1 of Heterocephalus glaber. The sequence goes on along the minus strand of NW_004624813.1, from coordinate 3,622,770 downwards.
TGTTCAGGGAAGGGATCAATAAGCAAAGGCAGAGCTCATTGATTTCTTGTGACTTTAACTTAAGACCGATTGTCTCAATGGATATAAGTTACTTCTAATGATTTGAGTATTAGAAATCACACTCATCGAGGTCCAGGGATTTAGCTCAATGGTACTGTGCCTGCCTTGCAAGTGCGAGGTCCTGAGTTTGATCCTCGGTACCAAAAAAAAATCACACTCATTGGATAATGGTAGTCTTGAAAGAGAGAGCAAGTAATTAGTGCTCTTCAGGGTGTTGGAGAAATGTTACAGAATATTTATATTTATTTTTCCATTTTGAGTTCTGTTAATGAAGACATTTTCATCTTCACTCAAAAGAATACTTCTCGATTCCCTGACCTGTAGAGTCAACACTAATTCACAGAAGGCTTGCTTGCTTTGTTTAGAAAACACTATTTTACTTTCTGGGCCCAAGAGGAAATGATGTTCATTGCTACAACCAGAGGCAACTCCTGTGTGCTCTTAGCTGACATAGCCCACACTTTGCACTGCAATCAGACAGATCTTGGGTGGAGTTCTGGCCATTTGGCATTCCTAAACCTCAAAATCCCCATATAAAAAGTAGGGATAATATTAGAATAAATCTCATAGGGCTTTGAGAAGTATCTAAATGATGCATGAAAAGTGTTTAATTCAAGGCCCTGAATGTACTAAGAACTTATTAAATATGAAATACTGAGGCTATTTTAGTAACTAACTTTCCTACTTCCTCCCGATCACTCTCTCTGGTGTCTAAACTGCTGTCTGAACATCTTGCTAGGCTCTCATCACTACTCACTGCAGCCCTCTCCTGTCTTAGTCTGTTCATGTTGCTGTAACAAAAGACTGAGCAATTTATAAAGAACAGAAATTTATTCTTCACAACTCTTGAGGCAGGGAAGCCCCAGATGAAGGTGCCAGCAGGTTTGGTGTCTGGTGAGGGTCTTGTCTCTGCTTCCAGGATGGTACCTTGTTACTGCATCCTCAGAGGGAATGAACACTGTATTCTTACATGGCAGAAAGGATGGAAAGATATAGAAGGCCCACACTCTTTCCCTCAGCTCTTATATTGGCACTGATATGTTCATGTATCTTGAGCCCTCATGATTTAATCTCTTTCCCCTCAAAACCCTACTTCTTAACATACTACAATGGGGCTTTAAATTTCAAATGAATTTTGGGGGGATATTCTGATCACAGTATCTCCCTAAATGCCTTATGTAAAAGTCAGGAAGGAGCTAATACAAATTAATCAACTAAACTAATTAGCATCTTTCTACTAAGCAGAGTCCTTTCAGATCACTTGTCATCTAAGGAAACTCACAGGGAGAAAAATAATATAAAAATTATATAAAAACCCTTTTAGTACAACATACTTTATTCCAGGGCCATGATGGAATATCAGTCAGTCAATATATTATTGACTGTATTATTAATACTTCCATAGCCTCCTGTATCAGAATAGTTGCATATTCAGGACTGAGATTAGAATTATGACTGCATATTTGCATTATTTTAAAGACAAGCTGAAAATATCTTGTTTCCATGGGAGTGTGTCAAATTTTGGTGATGAACAGAATGCTCTTTTTTGAGGTTAAGACAATTCACCACAGACCAGGGAGATCAACTCTTTTACAGTCTACCACACAGTCTCTCTTTAGAATTAGCTCCAGCCTAACACTTGAGGGGAAACAAAGCCAGACTCAACTTCCCAATCCTATGTATTTCTAATTAGTTGCAGAATTCTTTCCACTCCAAAAGGCCCCAAGCACCCAATAAACAACAGCAATCCAAACTAACTTTTAATTTTTTGGAAGTTATGTTAGTAAAGTTCTTGTTATGTCATGTGAAATGCTACTCAGCTGTTTTCCAGAGATGGTTAAAGACTGTGTACTACTTTTTGGGTGGTTAATACCTCAGGCAAAATTTAGCAAAGAAACATGAAAGTTCTTGTACTACTCAAGGTTAATTGCCTGTGTGGTGAGGCTTAAGTATTCGGCTCATGTATAATACTGATCTGTTCCTCTCTCCTCGTCAAGATGAGTGTAACTTGAACTGGAAGTATGTATTGTCAGCGGAACTTTGGACACAGATTTTGATGAGTGCATATGCATGAAGGCAATTTTAGTTTATTGTGAAAAACATAGTTTTGTACAACGCAACAGGCAAGAAATAGACAAAGAGTCAGAGAAACTTCATATAGGGAAGAAAATCCATAACATCTGGATATTAGTATCAGGATAATTTTCATTTCTCTGAAAGTAAACAATCTCCATTTTCTTAATATGTGTAATGTCTTTATGCAATATATTGTAGAAAACTGTAGGAAGAAATAGTAATCACTCTAATTGACATAAGTTACTCTTATTTTTTTATATGAGATAGACATTGATTTTTGGGGTGGCATTTAATGTTCTAAAGTTGATACAGCTACATTTAATTTTAGTACTGGGTCAGGAGTTAAGACACAGCTGAGTGTCTGTACAATCAATCTAAGATAATTTATCATGTTGCAGAATAATTATGAAACCAATAGATATTCCCATAAAACAGATACAGGTTGTACCCTCCAATAGCAAATTATAGATAAACATCTTTAGGAAGATTATGAGTCATTTATGGAGAAACTTTTAACCACATCACCCCAGAAATGTCATTTGTTCTTTTCTTCTTACAGCACAGTAGAGGTCTGAACCAGGGCTGGAGGCCATGTGAGTACAGATGATCCCCTCTACTACTTCCCAGTCATGGGTGACAATCTACTGACAGTATAATATTCAAGTGAAAACTAACAGGAGTGATAGTGATTCTTTAGGTCTCCTACTTTTGCTGAAACTCAGTCAATTTAGAGTAAAATTCCTCAAATATTGACTTTGTGAAGAAATAAGCAGTAGTCAGAGAATTGATGAAAATTGGGATTATGCCAAGTACTGAGGGATTTCAAGGATTGTGTCAAGAGTATGTTGCTTTCCCAGCAGAGCATGACAGGTCATTTGAGTTGGCTTTTAAATGTATCATTTGAATATTCAGAATCTTTAGCCTGAATTTATGTCAGAGGATATCGCTGACTTGAAGAGGTGGATGAATGCCATGATTAGAAGCCCTGCTGTAGAGTGGCATTATTTTTTCATGTTTATTGTAGGTACCCAAAATAACTTCCAATGTGAGCAAGTGGAGAGATGAACATAATTTGCATGAAATCCCAGTGCTCCTCTCTGTGGACACTTGTACCTCCAGAACCACTGGTATTCCCAGAACATTAGAGCTCAGAAGAAGTGAAAAGAGAAAGTAGCTGGTGCTCTATAGGGAATAGTTCCTGGCTAAAAGGGACAAAAGAGCATAATTGAATTTGTTCCTGTGGCCTCCAGCAATCTCAGTCACCAAAGGTCTTCACTATTAGCTTTTCCATTTTCTTTCTCCAGAAAGAGAACGTGAAAAGAATAAAGTTAAAGATATTCCCGTTAGTACTGACTCCTTTGGAAAAATGTGTAAATTTTTCAGATATAAAAAAGGCTGCCCAGCATGGAATAGGTGAGGGCAGAAAATTTTTAGGTATGTCTTTCCAATCCTTCCTGAGTGTTATGAAATAGTCATCTGGATAGAAAAGGTGACAGGTGAACCTATCAGAAAAACTCAAATGAACCCAAAATAATACATATAAACACACAGACTCAGAATCCATTATTTTTCTAGTATATGTGAACAAGATACAAAACAAGAAGTAACACATTTTGATTGCATTAAAGTGACAACAACCACGTACACACAAACATATCTTAAATAAAACATATCTAAAAATAAAATACGTGGGAAACCCACAGGAATCAGCCCAGATTTTCTTACTCTTTTATGCCTGCCTCAGCTGCAAGGACTTTCTCTGAGAATCCCGCAGTTGAACGTAAATGATGGTCTACACCACAGAAGGAAAGTCCCTCTTGTCTGCTATACAAGTACCTCAATCCCTTAGCAGAGAAGGCACATGAGAGAGCCAACTCCTTGACACAACTAACCATCCTCACTTGATAATGCTTTTTGAACATCCTTCACGTGTACAGACTTTACTGGGACTTTGGAAAAGGTCAACTTTCTAGAGTACTTTTAGAAAGTGTCCATTTTCCAGAATGGAATATCAGCCTGATTCCCCTTTCCCTGAGTTCTGCCTTTGCTTTCTCCAGCACCTCTCTAGCAGTGTGTGGGTCTCTCCACACTGCTCCAGCTCCAAGACCAGTCCTCACTGCATGGTAGGGATGATCTCACCAGTTCATAGTGGGAAATGGAGCAAATAGCACTATGATCTCTGACTCTGACTTAAGCCTTAGTTGTTACCAACTCAACTCCCTGGTACCCCTGACCCCCAAACACACCCTGATTGTTGTCACTGAGCCTTTTTCCTGGCAATTAGATGCAGCTGATCTTCCTCCAGGCTTGGGGCTCATCTAAATTCCATCTCATTTAAGATATGCCTGTTGAAGCTGCCTGCTCATCTGACTCCCGACCACAGAACTGGGGGAACCATTACTTTCTCTGAATAACCAGGACACTTGATCTTTTCCCTTTTTATGGAATTTTATCATTTATATCTTATAACCACTCATTTTAGTTCCTTCATGATAATGCTTTTTCTTATCTTTAACTTACACACTGTGCTACAAAGAAAAAAGCTAAAATTCTCCAACCCTTCTCTGGGCTAATCTATTTCTCACATGTGTAGAAGTACAAAAAGTAATTGCTAAATAAATGATTCTTGCATCCCAGAGTTCTTTTGGCCTCAGATCCTTAAGCCTTATGAGTGGCTATGAGAAGACTGCTTCATGCAGTGTTTTAAGGAATTATTAGGAGTTTGCATGCTATGAAAATGAAATCTTGAATTTTCAAACTTTTCAACCAGATACCACATTAGAGGATTCAAAAGTAAGTAAATGACTGACTCGGAAAAATGAAGTAATACCGATGCTTTGTTGGAATTTTTGCAAGAAAACATGAGACACTAAAAAATTCATTGTGGTATGTTTGTAGTCATTCACTTACTCATACATTCACCAGTTACTCATGAAAATGATTGTTTATTAGATGGTGTTATGGCTTGTGTTCTGATGTTCCCCCAAAGCCTCAGGAGGTTATAGGTGGGGCTTTTTCAGAAGTGGCTGGATCTAGAGTGTGTGATGTTGGGATTGATTTGTGGTGCAGTGCTAGCACCAAGGGCACTGGGATTAAGGGTGTGAGGGCCATCCACTGTAAGCAGCCTGGATACGATATAAAGGATAGAAAGAGTCGTGGTCGCCCCTTGTTGCTTTGCTATCCTCTGCCCACCATAAACTGTTTCTCCTATCTGGGATGCCACCCTGCCTTGGAGCCAGCTGACTATGGACTGAAACCTCTGTAAATTGTGAGCTAAATAAGCCTTTTATCCTTTAACTTTGGGTGTCTGGTATTTTGAATTTGTCTGGTTCTTTGGTTTAGGATAAGGCCCAGTAAGTACTACATATCTGACCAACTCTCAGTGATGCTCATCCCACTCATGCAGGGATTATACAACTAATAGAGAAGGCCCTAGAAGACCTTGTTCTTGCTCTCAGTGCCACTGCTTAAGAGGGCAGATCTAATAGAAAGAAGACCTATGTGATCAAAAAATTTGGTAAATGTTTAAATTTAAAAAAATTATTATAGTAGAAGATAAATTGTCATTAGTCCCCTGCCAAATACTCTTACTTTTAATACACTTATCCCATCATTCTTTCCCCTTTCAATAAGTTCTGGAAGTCCTTTTTTATGAATGTTTTTAGATATGCTGTGTGGCTTCCTTGATGTTCTAAATCAATTCAAAATATTTACCTTTCATGGCAATTTTAGCTCATGGGAAAGAACCAGAAATTGCACAGTGCCAGATGACTGTAATGTTTTTATCAGCCTGCCTTTCAGATGGATGGCACTCAGTAGCAGCACTCACCATCTTTTGGATTTATTATATCTCAAAAAGATGTGGAAGAGAACTTCCAGAACTGCTTCAGAAAGTGGCAAGAATGGTAGAATAGGGGGCAGGATTTAGCCCAGTGGTTCTCTTGCCTGCCTCGCAAGCACAAGGACCTGAGTTCGATTCCCGGTACCAAAAAAAAAATGGTGGAATAAGTGTGTTGGAAGTGAGGGGGAGTACTTTGAGTGGGATTAATAGTAATTGTTTTTTATTGTAATACTTTTGTTAAACATTTACCACTGCATTTATTTTTATCACCCCTTGTAGGTTCTTGTTTCTTAAAATAATACTTTGGGCAAACAATTTGAGGACCTATAAAATGGGATTACAATATTAACTCCATCTTTCCTAAATGAGTTTTTAAGATTACAGAATATGCCCATGAGAGATATCTAGAAATAAAGAATCACAATTAATATTGGTAATAATTACAAATTTCACAGTTTAGGTAAAATGTGGAGTCTTGAGTAATATAAATATCAAATAAAAAAAGCTTTCATAACACAAATATCTGAGAGTTCTTTTTTTTGTTAAATTCTTTTATTGGTATATTTTAGGTATGCAGCACAATTACATTTCTCATTGGGAATTGTACCTTTACATAATGCATCTTTGTTCTTATTTTTTCCCCATTCCTAGCCCTCCCTTCACCCGCTCCACCCTTCCCTATTTACAAAGACTTTATTTCCATTTTTTCCATTTCTCATCATTTTTCCTTTCCCTTCTTTCCTTTCCCCTGCCCCTCCCACTACCCCTACCCCTTTGGACCTTTTCTTCCTATTTTACATTATCGATGATTCATTCTAATCATTGGTACATTTTAGGTATACAATATAATGACATTCATCATTGGAAATTTGCACCTTTACATAATCTCTCTTGGTTCTTATTTTTCACCCTTGCCCAGCCCTCTCTTCAACCCCTCCATTCCTCCCTATTTACAAAGATTTTGTACCTATTTTTCCATTTTCTGAGAGTTCTGTTTCTTGATCAACAGGAGAGTTCAATTACAGCTTGGTGAGATGTTAAAGATGGTTTTCAGAAAGTTTTGTTATGTGTTTCAGTAGGGACAAGTCTCCTTTGGTGCCATGTAAATGGGACTTAATAAAGAAACAAATCCCAGGAAAAGGCTTTGGTGTTGAAGTTTGAATTTACATCTTTATTGCATTTGACTAGTACACTTACCCTGGGTGGTGTCTTTACTTACTTCGGTTTAAAGATAAGGATCTATGAGATAAAGGAAGCCAAGACTTGTATTGGCTTGCTCCTAGTGCATTCTTAGTAGTAGCACAAAGTGGGTAGACATCCTAAACTATTTGTTTATGAGTGAATCAGAATCTGATAAGGTGTCTGGTTTAAGGTCACACTAAATTAAGTGGTAGATTAGATATTATCCCTGATCTATTTAGCTTCTAACCCAAATAAATGTCTTGACACTAGAATTCACCTGAGTCCTTGTTGGAAATATATGCTCTTTGTTAGGACTGGTTTCCTTGGCTGCTCCAGACCCCTATAATTTCTCATTCAGCAGCCCCATGCTGCCAGGTTACCTGTATTTTTCTTAAGTTCCTCATTATATCCTTTTTGAGATTAAGTTTATTGGTACATTTTAGGTATACAATATGATGACATTCATCATTGGGAATTTGTACCTTTATATGATATATTTTGGATCTTATTTTTTCCCCCATTCCCTTGCACTCTCTTCAAACCCTCCATCTCTCCCTATTTCCAGACTTTGTTTTCTTATATTTATTCCTTTCCTTTTTTTCCTTTCCACTACCCCTCCCACTTCCCCTTCCCCTTTGGACCTTTTCTTCTTATTTCAAATTATCTATTATACATCTTGATCTTTACTTACACTTTCAGTTTCTCACACCAGAGTAACATGTGTGTCCTATTTATTTCACTTAAGAGTATGGCGTCAATGTGCATCCATTTAGCTATAAATATCTCTAGTTTCTCATTCTTTATGGCTAAGTGGTGCTCCATTTTACTAAAAAAACAAAACAAAACAAAACAAAAGCAAACCCACATCTTTATCTAGTCTCCAGTTGATGGGCAATTGGACCATTTCCAGATTTTAGCTATTACAAACTGTGCTGCTATGAACATGGGTGTACATATATCTCTATGGTATGATTCTTTTAATTCCTTTGGGAAGATACCCAGCAGGGAAATAGCTGGGTCAACTCATTGGATCCTTTTGACTCATTAATTTGTTGAACATATACGTATTTGTTAAGCATATACGTATTTGTTAAGCATCTAATATTTGTTCATCACAGTTCACAGTGCTGAGGTGCTGCTATTAGAAAACAAAAGAGATAAGAATCCTTGCTAGTAAGATATTGGGACAGTTTGAGAAGTCCTGCAAAATGCTGTAATGGTTCTGGGTTCTGTCTATTATGTTGAAATTAGGTTCCAAGGATGATTTCATTCATCTTTTCATTCAGATTTGTTGTGAGTTAAGGGCATCCTGGATAGACAAAAGTAATTTCAAGAGGTCCCCTTTGGAGAAGGAGCCAGGGAGTTTGGTTGTTCGGCCTTTCTGACTGCTGACAATAATAAATATCATGAATATTCCATGGGACAGATGACAATGCCCCAGCTCTTCTCCTGGACCTTTTTCTGGGGGACAGGATGTAAGGATGTGTTGATGGGAAGGTGCTCAGGGAGGATTTCTTGATTTCCCATTTGAGGATCAGGCTCTATTTAATTGGGTGGAGATACTTTATCAGACAATGTTGTATTTCAATTATCTGTAATGCTTCCACAAATCATTCATTTCAGATTTTTGAACTGTTGCATGAAAGGTCTTGATTAATATCATTTAACATGCATTGCCCCTTTTTATTTTAAAAACATGAATAGAAATTTTAGGCAGGTGAAGGAAGGGAGAAAATAACTCTGTGTTTTTAAGTGTCTGCTACTTTAAAAATCCATGGCTGCTTATTTGCTTAAATGAGTAACCTGCATAATTGTCATATTTTTAGTCCTTAAAAATCTGTTTTTGCAATGGAAATCTTCCTGCAATCAGTATAATCAATTGCAAAATTAATAAACTGGGGTGATCTTTAACATAGCTTTTTCTGCTTTGAGAAATGAGGAGAAAAATACCCCCATGTGTGATTTAGTCCTGAAAGACTTTTAGTAACAAATTCTGAATTGTATGGCCTTATTTTGAAGTTTCTGATAACTCTCATTTTTCTGTCATTTTCTTAAATGTTTTCTGTGCCTAACCCAGCATTTAAAATGAGCAGAAGCTTGCAACTTAGGGAAACTCTTTGTGGTGAAAAACAATTTTTGAAAGAATTTTGCTTAAAATTTGAGTATAAGCTAGGGATTCCATATTTTAGAAGAATAATAAAGCTAGTTACATGTTCAGGCAAACATGTGAAGACTTAAGATTTTTATCTTGTTAGATAAGAGGTGTCCTTCATTTGCTATCATAATATAATATCAGAAACAAAATTAATGCAGTTGCTATACAACAATATAGAATGTTTGCACTATGACTTTCTATGTGCAACTTGAGAAAGCATTTAGTGATGGAGTTTTTGCTGGGTGGTGGCAATTCATATTGCTCTAAGAAATGTAATGGATTGTTGAAAATGGCTGTTTTAAAGTTCAGAATGTAACAATTGTCTATATATTCTTTTGGGGAAGCAGTCAATTCATGTTAATTTCTTAAGAAAGGGAAAGAGAGAGGTTTTTATAACTCTTTCTAGCAATTGCCCATTTTATAAATATTTAATTTCTTGATTACATGGTGCTCAGTGAGCTTCCTCTTTCTCCCTACACCCAAGCCTTGGGAAGTGTCCAAAGGCTGCCAAATGGCAGCCATCAATGCATGTTCTATAGTTTTAATCCACTGAACTTTCCTAGTTCTTGTGCTGGTGTGTGTACTGAATGGCTACTTGCCTGAAACCATCCTAAGCAAGTGAAGTTCAATAATTTCCAATAGTCCATTTGTGTCTGAAATCAAAGTCTGTAGAAAATTTTAAATATGTATATGTTATATATAAACCTAATCAAATTATGTAGCATATTTTAAAGTTCTCTCTTATCCAAGTTATCAAGGAATGGTGCCCAAATAGCACTTCAATGTCTCATCTTAAAAAGGTTTTGTTTACTTTTAGCCACTCTCTAAATAAAAGTAATAAGACTATGTATGTCAGGGTATATTTTCAGTTTATATTGAACCTCATTTTGTTTTCTGTACCACAGAAATGCATTAGGTTTTATTTATTTTTTTATTAAATTCCTTTATTGGTACATTGTAGGTATACAACACAATTACATTTCTCGTTGGGAATTGTACCTTTACATGATGCATCTTGGTTCTTATTTTTTCCCCGTTCCTAGCCCTCCCTTCACCCGCTCTACCCTTCCCTATTTACAAAGACTTTATTTCCATTTTTTCCATTTCTCAGCATTTTTCCTTTCCCTT
>NW_004624813.1:3586595-3607148 GCF_000247695.1 Heterocephalus glaber | reverse complement strand
GGGTGAGTATCAGAGTGTTCCATCTCATTTCCCTTTGGGGTTGCTGTAGGTGATCTGGAAGTCTAGTTTTGAGACTTATTTATGTGTTTTCTCATTTCACCTGGGGTGGGGGCTGTTAGCACCTGCAGGAGTTACCTCCTCTGAGCTGGGAGAGGTGGGACAGGGGCTGAGAGTAGTGGTAGGGATGGTGGCCGGAAATCCCTTTCCTATGGGCTGGGAGCAGCGGGAGGGATGGTGGCCCGGAAGCCCCTTCCTCTGGGCCAGGAGCAGCAGGACAGAAGGTGGCCCAAAAGCCCTATCCTCTGGGCTGGGAGCAGCAGGAGGGATGGTGTCCGGGAAGCCCCTTCCTCTGGACCAGGAGCAGTGGGAGGGCGGCTCAGAAGCCCCTACCTCTGGGCCGGGAGCAGTGGGCTGATTCTGCATGGTCTGCATGACTCAGGACCTCGGTAGTGCGTGTGTAGACCTGCCTGTCTGCAGCGGGCTGATTGGAAGTCTTCTGCCAGACTCAGGGAGGTTTTATTTTTTTTTAAAGGTACAGCAGTGTAAAAAGGCAAACTTGCGAGTAGTTTACTGTAGAAATCCAAACCAAAAGTGGATATATCCAGAAAAAAGTCTTCATTTTACTTTGTTAAGGAAAGAAAGAGAAAAAAATTAATAATAAATGACGCAAACTTAAGCTTAATTGCTGTTTATATTAATAGCATAAAAGTGTTAATTACCTAAGTAGACATTTGTAATAAATACATATGCAGTTTTCATGTTTTACATAATTGAAATCTACTTTTGAATTATTTTTCTGTTAATACTAAATATGAAACCTAGCAAATTAGTGGAGAGCACCTTTAAGAAAACAGCCCTTGGGCTGGGGATTTAGCTCAGTGGTTCCGCGTGCTCTGCAAGCACAAGGACCCAAGTTCAATCCCCGGTACCAAACAAAAAAACAAAAAACAAAAAATAACTAGCCCTGTAGAATTCTTTTAAAAAAATCTGTTTAAGTAAGATTTAAAAATCTTGTTCATATCACTGAAGATATGAGAGTAAAGGTAAGATTTTTACTTTACAGTTTCTTTTTTTTCACATCCTTGAAAGCAGAATTGTTTTTCATGAACAGCAAAGATATGACACAATGAAATATAAGCATTATGCAAAGACAGTCAACTTTATTTAACAACTAGCTGATATAAAAATAAATTATACCATATGACTCAGGGAAGTAGTTAATAATTCTACTTTGTTTACATTATGCTTAGAAAGCAATATAGGTTAATGAGATCAGATATTAAGCTAATGGTGTGTCTTGGAATCATAACGTTTTCAAGCTCTGCCAGAACCAGAGGCAGATTGAATGTGGGTACTGTTTATTGATAGTGTTTTCAAAAGAGGATGTGAATAAGGCCCTGTGCAATATTAGAAGCTATGCATTCATTACCTAAGAAAGAGTATTAAGTCCATGTAAATTATTGAGCTGCTTTCAAAGGACACAAACAACTCAAGAAAATGGGGAAATGCTCAGGAACCATGTGGGTGTATTTAACAACTTTTAATAATAATAATAATAAAATTACGGAAAGTTCTTAATGGCAAATGACCAAATATCCAAAAAGAAAAATAATTTGTTCCATTTGAAATCAGGTGAGTGGTGTTTAGAATTCCAATTTCCTAGGGCCGGGGATTTAGCTCAGTGGTTTCGTCGCCTGTTGTGCAAGCGTAAGGACCCAAGTTCGATCCCTGGTACCAAAAAAAAAAAAAAGACTTCCAATTTCCTGAAAAATAAAGTTTTTTCCTTCTTATTCCCTAGGCTCTTTGGATGGAGCAGTTACAATGAAGTAGGCTATACTCAGTTTTTCATTTGTGTGGCCATTGCTCACTAGAGTTTTAAAATAAATGTAGTTTTCAACAAGCCAATGCTCTCATCCACCTTTTCTTAAGCACATAGCTTGATGGTTCACATGGGAGAACAATGTCTCATGATATCATTGAAAACAGCAAAAATAAAAGCTATTGACTGTGGTGACTTTAGTTGGCACCAACCTGAATGTTGCCAGGGTATACCCTTTGAGTGTCATCATCTCAGCACAACAGAATGTGTAATAAATAGCAGATTCTTTGTAGAAATCTTTGTGGATCTGTTTTCTCAAAACTGAACTGACATTGCTTCCTCTTTCTCCTTACACCCAAGCCTTGCAAAGTTAAAAAAAAAAAAAAGCAGCCAAACACCCACTCTGCCAAATTAGTAAAAAAGCAGGATCTGCACAATATAGAAATTACTCAGTTTGCACCAGTGGGGCCTGTCAGCTGCAGGCATACTGCTGCCATGTCAAGTGTATGCACTTTTTCTGAGAAAAGTACAGCATGTATCAGTACACTCAGCTTCACATAAAAATAAATATATTTCAAAAGAAACAAGACTAGAGCAACAAGAAAAACATATTTTGCTAAGCTTATTGCTAACTAGTGAAGAGATGAAATGACGCTGTTTTGTTCCTGCATCCAGAAAATGACAGTATTTCTAGGGTTGGAGGGAAAACATGTGGTATGGTTTAAATGATCTCTAGATTGAGCATGGAAAGGAATTACATATCTTGAAGGTGATGCTGTTAGGGGAGAATAAATTGGCAAAATCTGGCGCTGTAAGATGCGTGTGTAGTTTATTAAGACATATCGTTTCCCACTTCTTTTCATGAAACACATTCAAGTTAAAGGACTAAAAGGAATGAGTACTTTGATGAATAACTCACCATCCCTTCAATTTTTATCTTTCAGTGATTACAGAAGTCTCAAAGAAACAAATTCATAGGCTCTTCTATGCTATAGGCAACAGTGTCTGTTTTAGTTATTGTGCAAAACAAATCACGCCAAAAGTTAGTGGCTTAAAGCAATAATGACCATCCTATTATTTCTTAGTGTCAGTGGATCATGAATTTTGGATGGACTCAATTAGGTAGATTTGACTTGAACTTTTACCTGATTGTGGATAAATAGAACTAGTTGATAAAACTGGTTTGGGTAGGTGGAGGCTGGTCAGGCTTTCTTTCCTTCCTTCTTTCCCCTTCTCCCTTCCTCCCTTCCTCCTTCTCCTCTTCTTCTTCCCTCTTGTTCTTGTTTCTCTCCTCCTTCTTTTTTGTCTCACTCTCTTTCTTTTTCCACCCATTCATCCGTGCATGTATCTATCTCCTCCATACAGTCTCAGGGCTTCTCCGTGCAGTGGTCCCTGATAGACCAATCTAGGCTTCCTCATAGTATAGTGGCTTCAGAGCAGCCTCAGTTTTTATATGGCAACTCAGGACTCCAGAAGGAATACTTCATCAAGCAAGGTGAGACATAAAATGTTTCTTTTTGTTGTTGGTGTTTTTTTTTTTAATCACATGGACTTCCACCACATTTTATTGGTTACAGGAAAAGAGGAAGATTATATTCGATTTGTTAATACATGAGTGGCACCAGAGATATTGTGGATGGTCATCACTGAAATATATAATCACAGTTCTTTTACTCTGAAAGACTTATTTTTGACAAATTGCTGATGTATTTTGAGTAAAAATAATATTTTTGTTAATAGATGACTGGGAAGGAATAATCACAATAAAAATTTTAAATAATTACATAAATCTCTTGACTCCTTGAGATATCTTCTTTGTCAGTGATGCTTACACTCATGGAAATTCCAGTAATTTCCCAGACCAACAGTAGGCTTTTGTCACCTGTTTAGTCTTGAGCCTGCCAGAAGGTCTAGAATAACACCTTTGGTCAAAACTTTCATTTTTATTGTTTTTTATTTTTCATTTTATATTTTCTTCATTTTTATTGTGAAGATGTAGTAAAGGAAGAAAGCAGAAAAGTGGAGACCAGTTGGCTCAGTTAGGTAAGGAAACAGGAGAAAACTGATGCAACATTAAATTGACGGCAGAGATAGTCTATTTTAGACCAACCTAGTAATCTTTCTTGGTGTCACATCCCCATTCTGTAAAACAAAGAGATGTATTCCTACTCACCTCACAAGGCAATGGTGAATCAAAGCTATGAAAAAATCTGGGGAGCAAATTTTAAATCTGTGGTTCTACCTGGATGCTAATTGGGAGATGTACTCATGGTAGTTGGATTGGCTCAGCCATGTGACCACGGCATGGCCTTTGTCTTTTGGAGATAAGACTGTAGACCTCTGCAAGATACTTTCTTTGAACGTTTAATCTGTAGTGGGGATGGATTTTTGCTGGGCTACCCACATTCCTCCTGGTCTTCCTCTCCAACAGTGGAATGCCCTTGCTTGGTGGCTGGCAGGGTTAGCTAAACCTCCACAAAAAAGAGAAAAATACACTAACTTTTGTGGTACTTTGGCCTATTGAAAGCAAATTATAAACAAAGGAGTCTGATCTCAAAGGTTTGCAAAGCCTCCTCCTAGAAAAATGCTTATGGAAATCTGATATAAATTTTGAGAAACTGTAGTAGATAGGCACTCCACACTTGAAAATAGAAGTGAGATTGCAAGGGTATAAGGAGCAGAAGTGTTAATTCTCAAATGTCAAAAGCTTATTGCAAAAGGGTAACTCAAAAGGACAATGATTGCTTCACAGGGTGTCAAGGAAATCTTGTCCTCTGTAGAAAGGTTTCCCTGGGGCCTGACAACAGGATCAGCTCTCTGATTTCATAGGACTACAGAACATTTGAGTTTAAAGTTACCTCTTCAAGATTAGTATAACAAACAGAACATGATCTTATGAGATGAACATCTTTCCAAAATTTTAAATGCATGGGGACATTCAAGATGTGTTAATGGCAAGGTCTCGGGGTCAGGTTTGGTTGCAGGCAGCTCCATGCTCTAAGCATAGAAAAGGTATTTTGGTGTTTAGAAGATGATCTCTTAACACTCTCACCTTTCCGTTCCCATTAGATAATTCCTGACTTTTAAGATAGTGGAAAGGAATCGAACACCAACTGAATTTTTTTAAAGAAGGTTACAAACATAGCAATTATAGACCAGATAAAGAGATAAGAAAAGTTTCTAACAATCTTTTAAGTCAAATTATTTATTTGCAAGAGGCTCACCTGTATGGCAAGCACAGCATGATGCTTTTGTAAAGTCCTCTAACTCCCTTGTAAAAGAGTAATCATCCATTTATACCATTTATACTGGCAGATAACTGCACACCAAGCTACACTTTGTACTTCTCTGAGGAAATCTGAAAGAAAGAGATTTTCCTAAAATGAGATTTCAGTGATATTTTGGGTTAAGCGCAGTGCTTCTATTGTTTCTGTAATTTAGTCTTTACTACCAGTGAGCAAAGAAAAGCAATGATTTTGGCGACTTTTGTAAGGCAGATAATATAGATGACATTTTATACGCTTGCATTGCTGTTCCTGGTGAATAACTTCCACTGGGCTAAGTAGCCTTAGAAAGAATTTCAACTTTGATGGTGTATTGAGCATAAGAATTTGGTACCGTTTTAAAAACTAAGCATAAAACAAGTAAGCTACTCCTTGAGTAAATAATATTGCATGGATTCTAGACACAGCAAGAAGGTAACCCCAGGTAAAACATCAAGTTGCTCTAGATGAAAAATGATATAAAAAGTAGGTCTTCAAAACCAAAACCAGCCTAACTTTTACTCAGCAATTACTTACTGTGGTTTCTCAATGTGAGTTTTGTATAAACAGATTAATTTAGTTTCCTCAGTGTTTCCAAGGAGCCTGAAAATTAAGAATTAAATAGTGCTTCTTCCTGTCCCTTAAAACCAGCCAACTCTTCCCCAAGCTCAACACCTGTTGAAAATCTATCACACAGTGGCCTTCATCTTCATCGTCTATGCCAACAGATGTGAAGATGCCGAGGGGTTCCTCAGATGTTTGTGCTTCTGGGTCTTGTGGGGGCACCAGGAAGGGAAGGGAAAATGATCCCGGAATTCCAGAGGTCACTGCTGGATTGAAATAATGAAAATTGCCCATATGTTAAAAAAAAAAACTCAGTTGTGATTACTGGAAAGTCTGGCAATCAGAACAAGAAGAGCTAACTGAGGTAGAATTTCATTTATACTTAAAAGAAAAATAAATAAATAAAAGGACAGTGTGTCAGAGTAGAAGAAAAATAATTATTATGTTCCACAGCCTTCAGGCTACCACAATTAACAAGTTCAAACACAAAATGAAAGAAATATTTACCTGTAGCAAAAATGTCAACTGTTAATTCATACAAGCACTGAATTCTGAAAACAAATCTTAGAATTTAATGTAAGTGGTTTAAAAAAGCGGAAAGTAGAGCAGTATATTTTGCAACCAAGGAAGAATGGGATATATATTTGAACTTTAAAACATTGAATATGTTTAACTCTTGTTTCTTTATGACTATTTTATTATAAGGACACTTTTTCCTTTATGTGAAGTTCTACTAATTACATGGCAATGTTAAATTATAAAATAAGTAAAAAGTGATTTTACATATAAAACATATCAAAATGCTGCATTTTCTGCACAAAGTACACTTGAAAATTATGTCACAACTTCTGCTTTGTAATTTTTTTGTTTGCTTTTGACTCTGGGTTATCTAGCAGGAGACCTAGATGTAACCTGGGGTAGTGGAGAGGCCAAAGGGTTTGGAGGTTAAAGCTGGGCTGTATGGTCTTGGGTAAGTTATTTTCTTTATTTATTCATCCACTTACTGAATAACTATAGGCACCTGTGACAAGCTCTGTGTGTGTGCTTTAGTCACACAGAGATTGACAGCCCACCCTTACAGAGCCTTTAGGCAATTTCACTTCAGTGTGCTTGGTGCTAGGACACCAGGAATGCAGCAGGATAGGGAGGCTCCCAGGAAGGCAGTGCTCCTAACTCAGCACCATGGTGGGATGAGCTCAGGGAATGCTCGCCAGGAGATGTTCAGACTGGGACCAGGGGCTCATGTAGAAGTCAGCCCTGGAGGGGCAGGGAAGGGTTATGGAAAGACTCCTTTAGACAGAGATAGCACTGTATGTGAAGACACAGGGGCAAGCTATATGCAAAAACTTTTTGTGTGAACTTTTTGCCACATACGTTTTTGTTTTGAGACAAGAAAAGATACAGAGTTTTGTCAAGAACTAGAATCTTTAGAGACAAACTAGAGATGCTAAAATAATGAATATTATAGGGACTGGGTATGTGTGGGGTGCCTTCGGCTTTCCTCTTTTTAGCCCTAAGAGTTCATGGAAGACCACACAAGTGGAGACCTGAGATTTTGCTTAGGGTAACAAGAAGAACTTCTTAGGTTTTAGAACTCCCTTGAAGCTAGTGAGATCACACAGCTGGCCTTTCCCAACCTCAGATGCATCTTCCAAAATAAGCACATATTTCAGAGTGCTGGTTCTAGAAATTTATATGTGCATAAAAATTACCTGGGGATTTTGCTAAAATGCAGAATCTGGTTCAGCAGGTTTGGGTGATCACGAGAGAGTCTCATTTAATGTTTCCATGTTATGCTGAGCTTTGTGGTTTGAGAATTCTACTTTAAATAGTAAGGTCTTAAAGCATGAAGGAAGGCCAAATTCAGAGTGATCAATTTCCTGAAAGTCTAATTATCATCAAATAATGGACCTGGGTGATGTTCTGAGGTACAATGATTCAATCAAGGTCACTGGTAAAATAATCAAGAGATATTTGACAATTCAAAGCTAACAGCCTTGCATGTGTTTGTCCAAATATTCCACCATCAATACCAGAGACAGAATCCTTACCAACTTGTCTTCAATCTTTGCAAAAAAAGACCCCGTGGCCTGATATATTAAAGAAAAACAACTCCCAGCAATCCCAACTCTTAAATCAAATCTTGACCTGATTGATTCTCAGCTACATCTGCCCTGCATCTACATAAGACCCAGAAATCTGTAAGGCACCATAGAATATTTCTTGTTTCCCACCAGTGCTTTGGGTTGGAGAGTCAAGGCTTTATGCTTATTTTCTTGTTTACATTTACTTTCCAGAGCATTCTCTTCCATCATCTTAGTAATTGCCCACCGCCACTCTATTTGCAGGTGGCTACATCTCTCCCTTCACTCAGTGCCACCAAGGATAGTCACCAAGGATGGCCATATGAGTGATTGTGATGTCACTATATGCTTTGGATTTCCAGTGTTTGCTATCTTTTGGACAAGAAGGTTTTTTTATATACTCTTCAAACAGGAGTAATACAATTCTTCTTTGAGATACTATTTGTCATAACTCATAGCTAGTCTTGGTTACCAACTTGTCAATCTGTGCTGGCTGGAAAGAGCCCATCTGTCCTTCTATTAACTGCAGTATTACCTTTCACATGTAAGTTTCATAATCTATCTGGAATTCATCTTTACATATCATACAGATTTATTTTTTCCATGGAATAAACCAGTTTGCTATTAATCTTGCAAAAAAATCTATTATTTTCTGACTGATTTGTTATATATCAAATTCCCATGCATGCAGGTATCTGCGTTTTAGTCTACTGGTCTATTTGTTTGTTTCTATTTTGTTTTTATTATCCTTGTTATGTAATATTCCTTAATCTCTGGTAGGCTATTTATACATCTTATATCAATCCATGTACATATTAGATTCAGTTTGTTAAATTCTTTAAACAACCCAGTATGGTTAATTACTAATAGATGATTTTAAACTGCCATCCAGAAAAAGTGAGCCTAGTTATCTTTACAACTTGTGTTTTGCTGAACAAGATATACAAGTCAAAAAATAGCTGAATTACACACTTGCTCCAGTAATTTTCCTTCTTTGCCCTCTTTTATATAATACTCCATCCCTTTTCTCAATAAATATTGACCAATGCTATTGACTGAATTTTACACCCACCCTCAATTCAGTTATACCTCACAGTAAAACTATACATGGAGATAGGCCCTTTAAAGATGTTAAATCAGTTAAAATGAATTAAGATGAGCCTTAATTCAAAATGACAAATATCCTTGTAAGATGAGGAAATATGAACATGGAGTATGCAGAGAAGACCATGTGAAGACACAGGGAAAAGACGGCTATTTGTAAATCCAAGGAGAGAAATCACAGAAGGAACCAACCGCTTGATCTTAGCTTCTTCCAGGATTGTGAGAGAATACATTTCTTTTCTTTTTGGTACCAGGGATCGAACTCAGAACCTCGCACTTGCCAGGCAAATGCAGCGCCACTGAGCTACATACATTTCTATTAAGCCACCCATTCTATGATACTTTGTTATTTCAGGTTTATCTAACTAATACAACCAGACACTGAAAGAATATTAATTTAAAAGGATGTGCCACATTTTAGCCTAGATCTTATGTTTATGTGTCTTAATCTGGCCCTTTCAAATCTATGGACCTGATTTTGATCTTTTGTTTCTGAGGAACAAACCTTGTCAACCGTTTTTTTTGTTTGTTTGTTTGTTTTGTTTTTGTTGCTATTGTTGTTCCATTTTCCTGAAGATCTATCTGGCATCTGGAGCTCAAATACTCCAAATCTAATTCATAATTTTAAAAACAAATTTGCTATTATCCAATGATCTCTGCATTCTATTATGTCTGTGAAGAGATCTGGGAGTTACCCTAGATCTTGGTCCCCAAACCCATGCTTTACTTCGAATACATGTCAAGGGTTAGCTTCTCATGATTATTTCAATCTCTGAAATATTTCTTGCCCTTGACTTCTTCCTATCCCAATTACTACCATGCTGGTTCAAGCCTTTGCTATTCTTTTTTTTTTTTTTGTATCAAGGATCGAACTCAGGACCTTGCCCTTGCAAGGCAAGTGCGGTGTCACTGAGCTAAATCTCTGGCCCAAACCCTTGCTCTTCTTGCCTGATTGGTTTAATTGGCATCCCAGACCCCATCATCTCCACTTCTCAGTCCATCCTGCATTCTGTTCCAGTTCGTATCTTCGAAAACATGTCTGGTCATGTGACTCAAACCTTTAATAGTTTCATTATTTAAATAATCAAGTTCTAACTGTTTAGCAAGACTTTCAAAGCCTATAACAATCAGGACAAATTTAATACCGTCACTTCTTCACTACCGCATGTTTCTCTTGGTAATACTCATTGTTCTGCTGCACCAATATAGTTTTGCTTCCTGTAATATAAACTATATTTTACCCCATCATGATTTGGGTCATATTAATCAATCTGCAATGTTTTTTGCACCTATTTTATGGTTAAAACTTCACATATCATACCTTTTTATTAGTATATGTTTGCAGTACATAATAAACATATTCACATAGTCTTGATCTTTTCTATTACTCCTTCTTCTCTCTTCTCTCACATCTTTCCCCAACTCCAGAGGTAAAACATTTGGCATGCTTTTCATCACTAGAGGGTTCCTTTTCTCTACTCTGAGCTCCTATTATCTATAGAATGAATAAGGAAAATCTTGCATATGAGAGAAAGTTTAAATAATGCTAGTTTCTCCCATGATCCTTACATATCCCCATGGGGTAGATACTGTTGTGGAATTGCCATTGCAAAACAAAAAAATTGTTGACACTATCAACTACGTATGGTTTAAACTTCATTACTAATATCTCCACTTGCAGAAGAAAATCCTGAAGTTTAGAGGTCAAGTAACTTACTGAGGGTTTCAGAGCAATTAGGGAGCAAAACCAGTCCCCAAACCTAGAAACCTAGGTGAGTACCTGTATGCCTTGCCCTTCTGTACCAAGCAGCACTTCCAGGTGAAGAATGCAACTAGTCCAAGAGAAAAAATGGCTTTCTTTTTCCTGTTCATGGATGTAGCAGAGGGTCGGGTAGCATGTCTTTATTGTAGTTATATTTATGACTCATAAAGACAGATCCAGACTTGTGCAAGTATGTACATTCTAGTTTCCTCATTTATGAGCCTTAACTATGCTAAATAAACAATAGTATTACAGCTCTTGAACCATGGGTAAGACATGGATAACAATGGTTTTAAAATATGTAATGTATTAAGTCACCAAGACTGTGACTAACAGGGAGACTTTCACATTGACTTTAGGTTTTCCCTCCTACAGTGTAAGGTGCTCAAGAACAGACAGTGTATTCTCTTTGAGAACTCCCTCCCAGTCCACATAAATAAGTGGTAACTAACCCTTAGCACAACTGTATCAGTCTGGAAGTGGCAATGACCCAACTATAAACAAAAATGTTACCATACAGCTCAAACAAAAACAAAATAGAGGAGTTCAAACAAAAGCACAAAGCCTGATAATATTCTCTTCGTGTAGGGCCTACTAGTAGTATACTTCATTTCTCTAGTTCTCCTTTCCCTTTAGGAGGGTTGCTTTAATTTCTTTCTCTTTCAGTTTGGCAGCTTTGTAGCTATAGTCAGCCCTTTTTGCTCCTGCCCCAGTTCTACTTGAGTAAGGCAGTTGATTTATGCACAAAAAGTCTACTAGCATATAGAAGGTCATTCATGAGAACTGAGGGGCCTGTTTAAACAGTGGTGGGCATGCAAATTAGTGTGATTGCTGGCCCAGGTCCTGAAAGAAATTATGTTGAACTAAATAGCAACCAAGGTATGAGAGGGTTTGATTTTAAATAACATTTGAAAGCATACATTTCTGCTCTTGTACCAGATTTTTTTCATGTCACTATTGAGCATTTCTACCCACTGCATGAAATTAATAAGTGCATGTAAAAGGACTAAAGAGATTGGTTCAGGTAGGGAAGGCTGTGTTTTTGATAGGAGCATTGTTGACAGGGTAATAGAATTTTTTCTTCACTGTTTTATTAGATGGCATCAAAATGACTTTTGAAATATAGCTTTATTTTTTTGGTTATCCTGCACTGCCTCCCTGTAATGTAAGGAAGCTTGAGACCTATGTATCTGAGACCAAGAAAAGGTTCAATGGAGAGAAACCTTCTCTGGGGCCAGGATCACTGTGACCTTGTCTCTCTGTGCTAGTTTGACCAGAGTTATTTTTAAAGGTGCTGGTGGATTATTTCCTTTCAAACTGCTGTTTCTCTGCCTTTGGCTGTTCTGCCCCACCTACTCCAACAATGGACAACTTAGGCAATTCATACAGAGTGAAGCTCAGGAATTTCTGGACTTGGGTAGTGAATAACAGGAAGTGGTGCAAGACACCTTTGGCTAATCTCTCTTAAGTTCCACCCTCTCCCCCGTTCCACCAGTTCCCTTGTCCCATTTCTACATGGCAGCTACTACCCAGCTCACCAAAAGGATGGTACCTGGAGTTAGTGGGACTTTTCTAAATATAAGTATGATTGTATAATTGAGCTCTCATGATCTTATTTACACTTATATTTACTTTTTGCTTTGATACATAGGGTGAGACTCCTAAATAACACTAAGATAATCTCTGTGTTAGATCAGCTGTGGAAGATATAAAAAAAGACATAAAGCTCCCACTAGATATATAACCCCTATTCATAAAGTTATTTTTAAATTTTGAAATAAAGAAAACTATTTGATGTTAAAATGAATAGCCACCTGTGCTCCCACATACTTAAAAAAGAGAACACAACAAGACCTCAGAATTCCACTTTTGCCTCTCAAGGGTAACTGTAATCCTAAATATTGTGTTACTAATTTCCTTATGTGCCTTTATGGTTATACCGCATATGCATATATATTTAAGTAATAAATCACTTAATTTCGTGAACATATGAACTTTATGTAAATGGAACAATATCTGTGTGTATGTTTCTATGCTTGCTTATTTAAAACTCAACATTATGTTTTCGAGGTTGATTGTGCTGCTATGTATATCCAAGGCTTGTTTATATTTTATTATTGCACAATATTTTATTACTTTACCTCAGTTTTTCTTTTGCTGATAGATATCTGTCTTTTTTCAGTTGTTTTGATATTACAAACAATGCTTCTACAAACATTCATGTGTTCTGATGTTCTGAGGTACGTGTACAAGTGATTCTTGGATGCATATTCCTAAGAGCATACAGGCACATAAGGTGTGCACATTTTAAATTTGACTAGGTGGTGCCAAATATTTTCTGTAGTGCTTATATTACTTCACATTCCTATGAGTAGTTTATGAGGTTTGCGTTTTCCACATCCTTACCAACATAATTTCTCTCAGTCTGTTAAGTGTGAAGTGATATCTCACTGTGGTTTAAATCTGGATTTTTCTGGTCAGTAACAACACTAAGTATCTCTTCATATGTTTGAGTCATTCATGTTTCTTCTTTCTTGAAATTCTATTCATATTTTTTGATCATTTTTAATTGAGCCGTTCATTTTATTCTTATCACCTTACAGTTTAAATATGGCCCCTTGTTATTTACAATTGATAAAATGCAGAGATGATTAGAATAATACATTTAGAAGGTTGCTTTATAAAAGGTGACTATGATATTTCCATACAATAATCAGATAAGCTATTGTTATATGTAAAATGTATTATGCCACACATACTGGCATATGTATATGCAAGATATATAGCCTGACCTGATTACAACAATGAATAATCTAATAATCTGTACATTTTTGAAGTTGTCTCGTTATCTGCAAATAGTCATGTTTGACTCCTCCCAGTAGTATCATTTCACTTTATTTTTCTAGTCTTATTGTGTTAATCTGGGCTTCTAAAAATTGATGAGTAGAAATGCTGACAGTAGATATTTTGTACCTCATTTAAAAAGAATGTTTATATGATTCTGCCATGAAGCTTGTTGTTGATTTTTATGCATATCCTATCAGATAAAAGAAGGTATATTGTATTTTTAGTTTACCTACAGTTCTTTTTTTTTCAATTCATGAATACATGTTGAATTTTATCAAATTTTTTTTTGGTTTATTGAAATGATATTTTTCTTTCTTAGTCTGTTAGTGTGATGATGATGACTTATATTAATACATTTTAACATGTTAAAATAACCTTGTATTTCTGGCATAAATTCAAGTTGCTCATCTTACACAATCTTTTAAAATACAATGTTGCATTTGATTCATTAATATTTTGTTTAGAATTTTTTCATCTTTGCTCATGAATGAGATTACAGTACTGGGATTTTATTAATTTGGTAAAACATTTTGGGTGAGTGTTCACTCTTTCCTCAATTCTCAGAAAAATTTGGTAGTGAGATTGGCACTATCCTTTTTATATTTCTACACATTCTTTAAAAATAACTTGGCTATGATATATGTTTTATTTTTACTGCTGAATTAATTTTGAATGGCTCACAGCACATCACAGCTTTTTCATGTTGTAAAACACAGAAAAAAATAATCTCTGCAACAAAAACCTGGAGGAATTTTGAGTGTCTATATACACTTATTGTAAATATTCATTACAATTAAATAACTATAAGTAAATAAAACCTAAAGAATTGGAACGTATATAAACTATACAATTCTATATTGACTTTTATATTAATATTACATTAAATATTTTAGGATCTTTTTTCTTTTTTCTTTTTTGGTGCCAAGAATGGAACCCAGGACCTCACACTTGCTAGGCAAGAGCTGGACCTCTGAGCTACATCCCTGGCCCTACCTACATCAAAATATTAAATAGAAAATATCTAAAGAAAAGACTTTAAAAGTGTTTAATAAAGTTTTTTTTAAAATAAAATAACTATACGTAATTCCTAACCAAAACTTTAAAACTCTGGTGTGAGAAAGTATAAATAAGGATTAAAATTTAAAATTCTTGATAATCATCATCAACAAACTTCACTCATATAGTTTAATGAAGAAACTTTACAATATTATTTAAAGAACTTAATCATTTTCTTTCATTGACAAGTACAACATTAAAATTTTTTATTATTTTGTGGCAGTGCAAAGGAAATTCTAATTTAATGGAATTGTTCTTTAACTTGTACTTTTTAAGCAGTATCATAGCAGTCACTTTGAAAGGGTACAGTGATGTACTGCTAAGAGGTCACATCAGCCTTAAACAGATGGAAATACCCCCTGTAGTGATTTGAATTAGTGTCACTCCCAAATCCAAACCTATTCAGCACCTCCAAATGGGACTGTGTTTGGAAATGGTGTCTTTGAAGATACAGTTTAAATGCGGTTGTAGTGGGTTGAGGCAGGCTCTAACTCCAACTGACATTCTAGTAAGAAAAGGACAGGACACAGAGAAACACCTAGTCATAGAGGGAAGAGACTGATGACAGAGACGGAGATAGGGTGATGGAGCCACAAGCGTAGGATTTCCTGGAGCTCCCAGAAGCTTGGAAAATGCAAAGAAAGATTCCTCCTTAGAGATTTCAGAGCAGCATGGCCTGCTGAAACTATGATTTCAGACCTTTACACCCTAGAATTATGAGAGACCAACTTTCTGCTGTTTAAAGTAACCCTAAGAAATGAAAACACCCACTGAGTGAAGGCAGATGTAACAAACAATTCATGGAGCTTTGTCTTCCAGCAGCCCCTGCCTTCCACATCTTTAAACTGTGATATATTAGTTGAAGACCGCACTTCTTAAGAACCAAGGCTATCATTTCCTCTGACAGCTCCACAGGCTAAACTGCAGTCTGCCAAGGTCAGTGTACATCTGGCTCATGAAACCAATGTCTGGGTGGCGGAGCTCCTGTGGAACTGCACTCCATGAGTCCAGCCTGTGTTGAGAGCATAGTGACATTTGTAGCGCTTGTTCTTGGCAAGGACTCCGGGTCACTGTCTACTCTGCTGAGCAGTCCTCCTGGGAGTGCCAGGAGAGACTGTATCTGGTGGAGGTGATCAGCCTGGTGGAAATTCTGGTGACCTCAGGCCCAGATGGCCACCTAGAATGCTAATGAACTCTTCATGCTGCCTGGTGAGCTCAGCTCTTAGCTAACAATCCTTAGGCAGCAAACCTCAGCTAGTACCTGGACGTATAGGTTGCCTCTAGCATTTCTGACTTCTTGGATTTTTGCTTTCTCATTTCTGGCCCTTGAAGGAAACATTACCTACTTCTACAAATTTGAAATTCAAAAAAAATTTTATTTACTTGTTTTGTACAAGAAGATTTTCTAGGAACATTTGAGGAAAAGAGAATGAAGCTGGATTTTTGTTTTCATTCTGATCTAGGTCTCTCTGTGTTGCTGTGCCTTGAAATATGATGCTGGTATATTTCTGCTCGCAAAATCTGCTTGTGAAAGTATAGGACGCTTACACCCTTGACTTACCAAACCTTGCAATGACCACATTTTCAGAATTATGGCAAAACATAGAACTTGACAAACTATGTTATTTATGGACAAAAAACACTTTTGAAATTTAAAATTTCATGAAAAAAGTAACTGTCTAGTTTCTAGCATTAGACTGACTTATTTATATTCCTTACCTTCCATATCTTCATCTATAAAATAATAATACTTGTATCACTGAGCTGTGGTGAGTATTAAATGAAATAACTCATATAAAGCATTTGATCCACATCCATGTACTATCTATCCACTCATAAGGAATATAATAATCATTGCTCAATAAATGTTAGTTATTGCCATTGTTACTGTGGCTGTTGTTCTCCATACCAGGACTACCCACAGGCAGATTAGTAGGAAAAGCAGGGCTGGTTGTGCCTCTTCTCCTCTTGCTGTGTGATTTCCTCCCTACTTTACATGTTCCTGTCTCTTAGTGTTCCTGGGGTCTCACAATGATATCTAATTCTTGCCACTTCCCTGCCCACAATGACTAAGCTCGGTACTTTAATATTTTTCCTCCTATTTTGTTCTACTCTGATTAAAATATAACTGGATACGCCTACCCCATCAAGTCTCTGTTATACTAAATTAATCTAAAATCAATGAAAACCCAAGTGAAAATATAGGAAAGCCCATTTGATACTAATTCACCAAGTAGTATTTAAGTTTAGCGGAGGCTATACATGCTTAAGTGAAGGAAGTGTTTAATATCACAGGTATAAGAATGCAACAATACTCTGGTACTGTTTTAGGCAAATTTTTAGGCAAGGAACATTTCGGTATCATGGAGGCGTAATCCACAGAAGATAAAGAAAAATGAGTTAGGCTGTGAAAAAGGCGGATATATGCTATTATTATTATTCTCATTTTACAAATAAGAAAATGGTTGCTCAACTGTTGTGTAACTTTCTTATACAGATATTCAATAGGAAGGATTTGCATCATCTCACTAAAATAAAGCCTTGGCTCTCATACAAAAAGCGAGTGTGCATAAATTAGTGCATAAGGTATGTATGAGAGTAAGAGACCGTCATAAAGCACAGTATGAAGAAAAGGGGAAACAGCAGAATTATGGCAAGAAGCCTTGAATGAAAGAAAGTGGACTTCCAGAAATTCAGAGGTTGTTTCAGAAGCTGTTTATTAATGTGCTATTAGCAAATAATCTTTTATTGTGGAAGGACAGCTATGTAATCCAAGAATAATACAAAAGAGGCAAAATGTCACCACTGGGAACTTAAGCCTTGACACAAGGACTGGAAGAATTTAGCTGTCCTTTGAAGGGAGCTGTTAGTAGTTAGCTAAACCACCTTTTTCTTTTTGAAGATACACATGTGCTGCAATTCACTGGCTGTCCATGTCCATCCCTTACATTACTGACACCTATAAGGTAACTCAGTTTACTATATACTGTTAGAAATCCAAAGACAGTTTGCCTTACACCCAGCAGACTACGTAAAATTCAGCTATCTGGTAAATTTGTTTACTTTACTCTTGTAGAATTCTGTGTATTAATTTCTTTGACTATAATTTTCAGTAAAAAGAATTTCTTTTGATTTTGGGGGGGTTTTTTGTTGTTGTTTTTTTTTTTTTTTTTTGGTACTGGGGATCGAACTCAGGTCCTTGTGCTTGCGCAGCAGGCAGTGAAACCACTGAGATAAATTCCCGGCTTCTTTTGATTTTTGATAACAGAGAAACATCAAAATCTGACCTGAGATTTAATTGAAATGTGTACATTTGGGATTGCCCATGAATCAATCCACCACTGTCAAATCATTCCTGCCAGTAACAAGGAATGTCTCGGCTTTAAGTATTGTCAAGAATGTCATGGAGGATTCCTTTTTTCAACTGTAGGAAACATAGGTTCTGGGTCCCACATTCTTTTTGATTATTATATTAAAGGCTATTTGTAATGGAGCGAATCATTATTTAGTTTCTTTAACAATACTGTAAATAGCAAAGTTATTGTTTACCTTCAAGAATGAAGGCTAAGGTAGGATCAATTTTCTGAACTTGAAGAGGCAACTAAAGTAGAGAAAAGAAACTGAAGGCACCTCTTCTTTCTCCCCTGTCCTTCATCACAGCTGTTTAATGTCAGTGATAAGGAAGTTACATTCTGACTTTCAAGTCCTAGCTTTGACTTAGTAGATATAACTATAGCAGGTTATTTCATTTCATTAAAGCTAGATTTCCTCATGTACAAAAGTGAGTACAATAGTATGCATTGTAAAATTGGAGTATTTCAATGGGATATAATGAGATAATACATAAAAAATGATGACTGTACTATGTTATCTAGCATTAATTTAGTGTTAAATAAATGTTGACAAGAAACTGTGACCCACATGGTCCAGTCTCGTTTTTTATTTTTTGTTTTTTTTTCATGTTTGAGTTCCATTTATTTGTTTCTGCTTTTTTTTTTTGGTACCGGGAATCGAACTTGGGTCCTTGCACTTGCACAGTAGACGGTGAAACCACTGAGCTAAATCTCCAGCCTCCACATGGTCCAGTCTTACATTAGCATGACAATAAAAATATATAGCATGGAAATTATAAACAAAACAAAAGAGGATCTAGATAAAATGAAATCAGAAATAATTTCTCAGATAACAGCAGAGATTGTGCTCATAGTGCAAGACATGATTAATAAATCTAGAGAGGAGCTGAGGAACATGACAGAATCCCAACATAGGAAACAAATGGAATCCATAAAACAGATGCAAATGGATTTCCAGGAGATTAAAACTCCATTGAAAGTCTATAGAGCAGAATGAGCCAATGTGAGAACAGAATTACAGTGTAGAAGATAAGATTGCAATTAGTGACCAGGAAAAGAAAAATTTCTTTCAAATTGTAAGGAACCATGAGAAATCAATCCAGCAGCTGCTAGACCATGCAAATAAGAATAACATAAGACTGATTGGACTCAATGAAGAAATAGGAGAGAGTGCAGATGACATTAAAAAAACTGTTCACAGAAGTGATGGCAGAAAATTTGCCAAGCAGGGGAAAAGAACTTGACATACAGATAAGTGAGGCATATAGGAATCCAACTAGCCTTGATAAATAAAATCTACACATAGGCACATAATTGTTAAGATTTGAGAAACCCAACAGAAAAACAAAGCTCTACAAGCAGTTAGAGATAAGAAACAAATCCCATACAAAGGAAACTCCGTCAGAATCACAGCAGACTTCTTAACAGAAACCCTCAAGCCAAGAACAGCTTGGAGTGATGCATTTCAAGCCCTAAAACAAAACAGCCTCCAACCCAGATTGACGTATCCTGCAAAACTATATTTCAAAATTGATGGAGAAATAAAATACTTCAATGACAAAGAGCACCTTAAGAACTTCATGAATACCAAGCCAGCACTCCAAAAAATTTTAGACAATATCCTAGGTAAAGACAACAAGAATCACAACCCCAGGAAGCCCAGCTGAATGAATCCATCTGGCACAACAAGCAATTAAACCAAAAGGGGGAGAATCCAACAAAAAGAAAAAGTCATGGCAATGGTAAGTCAATATGTATCAGTTATAACCATCAATGTTAATGGTCTCAATTCACCAATGAAAAGAAATTGACTGGCAGAATGGGACAAGAAGCAAGATCCAACAATATGCTGCACAAAAGAAATACACTTAATTCAAAAAGAAACTCATAGGCTGAAAGTTAAAGGGTGGAAAACAATGTTCCATGTGACAGGAAACTGAAAAAAAGCAAAAGTAGCTATTCTCTTTGCACATCAAGTGAATTTCAAGCCAACACTGAATAAGAGAGACAAAGAAGCACACTACATCCTTGTAAAGGGAACAATCCAAGAGGAAGAGATGACAGTCATAAACATATATGCACCAAATGCTAGTGCACCCAACTATATAAAACAAATACTAATAGACATGAAAAGTCACATATGCACTAATATAATAGTAGCGGGGGACCTCAATACCCCACTGTCACAAATAGATCAATAAGTAATGAAATACTAGAACTCAATCAAACCCTTGAACAAATGAACATAACATATGTCTACAGAATGTTCCACCCCACAAAATCAGAATGCACATTCTTTTCAACTGTACATGGGTCATTCTCCAAAATAGACCACACACTTGCTCACAGAACATGTTTAAGTAAGTGCCAAGGAATTAAAGTTATCCCCTGTATATTAACAGAACATAGTGTGATGAAATTGGATATCAAGAGAAAAGAAACTGCAAAAATTTCATAAACACATGGAAATTGAACAACACACTTCTGAATAACCAATAGGTCACAGAGGAAGTTAAAGAATAAATCATACAATTCCTTCACTTAAATGACAATGACAATGCAACATTATTGGAATCTATGGGACACAATGAAAGGAGTCTTATGAGGGAAATTCACAGCAGTGAATACTCATATTAGGAAAACAGAGTGAGCCCAATTAAACAACCTGATGCTGAACCTCAAGCTTCTAGAAAAAGAAGAG
>NW_004624813.1:3569441-3583923 GCF_000247695.1 Heterocephalus glaber | reverse complement strand
GTGTAAATACTGAATAGTTTCTCTAGTGTGAGAAACTGAAAGTGTAAATAAGGACTAAAAGGTATAATAGATAATGTGAAATAGGAAAAAAAGGGGCAAAGGGGAAGGGGAAGTAGAAGGGGGAGGAGAAAGGAAAGAAGGGAATGGAATTAATATGAGAAAATGAAAAAATGGAAACAAAATCTTTGTAAATCGGGAGGGATGGAGGGGTTTAAGGGAGTGCAGGCAAATGGGGGAAAATAAGAACCAAGAGAAATTATGTAAAGGTGCAAATTTCCGATGATAAGTGTCATTATATTGTACACCTAAAATGTACCAATAAGTAAAATTTTAAAAAAAGAAGACACAGTTTCTAGCAATAATTCTTAACCCCTCTTTACTCTCCCATGCACTGAGTTACTTTAGTCCTCTCCAAAACATCTGACATTTCCTTTGCAATCATTTTAAAATTTTGAGTCATGAAATCCCATGCAGGACACTGCTTTTGGGAGATTAAAGGAAGAGGTTCAGTGGACGGAGTCAAAACTCTTCCTGGGTTTTTGTGGCCCATTGTTGAATGATTAGTACAGTAATATGCAACACATCCTTTTTCCCTACAGTGTTATTTATCTTTATCAATTCTGTTGCCCTTTTCCAAATTATCATTTATTCACCTTTTATTTTAAGTTTCTGTAGCCAGATTAATTGAATACCTATGTAATCAAATTCAAAGGAAGTTCTGAAAAGCATGTAGTTTTCCAGTAGAGTGCCTCAAACATTATGGAATAATAAGAATACTTTTCACATAGTCATATACATTAGTATTTCTCTTTACAATTTTCTTAGGATTTTCATGTTTTATGTCATGTGATTCCTCATAAAAAAATCCTAGAAGGAATTATTTCCTTTTTTAATGGATGTGGAAACAGAAGTTAAGGAAATTGGTACCATGCTGTGGAGAGTAGGAGGCCTCAGACACTCGGGGAGCTGTACAAGATCCCTGGGCACCAGGGGAGAGCAATAGACAAGTAGTAGTGGCAGAAGAACACAGAAAGGGAAGGCCCCTTTTATTCTATCCTGCTATTGACCTTGGTGAGTTCATCTTATTTGGCACTGATGTCTTGACTTGTTAGTTCTTTCCATGTATCCTTCCAGCTATTTTGTGGACAGACCATGATATGGACACCTAATAGAAAATTATCTGCAAAATTCATTAGTCTAAGAAAATTTTATGTATGCTGGCTTTCTTGTACTATATTCAAAAAACGTAAATGAGTTGAAAATTATCTCTCTCTTTTAAGAAACAGGAGAGATTTTCTTGGGTTGATTTTTAACAACAAAGGATTGTTAAATATGTTAGTTGTGGTTTTAGAACACAAGGACACCACAGCCAAGTAAGACCTTTTATCCCCAAGGAGAGAGCAATGGTAAGTTTTATTCAATACACTAAATTACAGAGACATTAGCCACAACATGTTGATTCAGCTTCACAGGAAACGAAAATCAATACCATCTGTCCGCACGGCTGCTCCATAGTGCTATAGTGTACTCTGTAATGTGTTCATTGCATCTCAGCTCCAAAAACTCACTTCATTAGAACAACTTCATTGTAAATTTTTAAGAAGTCACTTTAATATACATATAAACTGTCAAAAAGTCAAAACTTGAATTCAGATTTCAGCAGGAATACATTTGTACCTCTGTATATTTGGGGGATTGTTTCTAGACCTCTGAGGATAACAAAATCCATGGATTCTTATGTATTTACACATAACCTATACACATCTTCCCATTTAAATCATCTCCAGATTATTTATGACACCCAATACAATGTAACTGCTATGGAAATAGCTGATTATCTACTGTTCTCAGGGAATAATGATAGGGAAAAAGAGTTTGTATATGTTCAATACAGATACTTTTTTTTCAAATAGTTTTGATCCATGGTTGATTGAATTTGTGGATGTGGAACCCAGGGATGTGGAAGGCTGACTGCATTCTCCAAGCATTTTGGTTTGCCTAGCAATTGATAAATTCTAAAATTACCATGAGATATGTATCTTCCAGCACTGTGAGATGCAGCCCAACTACCTAGCTTCAAGCTTCCCCCCAAAGGATGTGCTAAAAAATACTGGGTATATTTTTTTGTGCAGGGGAGATTAGTTCTGGGCTTGCACTTTGTTACAATTAACTCAAGATTCCAAATAACTCTGATTTGGAGAGGTGCCTTACTTGACTTTTTCTGCCATTGATATCTAACATTTCATTCTGTTCTTTTATTTAGCAGGGAGAATTAGTAAACTGAATGATACAATATTTTGGAAAGACAAGCATGGGAAGTTGAAAATCTTATTTAAGCACACTTTGTAAATTTCACTCATATGCAAGGAATGTGCCAAGGGAGCATCTTTGTCTTATCTATCTCCATAGCCCCATCATTAGCACAATCATAAGTGAAAGTCAGAACACCTGAGCTAGAGTCCAGCAGCAATTTTGCATCATATGCTCCAGTTCTAGAAAAAGCCAGAAAAATATATCTTGTAATATGTTCTTTATAATTAATATATACATTAAAATGTTCCCTTCATGAACTCAGAAGTTAGGGCTCTTTAATCATATTTCATGCGTTTAAAAGTCAGAAATGCATTAAATTAATGGAGGGGTTACAATTTGAACTTTCTTTGAGTTACACTCACCTGTGACTGGTGTCACATGCACATATGGGATGGTCATGTAAAGACAGTGTGCATTTGCCTCCACATAATTACATGCTGTGGAACAGTACCATTTCTGACTCTTCAGTCCAAAATTTTTAACTGACTCTTTTTGAATTGAATCTTCAGTACAGTCATGCCAAACCTACAGGTTCAAAACAAAGTAATTTTTAAGCTATTTGAACATGGAAAAAAATCTGAACAATTTCTGAAAGCACAAAGCAGGTATTTTCTTCAAACTCAAGTAACTGAAATAACTGAAGAGATTTAGTTCAAATTGCAAATAAATTCACCTTTGGATTGAGACAAGACTAGAGAAATATCAGATTCAAAGGTCAAAAGGGACATTTTGGAGTAGGTTATAAGCAGAAAATAGGGATTTAGAATGGAAAAGCTGAACTCAACAATAAGATGGGGTCATGACACCTTGGCAAGTAGTTTTTATTATTTTTTTTTTAACTCACTGTGTTAACCCAGAACTTTATTTTCACTGACTCTAATTGAGATTATTTTATTGGTTTTCTTTTTATTTCTCTGTGTGTATGTTTTTAAAGTATGGGGTGGTACTTTGTACCTTGTTATGTCTTGGTTCAGAGGAATTTAAAGCATATAGATGTTTTGGACCAGTTCTCACCCATATTCCCTCTCTTTCCCTAGAATGTATATGCCCCAAATCCCGATTTCTTTGTGGGATTAGCCTGTGGCTGTTATGATCTTAAATTCCCAGAGAGAAATACCTGTTCAAAGGAACATTAATTTTCCAAGCACCCAAATTTTCCTAGCCACCACCAATTTTGATGTGAGCAAACCAAAAATTGCAAATTTTAAAAACATATAAGATCATGTGTCTGCCCATAAGGAAGTAGGACAAATGCATTGAAGTCTTTTTAGAAAGCACAATGAAAGCCCAGAGGAGGCTTCCAGGCCACTGTACCTCTGCTCCCAGCACAGAGGAGGCTTACGAGCTGCCGTAGCACCACTCCTAGTGCACAGGAGACTTCCAGGCTGCCATACCATCGCTCCCAGTGCAGAGGAGGTGAGCCACACAGGTGCCAGCAACACACACATCCCATGCTCCCACACCCCACGACTACCCGCCTGCCCTATCAAAATGAGAAGACATGTAAACAAGCCTCAAAACCAGACTTCCAGATCATCTATAGCAACTCCAAAGGGAAATGAGATGCAACACTCTGATACTCAACCACCTGGACTGCCTGAATTGACAACAAAAGAGGATCTGGAAAAAATGAAACCAGAAATAATTTCTCAGATAACAGCAGAGATTGTGCTCATAGTGCAAGACATGATTAATAAATCTAGAGAGGAGCTCAGGAACATGATGGAATCCCAACATAGGAAACAAATGGAATCCATAAAACAGATACAAACAGATTTCCAGATTAAAAACTCCACTGAAAGTCTATACAGCAGAATGAGCCAATGTGAGGACAGAATTTCAGATATAGAAGATAAGATTGCCATTAGTGAATAGGAAAAGAATAATTGCTTTCAAATTGTAAGGGACCATGACAAATCAATCCAGCAGCTGCTAGATAATGCAAAGAAGAATAACATAAAACTGATTGACTCAATGAAGAAACAGAAGAGAGTGCAGATGACATAAAATCTGTTCACAGAAGTGATGGCAGAAAACTTGCCAAGCAGGGGAAAAGAACTTGACATACAGATAAGTGAGGTATATAGGAATCCAACTAGCCTTGATCAAAAAAAAAAAAAAATCTACACATAGGCATATAATTGTTAAGATTCCAGAAACCCAACCGAAGAAAAAAGTTCTACAAGCAGTTAGAGAAAAGAAACAAATTACATACAAATTAAAGCCCATCAGAATCACAGCAGACTTCTCAATGCAAACCCTCAAGGCAAGAAGAGCTTGGAGTAATGTATTCCAAGCCCTAAAGGAAAACAGCCTCCAACCCAGATTGATGTATCCTGCAAAACTATATTTCAAAATTGATGGAGAAATAGGATATTTTCATGACAAAAAGCACCTTAGAAACTTCATAAATACCAAACCAGCACTCCAAAAAATTTTAGACAATATCCTAGGAAAAGACAAGGAGGATCACAACCCCAGGAAACACAGTAGAAAGCACAATGCAACAGGAGTAACTTTTGTTATTTAGTACTTCTAAACTGGAGTTAAATTCTGTGTTTTCTGGGGCAGTGAACTTCTGTGGTATGATTTCTGTAACTGTTTTAAATGTGTTTAATGAGTGGTAGTCCCCCAGCTAGGGGCTTGTTCGTTTTTCAATTGGTGTCTTTGTCCACATGAGCTGCTATAACACAATAACATCAATTAGGGAATTTATAAACAACAGAGATTTATTGTTCATAGCTCTGAGACTGAGAAGTTCAAAATCAAGTTGCCAGTAGATTCAGTAATGGCTTGATCCTCATAGATGGCACCATCTAGCTGTGTCCTTGGATGGTGGGAGGGGCAAACAGGCCCATCAGGCCTCTTTTATGAGAGCACTAACTTCATTCACGCGGCCTCTGCCCTTATGGTCTAACCATGTTGAAAATTCCTAGTAGATTAGAGATTGGATTTCAACATGTAGATTTGGGGGATCATAGCAACTAAGTTTAAATTTACTTTTACACCAGTTATATAAAAAGAATTCCTGAAGTTACCTTATAACATAAAAATTATTCAGAAGAACACCAAAAAATATTTCCCAACTGTGTGAATGGAGAGCGTTGGGTGAAAACATATAGTGAATTCACTACTCTGTGCTATAGTATGAGTCTACACTACCTTGGAAAGAATCATATTTTATCACCCTAATCAAGTGCTTGCCTTTCTGGAACATGTCTTCATGCCTGGGCCTTCTCTGCCTGAAATGTTCTACTAGTTCATCTCTTGGGAAAGTCTTAGCTTTCAGGACTCAAATTCTATTTCATGAGTAAAGGGTTGCCTGTGTGTCCTGAATAATCACTGTCCTCTCACCCTTTGGCACAGGCAAGTAATATAATCTCCTAGTTGGATTTACAGCTGGTTTGCATGTCTATTACCTATGTGAATTGAATGATCCTTGAGGGCAAGTGACTATTTATCTGCATTTTTGTCACACTAGTACCTGGCATAGCATGTGTGTTTGAAATACCTGACCATATATCTTGTTAGATTTCTCACGCACATATCTTGCAGGTATAATTTTCTTTACACAAGAGTTCTATCCCTGAAAATACTTTTTAATTTTGGAAATTTCATGATAATTTTTATTTTAGATCAGTTGAAATTTTAAAAAATTAAAAATTCAGTTCATCAGTAGCACTAACCATAGCTTAAATGTTCAATAGCCACTCGTGACTACTGTGTTAGATAACTGAGAACATTTCCATCATTGCAAAAATTTCTGCTGTGTGCAGTGCTTTTGAGAAACTAGTAGTCTTTTGTAACCTTTCAAATTATTTTGCAATAACATTCAAATAGAATAACTGAAAATCTAGATGGTAACATAGCCAAGTTATTCACAAAGTCAAAAATATTATACTCTCTGACACAGCTAACCACTTTGTAAACATTTTAATCTCTATTTTAGTGTGTGCAACAAAACAAAATAGTGAACTAATCAATTTAACATGATGACATAGGGTCAACATTTTATTACCTCTTCTTCATGTGACACCAATAAAATCAAAGTAAAAAATATTTTAAGTCTTATAACTCCATAAGAGAGTTTGATAAGGACCATTGGTAAACAAGGGAATTTGAAAAGCTTCTGGAATATAGAAAAGTGATTGTGGATGTTAGGGTGGAGCTATTGGCTTTGGGATCTACCTGGAGGACTGGTGGAGCACACTTCTGATTGTGTCTGGGTGGGACATGGAGGCATGTTGGGTATTGTGTTCAGCAATGGGAAAACTGAGTAATACAATGATGAAGCAAACTGGAGAAAGCAGCAGTCTATCATAGATAGTGTCTTAGTTACTTTTCTCATTGCTGAGACAAAATACCCACCAACCACAGAGGAAGAAAGGTTTATTTTGGGTCACAATTTGTAGAGATTTTAGTCCATAGGCAGGGCAGCATGACAGAAGAGCAAGGCAGCGGAGAAATAGTCCACAGCAAGAAGACAGTGAGCAGTAAACAGCAGCAGCAGCATCCTTCTTTCTTTTTGTTTATATTCCATCCAGACTGCAAGCCTATTGATTGGTGCCATACATACCCAGGATGGGGTTTCTATTACCCACACAAAGAACTATGCTAAACCAATTAATGGACTAATCCGCACATCTTCAATCCCAGCATCACACCTTTGATTCACATTTACACAACCTAGATCTAGCCACCTCTGAAAAGCCCCACCTATGAGGTCATGAGGTTTTGAGGAGACATCTAGATACAAGCCTTAACAGATAGAGAGAGAGTGACACAGACACACAGACAATGAACTTTGTTTTTTTTTTAATTCTTTTTTCGGTACATTTTACATACACAATACGTTTACTTTTATCATTGGGTGCTTGTACCTGTACATGGTGTACCTTAGTTCTTATTTTTTCCCCATTACCTGTGCCCCCTTCACCCCCTCCACCCTTCTCTATTTACATAGATTTCATTTCCATTTTTTTCTGTTCTCATAATTTTTCCTTTCCCTTCTTCCCTTTCCCCTCAGACAATGAACTTTGACGAGTGGAGAGCTCCAGTCTCCATACTTAGAAAGATCAAATATGAAGGAGGTCAGGAGTAAGTTATGTGACAAAACAGAAAGATTTATTAAAATTTTGTACACTGCATTGTCAGTTTGAGAGGGCCTACTGCATGCTTGGCACAGTAAAGGACACATTATCTATATCATGGAGACATTTTGGAATAA
The DNA here is from genome assembly GCF_000247695.1 of Heterocephalus glaber. Next base: position 3,576,383 of record NW_004624813.1, on the reverse strand, counting down.
CAAGGTAAAAGGAAATTTGAGAGAGAAAGAGCCATCTAAATAACAAGAAGCAGCCTGGCAAGAAACTTCTCATTAGCAACCCTGGATGCTAAAATACAATGGAGCAAGGGTTTCAAGTTTCTTTGTCAGGTATAAAGGCATAAATACTTTCAGACATTTCTAATTCACAAAGTTTACCTACCATACATTTTTTTCCTAGGAAGTAACAAGAGGATGTTCTTCAGCAAAACAAGGGAATAAGAAATTCATAGGATCTTCTGTAGATTGGATTATTGTTTCCTATTGTTCACTTATCTACTATCCATGCCTTTCCCAAGTGACTGCACTGCCTTCCACTAGAGAAGATGGAATGCTTTCCATTACTTCTTTGATGTTAACTTGGCTGTGTGATTTGCTTTGGCTAATGGAACATTAGTGAATACAAACATGAACAAAGGCTTTAAATATTCTCCTTTGGTTTGATTTCCTCTCCTTCTCCCTCTCCCTTCCAGTCTCCCCCCTTTTTTTTCTGGAGTCTATGTCTCTTCTGTCACTTTCCATGAGAAAGAAGAGCATGCCTCAAACAGCTGCTGAAACTGAATAAAGGACACCTGGAACAGTCTTGAATTAAACCCATAGCCTGAAGTAGATAAGAAAAGTATGTAGTTGTTTTCACTGAAATTTTGGAATGTTTGCTATGCAACATCATGGTTATATAATACTTTTGTAGCACTAACTGGTTAAGAAGAGAAGGAATCCAATCTATGGGAGGATAGATATCCTATTCTACAATGATGCCTGTGCAGAAGATCTAAAAGCAACCAATTTAATTTGGAGTATGAGGATTAATAGTCCTAAGAGATGGCACTCCAGGCAAGAAGAATCAATAGAACTGAAAAACAAGACTGCGAACTTGGAAATATAGTAAAGACAATTGTGAAGCACAAACATGAGAAATTGATTCCAGTTGTATTCTGAGAAGACAGTAGGTATGCCATTGGAACCTGCTTAAAAAAAATCCTGATCACACGCATTATTAGTTCAGCAGTGAACAATATTTACACAGAAGCAATTAATTAAGCTACCTTTATGGGTTTTTTTTCTTTTGGAATTAACCATTGGATACATCATAGTCCAGAATGTGAACATTTATAAAAAAATGTGAAACCAAAATATACTACAATAAAAATTGTAGAAGTAAAGGGAATGGGAGAAGGATGAGAGTTTGAGCACTCATTTGATAAAAGAGAAATCAAAGCAGAAGGAGAGAAATAGAGATGCAGGAATATCATGGGAGTTTCTGTGGTCGCCAGAGGAGGAAGAAGAATGTTGCTATAATCCAAAACTTAAGTTCTCATCAAATGTGAAAGAAAGCCAAGAACTAATATCTGAAATTAAAAAATCAAGAAATAATGCTACAAACATTTTATTTCAATTTAAGAAGTAGCACCAGTAGAACTCAAAACTCTGGGGTGTGAGGATAGGTTTTTTTATTGTGCTCGTATTTTTTTCTACAGAATCCTCTTCCTTTTCCTACAAACACAGAAAAAAAAAAAAAAAGAAGAAGAACAGGGGAGGAAAGTGCTCCCCAAGAAACAGTCCAGTGTCTGAAGTTTCACCCAGGTTGGGACAGAGGAGCCAGCCTACAACCAGGGCCAGCAGGCCCCTGATCTCCCAAGTGGCTTCTGAAAGTCCACTAGGAGTTAAGTTCAGCAGATATTTTAGTGACAATGCTTTTGAAGGCCATGACATTGCCAATATCCTCTTATTTCGAGTGTCATAGAGAAAACACTGGGGTTTTTTATAGTTTAGTCTCCTTTATCATCATTATGTGAAGTCCTCTCTGCCTGTGGCCTGGTGGGATGTGTGCACACAGCAGGATGCACATCTCAGCTCCTACACTCAGCTATGTGCATCTCGCACTACCTGTGTCCCACCCATCTCACTGGGCTCCGTGGTGCTAGGATCTCCATGCTCCGTGTAAAGTGAAGGAAGTACTGCGTGATCTCTCAATAGTCCTGCTTTTTCTCTCACTGAGTGTTACATGAGACTTGATCGTCTCTATTCTGCTTTCAGATGTATGCTGGTTGTTTCTGGCTAATCTGAAACACCCCTGTCTATGGATGAAGGTGAAGAGCCTGCCAGTGGTTACCAACAGGCCCTGGATATTGTGAGACTGAGGAGATGGGCTCACTCCACTGGGCAAATTCCCAAGTCCAACTTGCCCAGTGTGGCGGGAACTGCTTTTGGAAGACATATCTTGGGGCAAGCTGATCCTGTCTGGGAATGTTCTGCTGGCTGTTGATGTAGAGAAGGACCACAGGTTCATGCGGGGGTCTGGGAGTTCTGTGCTGCAGCTTTGGTTTGGTTTCTGTCATTTTATTACTTTTTATTATAAAATCTTTGATCAGATTTATGTTTCAAAAACATAACATGTGCAGCTCATGTATTTAAAAATAACTATAAGGCTGGGGATTTAGCTCAGTGGTTCCGTTACCTGCCTCGAAAGCACAAGGACCCGAGTTCAATCCCCGGTACCAAAAAATAAAAAAATAAAAAATAAATTAAAAAATAAATAAATAAATAAAAATAACTATACTTTCCAATCCAAACATAGTCTATAACATTTTTTCATACTTAGTATTCTTTTCCAATCTTTTTAATGATTCCCTTCACACAAATAGCTCCATAACACCTAATTTTCTTTCTTATCTATTGGGAAAAAAAAGACTCTATCTAAACTCTCAAAGTAGTTAAGTTTGAGTCAGCATTTCTATTACAAAAAATACTTTTTTTGCTACTTTACAACCAGCAGCAACCAGCAGCAACCAGCAGCAGCAACACAACAAAAATTCTCCAAGCTTAACCTTCACTTAAATTTATTTCAGTTGCCAAGCATGGTACCACATACCTGTAATCCCAGCTGCTTTGGAAACTGAGTCAGGAGGATGGCAGGTTCCATGCCAGCCTGGGCAACTTAGTGAAACCCTGTCTAAAATAAAAAATCAAGTGAACTAGGCATATAGCTCAGTTATAGAGTACTTCTGACTCAATCCCCAGTATCACAAAGAAAACAAAGTAAAAGAAAAAAAGGAGAGGAAAGGAAAAATTATGCTTATTTATGCTAGTAAAATTAAAAATTCATTAACATGAAATTATTCTATATTTTAAAAAATTATTTTAATGTTTCAGTAGTTAGATGATGGGCAACTCATGGGAGTAGGTACATATGTGGATGAAAAAGAGAAGGTCTTATTTAGGCCCATCCCAAAGGAAATCTTGTCACTGAGCTTTGGTTTTCCATCCACATGATGTACATAGATGCTTCACTCTGACTGCCTCAGAAAAGAAAAGCTAAATTCTAGATTTTTGAAGTCCTGAGATTTTTGGAATCCCAAGAGACCATTTTGTCCTTTCTGACAATAAGACAGAGGCAAAAGTGGTTTGAAAATCTTGCTCAAAATCAAATATCAGGACACATAAAATCACTAGCTTACGTTTGACTTTGGTAGTACAAAGTTAACTTTTTCATACTCTATATGCAAATCCTGTGCAAACTCATTATAGCAGTATAAACTTCGCAGGCCACTTACTTTACAATAATATATTTTTGGGATGGAAATCTCCTGCTGGAATGGAAAATGCCTGCTTTTTAAGTGGTATAGATCCCTATTTCTACAACTAATCCAATAACTGCATTATCAGTTCCTATATCTTTCCTTTTCTGATCCATCCCACACTCTTTGAATATATTTATCACAATACCCATAGCTGAGTCAGGTTTGTGAGCTGAAATATAAAGTGGGTATTAGCAAGGATAATAGGAAGGGCAGTGTGGTCAAAACAGCCCTGAGGGAGGAAGGCACCTGGATACAAAGGAGTGGGACTCACAATATTGAAAGGGATTTGCACTGGACTCATCCTCTTCTTGCCAATGCCGTTCATCTGTGCTTGCCTGCCCAGATGCACAGGGAAGAATCTTGCCCATTGGCGGGACAAACAAGGAGGAGCAACCTTGATTTCTCACCTTTTTATTCTCAAATTTACTAGAAGTCCTACTGTTTCTACCAAGTGTTTCTGAGCTGTGTCCTCTGTGTTGTAGACATTGATTACCACAGTCTTAGTTAAGGTTATTATTATTTTGCCTTAGATAACTGATGTCTACTCTAAATCCTTTGCCATTTCCAATAAATTTTAGATCAGCTTTTTCATGTCAAAAGTGTTTGATTGGAATTTTGATCGGAATTTTATTATATCTTTAGATTAATTTGTGAAGAATGGATATTGTTAGTTTGACTTTCTGATACATGTATATAAAGTTGTTTATAGCTCTGAAAAAAATGAAGTACTTAGGTATAGGCCTAGAAAAACATGACAGAACTTAATATGTAAACATTACTGAAAGCTGATGAAAGAAACCTAAGACCTAAATAAATGTAAAAACATATGAGAGTTAATATCCGGACAAAGTCACATGACCTTAAACCAATCTAGAGATTTAATGAAATTCCAAACAAAATTTTAGTACAGTTTTTTTCCAAATTGGGAAAAATTGAGTCTAGAAATGTAATGTACATGTACCAACTCCCCACTATGAATGAAATCATGTACTAGAAATGCATACTGATAATAATAAAAAAATAAAATTTAGGGCCAGGGATTTAGCTCAGTGGCGCCGCTGCCTGCCTCGCAAGTGCAAGGTCCCAAGTTCGATCCCAGGTATCAAAAAAAAAATTAAAAAATAAAATTTATTTGGAAAGACAAGAGCTAGAGTAGCTGAATCCAAGTCTGTAAAAGAGGAATAAACTGAGGGTCTCATACAATTCCATACTATCTATATACAGTGGTACTTCAGTTTATGAACTTAACTTGTTTTACGATTTGGGGGAGACGGCTGTGTTTGTGTTTGTGTGGGGACATGGCCACAGTTGTGTTTGTCACCCGATGTGGAGTTTGAGAACAGGAGCAAAAGTTTGCCCAATGCTTTTATTTTTGAATCAAATTGTTTGCAAACAGAAGCATTCATGAACCAAGATATTATTGTATATTATGTTTTAGTTTTAATTGTTTCTTCATTGCTGGGTATAGAATTGACTTTTGAATGTTGTGCTTGTGCCCTGCAACCTTGCTAAGATCAGTTTTTAGTTTTATGAGTTTGTTTTGTTCTGTTTAAAAAAATCTTTAGGATTTTCTGCACAGATAATCATGGCCTCTTGAAATAGGACCAACTTTATCCTCCTTTTTTAGTGTGTTTGTTTTTATTTCTTTTTTCTTGCTTTATTACAAGGCAATAAGAACGGTGAATGGTGAGAGCTGACATCTTTGAGTTGTTCACGTTCTAAATGAGAAAGCATTCAATGTTTTATCATTAAAAATGCTAGCTGTTGTTTTTTGAGATACCCTTTATCATATTGAGGAAATTTCCTTCTGCTCCTTACTTGCAGAAAGACTTTATCATGAACGGATGTTGAGTTCTATCAGATGATTTTTTTGCATCACTTGACACAATTAGGAGATTTTTCTTCCTTAAACTGTCAATATGATAGATCATAATGATCATTAAACCACCTTGTATTCTCAGGTTGAAACTCACTTGTTTGTAGTACTTCATTCTTTTTAAATATTAGTGCTTTGATTTGCTAATATTTTGTTCAGGATTTTGTGTATATGTTTATACAAGAAGCTAACTTTGCAAGTCATTTAATATTTCTGACTTTCAGATTCCTCAGTTTTAAAGTTAATTTTGCTGCCCCCAGTGACATTGCAGCATTAACTGTAGAGAAAAATACAGACCAGCTAAATGACAATACACTTTGAAACAGGTAAAGCCTTACAAAAATGTGAGAAATGAGCATGACTGACTTAGTCTTTGTTTTCTTTTCTCAATTACCTAGTAAATTCTCCATGTAGTCACCTTGGTGCCATTTATTTTTGTAGCAAGGAGCCCATGAATATGATAATCTGCATGAACTTCTTGAGAAATCTGAAATATTAGATCAGGTCACCAGGACCTAGGGAATTGGTATAATGGGTTTTAGAATTTTGGAAATAATACTCCCAAATAAAGTGGCTCAGTTTAATCCTAAGAGTGTGACATCCCTACTAATGCAGAAAAACTTACTGGAGTTAAGAAAATGGCAAAGATGGTTGCCTTAGTGTGGTACCTTCATAGGTTCCTAGTAGAAAAGTCCACGGTCAAAATGTAGTGCTTGTTGGTGCTGTTGTAAGTGTCCAGCCAAGTCTCTGTGGAACTCATTTTAAGATTCCTAGTCAAAGGGTTTATAAAAGTTGATTTGATCCCAAGAAAGAGTTCAACCACTGTGAGAATATGGAAAAAATTCAGTGTAGTAATGCTCATATCACCATTCTCCTTTAGTCAAAATCAAAGCTTTATGAAATCAGCACTGATAAGTCAGTTCCTCAAGGATTTGTACCACAGCATTGGATAGGATTTTAGTAGCTACAGCAAGAGTCTTTGCTAATAAGGCTAATTCCCTGCTACAATCAGTTTTTAGAAGTGACAGAATGTTTGTTATATTGACTAGTATTTATGTGTTATTATTGTTTTTTCTCCTTTTAAAATGATCTGAAATTGGTATTTAAGAGATTCATGCCAATTTCTTCATTAATTTAACTGGGGAGGATGATGTCCAATCTTTGCAAACTCACTATCCACAGCACAACCAGGAATTTAAAACCCAATGTCACTATCAATAAAAATAATCAATAAAATAAGGCAGGAGATAAATTCTCAAACTTATAGAATAAGGTAAGAGAAGGTAAAAACATGCAAAGTTAGAGTTGCCCCCAAGATTAGCTGGGGTCTGCCCCTTTCTGGTAGAGAATGAGTGATCCTCTGTTCCACGGCTGGTGGGAGTGTCGCCTGGTGCAACCACGGTGGAAATCAGTATGGAGACACCTCAAAGAACTAGAACTGGAAGTCCCATTTGACCCAGCTATTCC
>NW_004624813.1:3541940-3556013 GCF_000247695.1 Heterocephalus glaber | reverse complement strand
GTACCATGAAATCAACCAATAGCAAATGCTGGCAGGGCTGTGAGGAAAGAGGAACCCTGCTCCACTGCTGGTGGGAGTGTAGACTGGTGCAACCACTGTGGAAATCAATATGGAGACACCTCAAAGAAGTAGGATTGCAAATTCCATTTGACCCAGCTATTCCCCTGGTGGGGATCTTCCCCAAAGAATTAAAAGTATCATACCACAGTGATATATGTTCACCCATGTTCATAGCAGCACAGCTTGTAATAGCTAAAACTTGGAAACAGCCCAAATGCCCATCACCTGGAGTGTGAATAAAGAAAATGCGGTTTTTTAATAAAATGCAGTGCCACTCAGCCATGAAAATTGAGAAATTACAGATATTTATATGTACATGGATGCACATTGAGGTGATACTCTTAACTGAAATAAATAGGACATGTGTAAATAACAAATAGTTTCTCTAGTGAGAGAATCTGAAAGTGCAAATAAGGACTAAAAGGTATAATAGATAATGTGACATAGGAAGAAACATGGCAAAAGGGGAAGGGAAGTGCAAGAAGTAGGGGAAAGAAAGAAGGGAATGGAATTAATATGAGAAAAATGAAAAAATGGAAACAAAGTCTGTTAATAAGGTGAGATGGAGTGATTGAAGGGAGGGCAGGGGAAGGGGGAAAAAATAAGAACCAAGAGAGATTATGTAAAGGTGCAAATTTCCAATGGTGAATGTTATTATATTGTATACCTAAAATGTACCAATAAAATTAAAATTTAAAAATATATATAGATGCAAACTAATATATCAATAGATATATGTGCAAATTTAAATGAAGAAAAAGCTAAGATACAGGAAGAGTTGAAACAGCATAAAAACCAGCTGATCTTGAGTGCTCATGAAGACAAAAGAAATCTGTTCTCTGTAGAGAGGAGAAACTCTTGTAAATTCACATAAACAAATCAGTTTAAGGATGCAAAAATCTTAGACCTTTGTAAGAGTTCTCAAGCCCTGTGGTAGCTGTGAAACCTTTTCTGAGAAAGTGACACTCATCATTTACAGTAGTCTGGATCGTAGAGATAGTCAAGAAAGATGAATAAACCAGTTATACTGCTGAAATAAGTCCTAGAAATGGAACAGAAAGTGCACCAAGAAATGATCTTGGCAGATGTGTCAATCAGGTTGGAAGTATCTAAACAAGTGCGGAGTGGAACCATAAGAAAATCACAAAAGAAAAGCTAAAAATCAAAAGGTTTTGAAAACCCTACAGGATACTATAGAAAGGAAAAGATATTAATACAGACCATTACAAAGGACAAGTCTGTAGAGATGACGAAGATTACAAAGAAAATCTTTCTGGAGTGATAATGCTGAAAAAGGGCTACAAAGATATGAACATGTGAGCTCAGGGCATACAGTCAAGGGACTTGGAGCAAGCTTACCACATGCAGTGAATTAAAGAGAGGGTGGTTGACAGAGAAGAATAAAACCTTATTAGGAAATGTGTCGCTTTGTGCCAAGTGCTATCTTGTGAATCCAAACAAGTGGAAGAGTGAAAGGAAAATTTGCAGTTGGATGAAGAGCCTTTAAAAGAATCACAGAAATCAGACCCTGGAAAATGCCTGTTGGGTGGCGAAGTTCACCATCTATCTCAGAGCACCGTTGCTCCCGGCAGGTGGCTGGCAAGCTCTGTGTCCAGGGGAGTTCCCAGCTAGCAGAATCTTGTGCACAGCAGGCAACTTTCAATTGCTATATAAAAACCAGGATGTTAATACTCTTATATTAACTATTTTAACAGACAGACAGACAATAGAATTTAGGCCCTTTGGAACAGTAGCAGAGAGTCTCTGGGGAAAAAGCTGGAGGGGGGTACAATGTGTACTTACTGTAACTGGAAGTAGAGAGAAAAATAAAAGTAAGATCCAGGAATAAAGGAAGATGTGTGAGGGAATGGTGAGAAGTAAAGTGCTGAGAATCTCATAGGTCCTTGGATGTACTCTAGGTGAGTCATTCCAAACCATTCAATCACCATTGGAAGCAACTGAAATAAAAGATTTAAGCAAAATAAAATCAAGCCTAATTTGGGGTACTGATGAGTTCTGTAGTAGCCAGTCCATATGCAGACGTAATAATGTTAAAGAGGAAATAGCATACCTTGTGTCTATGATAAAAATGATGATGGGCCATTGTGGAGTCATGATATGTATTTGTGAAATTCTAGTTTTGTTTTACTAACTACTAACTTCTGTTTTGTACAGGGAGAACACAGAAGGAGCTGCTTACAACAATGTCCAGAGAAAAAAACTTTAATGACTAGAGAGAGTAGACATTCCAGCCTGTTATGTAACCACGAACAGGGTTTTTCTGAGGAAGTTTGGATAAAGCAAACATCCTTAAAAATACTATAAGTAGATAATTTCTGCTTCAAAGGAAACTTGAGCAACTTTTGCAAAAACTGAAAAAGCCCACCAATAGTCACAGGAGTCCCAATACGAAAAAGAGATCAAATCCCAGAGCAAAAATCCCCTCAGATTTCAAAATATCCCTTTAACCACAACATCTAGCTAAGAGTTTCACTGCTTCCTTAGTGATAAAGACCCTTGGAACAATCAGAGTTTCATCAGAAGGAAAATGTTCAAAAACTATAATTCAAACCCTTACATTATTACATATGTGTAGCTCCCATACCTTAGGATGGTCATTTTTGTTATCTTCATGGCAGTGCCATCCCTGTTGAAAGTAAGCATCTGAACTGGGCAGCCTCAGATCATGGCAGTCAAAATTCTTACAGTGAGGTGAAAAAGTTTACATTTGGGTGAAACTATGGGTTATGCTGTGACAAACCATGACTAAACTCACAATCTTGCCAGTGGGAAGATTTTTTACACAAAAGACAGCATGAGGTTTTTTTTAACTTTATTTTCACTTTCATCTACATTAAAAATCATCTGAAAATAATTTAGAGACACAAAGTTTCTCCAGTGAGTCTAGAGCTTGGAAGCAGAATTCTTCTGTTGGTCATACTCCCATGTATAGTATTTATGCTGCTATGTCTAATTGGCCATTACTGGCTGCACCTTTCATAGAGACAGTGGTCACAGCCAATTTTCTTGTGTCATATGATCACAGGCTTTCTCCTTGGCTGTCCTCCATACTTGCAGTGCAATGAATAAAAAAGAATCGAAATAAGTGTCTTTATGTATTTGCACACTTGATGCAAGAAACTAGATATTTCCTAACATTGGAAGATGCAGTGAAGACTAATGGGTAGGTATAAAGCACTTTAAAACAACAAATATAGCTTTCATGATAGCAGAAAAAACAGTGTGCCAAAACAAACCCAAAGCCCCAAAGAGAATTAAAACATTGCAGTTTTAAGAACTGTAATTGTTTCTTTAAACGAGGAAAAGTGTTTCATCCATAAAACTGTGGATGTTTCCCCCCTGAGATTGTCCCAGGACTAGTAAGCTTGGAGAGTTTGCTATGGTATTATATGAGGAATAATAACTGAAACATATCAAAGTCCAATCGTGGCAAATTAGATGATTCCACAGTTCTCTGCTGAATATGCTTGAGAATTGATCAGCCCCTTTAACATGTGCCATATTTTTGGTTGATTTCTAATTTCACAATAAACATTTGCATCTTACCTAGTCTATTTAACACATTTATCAATTTTATGACAAACATTGTTGAAATAAAATTCATAAGAATATAGTGATAGTATCATGATTTGACATTTTTCATTTTCGTATGGTTTTAACCAACTTTAGGTTTCTAGATATAGTCATACCTGTTCATAAAATCTTGAATATTATTTTAAGTAACATAAATTCTAACTGGCTTCCCTGACTGATAAATGTGCCCTTAATGGGGAAGTAAAGATCTAACGTTAATAATGATAATAAAGGCCCTCATACGATCTGATGAGCTGACAATTCTGTTCTTAAACATCCTGTTACAGTAAGCCATGGCACTGTTCAGGTCCACTCAACAAATTTCACATTTTATTAGTGCTCTCATTAATATAAAGTCCTTTAAAATTAGTAAAGGTTATGAGAAAAAGCATGTTTTTAATGAGGCACTAAAACTTCAATCAATAGGCTTTTTTTGTTCCCCAAAAACTTGAGGATTGCAAAGGTAGATACAATAAGGCAACAGTGGAGTGAGAAAATCAACACAAAGAAAAGACAGACACATTACTTGAGCACAAGATTGAACTAGAAACCAAAATATGCAATATGAAGCCTTGTCTTATTAAGAAGGATAGGTTTTGTGCTTTTATTGGTCAGTGCAAGAAAGAAATGTCCTCAGTTACCTGTGCCACAGTCTTTATGGTGAATGTAAATACATTAAGAAGTGCAACATTCCTAATACTATGAGTAGAAAGAAGTTTCTTGAAGAATCTGCAAAGAAGTTGTCTTGAACAACATGCTCACAACATGCTCCCAGAAACAAATTTCACAGTTATTCCTTAACAAACCCAAATTGGAACAAAAAGCAACTTTATAAAGATGAGAATTGAGGGGTCGAGTACTGGGTTTTATTTTCTTAGGACTGAATGGATTCACAAAAATAATTGCTGTATAAAAATAGGGCTATCTACACACACTAGAGTATCGCCTCAATGTGCATCCATTTAGCTATAAATGTCTCTAATTTCTTGTTTTTTATGGTTGAGTAGTACTCCATTTTATAAAAAATACTCCACATTTTCTTTATCCAGTCTCCAGTTGATGGGCATTTGGGCTGCGTCCAAGTTTTAGCTATTACAAATTGTGCTGCTATGAACATGGGTACACACATATCACTGTGGTATGATTCTTTTCATTCTTTGGGGAAGATCCCCAGCAGGGGAAGAGCTGGGTCAAATGGGACTTCCAGTCCTAGTTCTTTGAGGTATCTCCATACTGATTTCCACAGTGGTTGCACCAGTCTCCACTCCCACCAGCAGTGGAGCAGGGTTCTTCTTTCCCCACAGCCCGTTTTTATTCACATCTCTCGAATGACCAGTGATGTTGAACATTTTTTCATATGTTTATTTGCTATTTCTACTTCTTTGTCTGAGAATGTCTGTTCCTTTCAGATGCCCATTTTTGGATTCAGTCTTTAAATTTGGGAGGTCTTTTTTTTTTATGTTCTTTATAGATTCTAGATAGTAGACCTTTGTCTGAGGAAGAGCAGGTGAAGATTTTTTCCCACATTGTGGGTTGTCTCTTCACACTGTTGGTGATTTCTCTTGCTGTGCAGAAGCTTTTTAGTAAGAAGGGATCCCACTTGTTGATTGTTTGTGCTAGTTCATGTGCAACTGAGGTTTTGTTCATAAAATCTTTTCCTACACCAATGTCTTCCAGAGTTCTACCTAACCTCTGTTCCAGGTGATTCAGCATTTCTATTTTAATATTTAGATCTTTAATCCATTTCAATTTTAATTTAGTGCACAGTGAGAGATATAGGTCTACTTTTAAACTTTGGCAAGTTGAAACCCAATTTTTCCAGAATCATTTATTAAAGAGGCTATCTTTCCTTCAGTGAGGGTGTTTGGTTCCTTTATCAAAGATGAGATGACTGAGTGTGTCTGGAGTTCTTTCTGTATCTTCTAATCTGTTCCACTGGTCCTCAGGTCTGTTTCTTTGCCAGTACCATGCTGTTTTTATCACAGTAGCTTTGTAGTATAGTTTCAAGTTGGGGATTGTGATACCCCCTGACATATCTCTGCTACCTAGAATTGCTTTTGCTATTCTGGGTCTCTTCTTGTTCCAAATGAATTTTTGGATTGTTTTCTCAAGGTCTGTGAAGTATGGTGCTGTGATTTCAATTGGGATTATGTAAATAAGGACTAAAAGGTATAATTTATAATGTGAAATAGGAAGAAAAGGGGCAAAGGGGAAGGGGAAGTGGGGAGGGGGAGGGGAAATAAATTAATATGAGAAAATAAAAGAATGGAAACAAAGTCTTTGTAAATAGGGAGGGATGGAGGGGTTGAAGGGAGGGCAGGGCAAGGGTGAAAAACAAGAACCAAGAGAGACTATGTAAAGGTGCAAATTTCCAATGATGAATGTCATTATATTGTAGACCTAAAATGTACCAATAAAATAAATAAGGCTATCAATTCTCATTAAGGAATTCTCATGAAATAATGGCATAACCACTTGCTAGGCATATGAATCATATTTAATATTTATTTTAGAATAGTAAATACAGTCACTGTTATTCTTAAAAGCTGAAGTATGAGTTTTTAATTTTTTCATATATGATCTGCTTTTGTTTTTTGTTTTTTTTGGTACCAGGGATCAAACTCATGTCCTTGCCCTTGCAAGGCAGGTGGTGGAACCACTGAGCTAAATCCCTGGCCCCTAATCTGCTTTTAACTATGTATAAACATCTTAAAAGTAAGCAAATAAAATTCTTATTTTCCTTGATTAAAAAATCACCCCCCTGTTCTAGATGTGGAGAGAATAAAGTTTATCTTAAATAACGTAGTTTTCTTCTTTCAACTATTTAATGACTTCAGTGTATGTCATAACATCACTATTTTTTAAAGCACAGAACCTTTGTTATTTTCTCAGAAGCATCAAAAAGCAAAGGAAAAAAGTCAGTGTATTGATCCCTACAATGGATTCCAGTGTTATTCTAGCTTCAGAAGGTGTCCAGTTACAGAGAAATATTTTAGTAATCGTAAAGTTCAGACAGACCTTATGTGACCCTATTCATTCCTGACCAGCAAACAGTTTTTGTTTAACTTCGAAAGAAACCAGACAAACCCTACAAGGTTACTTGTAATCATGACACCATTTTTAGAATTGCCATGTGCTGGGAACATGCCTTCTCGCTTCCTTCTTCTATCTACAGTATAAATCTGAAGGACTTTGTTATGGCTCTTATACTTGGCACATCTTAGGCCTATTTAGAACATCAACACCATCAATCACATAACATGAGGCCGACCAGCTGGATGAACCCTGGCTATCATACAGGGGTTATTTGTCATCTGGGCATGTCTGTTTGGTATATAACACTCCTTCAGTCCCAGAACAATTTTCCCGCTCCAAAAATATTCTCTTTGATTCAGGAAACATGTGATTAATAAAGGACAAGGGTTTAAAGCTGGAGGTCAAGGCTAAAAGTCTTAACCAAACAAGTGCACTGCTTACTAACGTTTGCATCAGCAGTCAAAAATTCCCTTGAAGAGCTCCCACACCGAAGAAACACACTCTTTAAATCATAAACTTTAAGGGGCTCCAGCAACTATGTTCATCTTGAGGGATTTATTTTAAAATAATATTGTGTATCTGAGAAATGTTTTGCCAGAGAATAATAACAGTGCATCAGCATTTAAAAGGGCCCATCACAAACATTTACAATTTAATATAAAAAATAAATGTTGAAAATACATAGTTTAGCCAACATGATATGAAAAGGAAATTTATACTATCATACTAGAATAATTTGCATTAAAAATAATTGTTTTCTTAGAAGGCTCTTTATACTAAAATGGATTTAAAAGCAACACTCCTTCTCTCACACTTTTTGTCTTATTTAGATGCCAATCTACAATATTTTATAGTATCTTTCCATTAGATGTTTTTTCTTTTATCCTTGTTTTCCCTCCTTCCACCAAAACAGCATTATTTTACATTTATAGAATATTAGATTGACTTTTTTCTAGGCAATTTTATACTTCTCAGTAATATTTATAATATTTAACATTCAAGGGTTGTTTTTGTGTGACAGATTTAAAAAGTAATTTTTAACAAAAATTTTTTTATAAAGTAGTTACTGGTCAAGGTTTTAAATAATCCTAATGTTGACTTAACTAGAAATGACCATTTTTGGATCTACAAAAATGGATTTAATAATGTTTATTTCACTGGAATTATAAAGGGGGTTGTAAACTCCCATTGGAGTTCTGAAGAGTTTCTCAAAAGGTGATAAGTAGATTGTATTATAGCATTGATGATGTTGGATGGGCACATGTCATCATCGCTTTTTTCAACAGACTTGTAACAGACTTCTAAGTTTCCAACACAGGCCACTTTAGGTAACCATATGTACTAAGAGTTTATCTTTCTTTTCCTCTCACTTCTCTACCAAATGCCAGGGGAATAAAAATAGAATTTCAGCACAAAGCAAATTGTATTCAAAATAAGTTTCTGTTGAAATTCACACTGGCAATGCATTTATCCTGCTGTCTTGGAATCACAGTTTTGCAAGAATAAAGTGACTTTTTTTTGGTACCAGGGATCGAACTTGGGACCTTGCACTTGAGAGGCAGGTGGCAGAAACACTGAGCTAAATCCCCAGCCCAAAAGTAACTTTTTTTCTTTTTTTGGTGATCTAGCAATTGTATTTCTATATATATACTCAAGAGAACTAGAAACATACATCCACAATAAATATTTATAGATATTCATAAACTATCATTTGTAATAGCCTAAAAGTGAAAACAATTCATATGTCCACCAACAAATATATGAAATGTGATATATTCATAATATGATATATGATCAAGACATAAAAAATACGAAGTGCTGATACATGCTATGGTATAGATGTGCATCGAAATTATGCTAAGTGAAAGTGAAACATACAACTCTATACTGTACAACGTAATTTATATGAAATGTCCAGAATAGGCAAATTCAAAAGTAGCTTCCAGTACTGTGGACAAGGAGAAATGTGACTGCTTCTTGGGTATGGGGATCCCACTAAGGAAGTAATAAAAATATTAAAATATAATGGAATTAGATAGTGATGATGGTTGCACAACAATGGACATGCTAAAAATCACCAAACTGCAGAGTTTAATCTGACAAATTTTGTTATGTCAGTTTTCTTTTGATGTTTTCTGGTCACACTACTCGCCCCCTTGTTTTGGAGACTAAGCTGTGAGAAATTCACAGAGGTTAAAGTAGAACATAGGTCTCCTATGTTCAGTGTTGCCTGTAAAATGGTACAAACTTTGGAAGGCTCCACTGTTGGTGTGGAATCTTTGGATTAATTTGACTTGCTTACATTGTGGCCGGCTGTTTCTCCGCTACTTATGCTAATATGATAACATTATATATGTGACTGCTGATGGGGTCTTCTTGGCACTGTACATGCATAATGCTCTCAGTCAACTTAGCTGACCCTGTTAAACAATGACAATGTGTGTGAGGCCCCAGTTTGTTAGCATTCATTGTTACAGAAACAAGGTTACTGACCTTGTCATATTTAACAGCATTGAGCAGACACAGCAATCTGGATCCTGAGGGCAAGTAAAGAATTTCCATGAGTGATGTAAGAACTATGCTAATTAGCCTACCCCTCCATTCTGTTTCCAGGCATTGAATTGTGGTATAGTTCAGCTAGAAGGTTCTCTGTACCCTGAACTACAAATACCCAATAATTTTTGTAAATAATAATAAGAATATGTTTCAACATGACATCTGTCAGCAAAAGACTGGCTTTTGCAGAGTTGTACTCTGGGGGAGCTGACTACCTTATTTTTGCTGTTGCATCTACCTCATATAGAAATGAAATGACAATGCAGATGGACCAAACAAGACATAAAGTAATCATCTTTTAAATCTATATTCCCTTAAAACCATTTTCTCAGCTTAAGCTTTAATAAATGCTACCACACTCTAAGACTGGCCTCATTCATATATCTAAGCATTTGGAATGAGTGTTCTTGCCTTAGTAGAAAAACAAGCTATGTTAATTTTTAACAATGCAATATTACCTTGATACATCTTGTTCTTTCTTTCCCTCAGGGTCTTATAGGAATGAATCAGAAAATTGCTCCCTTATGTTAAGGCTGAGTCTGCACCTGTGTTAAATTCACATGAAACTGGAATTGGGCATGTGGGGGTGGGGATAAATGTCAGCAAAACTAATAGAATGATATATCTGAGTTTGAATTCTCAAGTAGACTAGCATCCAGTGAAAAAAATATTGACAGGAACATTCTCATACCTAGAACTGAAAATAGAGATGTAATCATGTTGACCAAATGGCCTCAAGTTTATGATTAGAACCATTTGGCTCCAGATATTAACAAACTCTATTGGGTATGTATCCTGGATCACCTTTCAAGTTTTAAAACAATCTCTATGTTTCAGATATTTTATAAATGCTCAGATATCTTATGAATGTTCAGATATCTTACGAACATTCATGAAAGTTAAAGCAAGTCATTGAAGCAACTATAGAAAGCAATGAGAAGTTGAAAGAAGGGAAGAGATTAATGACCTCTAGATTTGCATGGGCAAGCTGACTTTTTGATGATCTGGACAGGTGGGTGGATGGGAGATAAAGAGAGGAGGCATCAATGTTAAAGTGAGAGGAATTAAATAAGGAAAAGAGGTACATGAAGAAAGTTTTTTTTTTTTCATGTTCTAAGTCTGCTCATCATCCATGAATAGAAGTGGTCAGGACAAATCTGCCTCTGAACGAAGCAAATTTGTTAATGAAATGTCACATCTTCTTGATTTATATTGTGCAGTACAACATTAGTGTTTTTAGGCAATAATGGATATCATAGGAGATACATTCTGGATGCAGCTATCTGATTTTTTATCAGAGGAAGGAAGGAAATGAGAGAAAATTTGGGGCTGTGAGAGTAAGACACCTCAATTTTATCAGCCATAAGGTACACAGTGAGGACAATTATTTGCATATTGCAATGGAGGCTGTTTAAAATCCAATCAATTGACTCCAGATGTGGGTTTCTTGTGAAGCTTTTTTTTTTTTGTAAGTGAGAGTTGCCAAAACTTCGTGAGAACATAGACCACAAGCTAATATAAGCCAAAGAACTCACAAAGTACAAGGAATATTTTTGGCTTATAAGAAATCCTACTTCTTTAAGCTTGGTGACTGGAATAAAGGAATAATGTGGTTGGTCTAGGATAAGTTAGTTTGAGGGTATTTACACATGGCTGGCCCTTGTCTAAATAAAATATTCCCAAAACAACTCTACAAAATAGTATTCCTGAGATGATGTCTGAGCAGATATTTAGAGAACACCACAACTGGTAGTTTATGTTCCTTTGTCAGGAAGGAAACTCGAAGAAACAATCCATGAGAAACCATCTCCTGGCGCATGGTGGTTATGAATAGAATTCAGATAAAAGATAAAGGTATTTTGAGAAGGTATAAATGCCATAGGAATTCTAGCCCTCTTAGGAAACTAAGTGGAAAATCTTAATTCTTTAAGTTGATTAGTTAATAGAATATTGGGAAATCATTTTGTAAGGAATTTTGTTGTTCTTGTGGCTTTCTTTTCAAGGATGACTAATTTTGATTAGCCCAAACAACCTTCCTTTGGAAATAGTATTCTTGAAATAACTACTTTAGGACTAAAGTGTGTACCACTGTGAGTAGAAATACTTTGTTACAATTTGTTTTCTAAGTTTATTGAATGTTTAAGGGTAAATAAAAGAATAATTTCTGCACAACCCCATCACCCTGGCAAATCAACCTGTTTTCATATTTCTAAGTTCTCTTCTAGTCATTGTGTATGCAGTTTTCTTTCTATGAAATTTTAGGTGTGCTAGAATTAATACTTTTATCTAAATACTAACTTAACAGAAGCTTTATTATTAAAATATTTAGACATGATTCAGTGTTCTAGACTTATGGAATTTAATGTATAAATATGTTTATATATTTATTATATATTTATGCATCTATTAATCTGGCTAATTATTTTTAAGAAAAAATTCTTGTCTTGGACTATGACTTTTTTCTTGAAATCTCAAATAAGAGCCAAAATTTGTTTGAACTCTTTCCAGAGCTTTAGATTTTTCCTGTATTTATTTTAGATCACTGAGTGTTACTGTAAAAATATACAATCAAATTTGGGAATGAGAAATTCAGAAATGATGAGACAACAGAATAAGGTGGATCCATGTAAATTTCACTGAATTTAATTTAACCACTCCAACTTATTTTCTATGCACTAGGAATTCTAATGAACACACTGTCACATGAGACCTATCTGTGCCTCCCAGTGTCTTCTGATGTGTTACATGGACACGTTGGACTTAAGGCAGAGTTTAATATAGGAGCAAGCAAAATTTTTTGAGGACTTCCAAAGGGATAGAAAGGGTATTCAACAGAGCAAGGGCTTCTTAGTAAGTGGAAATTAAACAAGAAGAGTGGAAAGACGTGATTTACTTTTGTTTGGATCCTTTGACAAACTCATCTTGATAAATAACATAGGTTGAGAATATAGTAATTATATATACTATATATATATACTATATATAGTAATTATGTATATATATTTGAATAAAACTTGAAGGTTGGGAGAGAAAAAATGAATAGGATGAGACAAAAAGAAAATAATTAGAATCCCTTAGGTAAAGAACAGTTTAACTCTTACCTCTAATCTTTTTTAAAAAATATAAACAAGTAATATATGCATAACACATGTTTATTTTTTAAAGAAGCGTAAGTCAATGGAGTTATAAACTCAAGTCTTTCTGTGCCCTTCATTCGCCATCACCCTTCCACCTCCTCAAAGGAGGCAGGTACACTCTTTCAGACCATTGAAAAGAGGTATTTAGGGATGCATATTTATTTCTGTATATGATTACCTGAGTTTTGATTATTGATAACTGTAATTATATAATATTATCATTTTGTGATTTGTTTTCCATATAACCACATGCTTTAGGGATTTTTCCATATCTACATTTATAGACATTTATTTAATGTATTTATTGTGAAACATGTAGAACACAGTATGAATTCTTCATAATTTATTTAATCATTACTTTACTGATAGACATTTAGGTTATTTCCAATTTATTATTATTATAAAAAATACTGCAGGGAAAATTTTTATACATATATATTTCTGACATTGAGATTTTTAATCACCATATTTCTTTCCATGATCATATTTTACTTTTGGATTTCTTTTTCGTTTTTATTTTTATTTTTTTTGCGATACCAGAATCAAACTCAGGACCTTGTGCTTGCCACGCAGGTGCAGCACCACTGAGCCACATCCCTGGCCCCTAGATTTCTTTTTTGAAATCTATGGCTAAGATGGTCATTTCTCATATAAATTATGTATATGAAAATGGCCTAAATGTTTTTCCTTTATTATCCATATAAGCAGAGTTAGATATGATTTCCTGTTTCCTTGGTAGAGCATGAAGAAAGTGATCTAACTGCTAAAGCATGTTCACTCTGGGCCAGGAGTATACAGTATTTTCTCAGAAGAAGTTTAACTGTTGAGCTTAAAACATAACCTTTCTGTGGTTTGGGGGTCAGGAGGAACATATCTATGAACCTGGGTATGGCTTAGTACCAGAAAACATCCATGTCTTAAGAGAACAGTGCCAATTTAGAATCACTCATGATACTTTCTGGAACAAATATTCATGGTGCAGTATATGATCTTCCTTACTGAGGAGGTAAAGGAATACCCTGAGAAAGGGTGGACATTTCTTCCCTATTTCTATCTTTCAGTTCAAGTAGCCTCTGACCACTGAATGACAGCACCTTAGGTTACGGTTGAGTAAACTAATACATAGGCTCCTCAACTTATAATGGATTTATGTTACTATAATAAACCCACTGTAAGTTTAAAATGCATTTGAAACATTTCTTTCACAAAATATCATCACTCACTAACACAGTACATTGTAGAGGGTCAGTAGTTTCCTCTCACGTTTATGTGCCTGATTGGGAGCTGCTGCTTGCTGCTTCTGGCCAGCATCACAAGAGAGTGTTGTACCCAGAGCTAAGAGACAACCTACAATGTGGGAAAAAATTTTTACCAGCTGTTCCTCAAACAAAGGTCTATTATCTAGAATATATAAAGAACTAAAAAAAATCAGACCCCCCAAATAAAAAGACCCAATTCAATAATGGGCATCTGAAATGAACAGACATTTCTCAGACAAAGAAGTAAAAGCAGCAAATAAACATATGAAAAAGTGTTCAACATCACTGGTCATTTGAGAGTCGCAGATGAAAACAACACTGAGATTCCACCTCATTCCAGAAAGAATGGCTGCTATCACAAAATCAAGCAGTAACAAATGCTGATGGGGTTGTGGGGAGAAAGGAACCCTTCTTCATTGTTGGTGGGAGTG
>NW_004624813.1:3494877-3516665 GCF_000247695.1 Heterocephalus glaber | reverse complement strand
GTTCTGCGTGACTTGCGACTTTGCTATGGCGTCCACAGACCTGCCTGACTGCAACGGGCTGATTCAGCGCGTTCTGTGCGACCAGGATGGGGAAATTCTGATGCCAGGTCCAAAGACTTTGACCTTGATGGTAACTTAATTCCTAGATCTCTGGTTTCTTATGGAAACCAATCTTTTTACCTGGCTAGTTTTTAAAACCTAGAATCTAAAGATAATCATTAAGAGCCAACAAGAAAGAATTGTTCCACTAATTCCCTTTCTTCCCAGCTTTTCTTAGATTTCATAGTTTGAATCGTATAGCATAGCATTCCTGAAAACTGACTTTTATGTCTGAATGCTTTTACTAGTATTACATATGATCGCTCTCATAGCTACTACTGACCCATCTACATGGGAAAAAGCTGGTCTGGTCTTTACTCTGCATGCACCATAAATTCTGGATCTTATTTTCCACCACAACCACGGTACTGAGATTGATATGGATCCCAGTTATAGAACTGACTCTGCAAGTAACTAGCACATTCTAAAGTTTTCTAAACTGTAATGGAGCCCCTACTGACATATTCTTCCAAGGTGTTATGGGGATTAAATGATGTAATTACACAAAGAGCTATCATAATGCCTTAAACCAGTTTAAATATCTAGCAATAGTCAGCTAGGAGGCAATCAATCAATCAACTTGACAAAGACCAACTTGTAAAGTTCATTGAGGCAGATATTTGGTTTATTTAAGACTTTTCTCTCTCCTCTTCCCACTTGGGTTCTGATTCTTCTTATATAATATAAAACTCAGCAAATGAGGTTACATAGGTTCTAATGGATCTGAAGACCATCATCATCATTTAATGTTAGCCTGGTTTGTAAGACCAATAGTGCTCTACACCATCTACACCAAATGATCTCTGAGGGATACACAACTAGTTAAATTGAGTGAGATGTAAAAACAAAGGTATCTTCAGATTCTGTAGTCATTATGAGAATGCTATTAGGAATGATGCAAAAGATTGGCTTTCCTCCAATAATCGATGGAGAACTTTTTGATATGATCTTGAGTTTTAGGACCTACTGCAGCACTCTGTGCATGTCTGTTTGGCTTTGGCCATTCTTCAGCAGTATAAGATGGACCAGAGAAATGTGTACTTGACCAAGCAGAAGCTCCATTTCTGGGACACGGCATTTCCCTACTGGTTATACAGTTGCATCCCATAAGATTTTTGCTCCTCAGTGACTGAAGGCCTAAGGTTTTCCAGCATGTCCTGTGTACACTGGCTAATACAGGTTCTGTCCTAATTCTTTACCAAGACTACATCTCTCAGTATAAGAATAATTATACTTAGTCCAAAGCCTAACATGGCTGAAGACCAAAAGAAATTGTTTCTGCCTCATTGTTCCTCCACCAGGATCTGCAATGCCTCTTCCTGGAGAAAGTTGATAGTTTTAACATTGTAGCATAGGCAGTGTTAATGCTGAATCTAAATCCAGTTTGAATCTTCTAAATCCTTTTCCTATCACACATCCTTGAATAATGTAAAATGAACTAGTAAAAGATATTCTTGGCAACTGAGATTGTATTGGAAGTTTGGCATGGACCAGTCCATGTTTAAGATCACCAAACAGTTGGATATTTCATCTATTGGATGTTAAATGTGGTGCTCACTCTGCTTTGCCTAATTTTCACTTTAAGCTTTTGAAATCGACAGTTTCACATGCATCTCTGTCTATTTTATATTTATCCAGGATAATGTAAGTAGCATAAGCTAAGCAGAGAATAGAGAAGAGTCCAGGAATTTCCTCGATCAGCATGAGGTTCAAAGATCCTTTATGTGGGAGCAGAGATTTAGCTCAGTGGTTCCACTGCCTGCCTCGAAAGCACAAGGTCCTGAGTTTGTTCCCCGGTACTAAAAAAAAAGATCCTTTATGACCAGATTACACCTTCACTGTGTAGCCAATCCAGTGTCAGTGTTTAGAGGACTGTGGAGTTTTTCCTGTAAATTCTTTCCTTCCCTAAATCTACCCCAGACAAAGTCACAGCAGTATACAAAAAGAGTGAGGACAGAAACAGCACAGGAAACCCTCGATGAAGAATAAAGTTCAAGGAACAAGCGAAAGAGAAGGAACTGGAGAGAAGGAGAAAAGAACCAGATGGCAGAGAGACCTATTGTCATGTAACCAGCTCACAAGTGACTTTGCAGGCCAAAGAGAGCCATCAAGGCATTTCAGCAGAAGAGTGACACAGTGATGATTGTATCTTCAAAGGATTGCCTTGGTGGACTCTGGAAAATAAACTGAGATGAGGGAAGTTGGAGACAGGAGGTCCAGTTAGACTGCCATGTAGAAAACCAGGCAGGAAGTAGTGAGCCTGAACTAAAGCAATGGTCAAAGGAATAAAAAGAGAGGGCTCACTTGAAAAATATTAAAGATGAATCAAGATTCTTTGCTGACTGATTGAATGCAGGGGCTGAAGAAAGAGAAAATTGTGATTATCCTTGACTTTGGGGAAAAGATGGATTTTAATTCTAAACCACAGAATAGCTCACAGAAACAGCAGTGAAAAGCTAGGTAATTGTCTCATAACTTAGGAGCATTTTTTCTACAGACATAGTAAGAAGTTAGATGAACCCACTAAAGACTCTGTATCACCTGGTTTATCACCTGGTTACAGTCTTCAACCAGGCTATATACTAGGGAACTTTTAAAAGAATACTAAGGCCTAGTCTCTACCCAATTTCTATACATTAGATCTAGACATTCTCAGTGACTCTAAAGTGCAGACACTGATCTAATGGTTTCACTAGATTCAAGAAATCTACCATTTATTTCAATGGTTACTTTTCTAGGTGTCTTGACCGAACACCTTATATTCTCTGACACTAGTAAGATAGGAAAGCATTTGAAGTACAGATAATTTGGGGTTTTTGGTTCTGAATGAAAAATATTTGGCCCTCATAACCCAAGAAAGATGTGGCCCAGAAGGCTAAGACTGAACTCTCTAGGTTTATATCAATCAAACCTTGTTCTCCCAAAGAATTCCTAACCTGACTGGGTAGAGGGATCTGAGAGAAGTTTAGTGCCAGGACTACAAAATTGACTTCCAGTTGGCTTCCCAATTGTTTCATAATCTTGGCAACCACACAGCTGAAAGTCATCTTCAGATAGTAAATTGTATTCGATTCCTAGAGCTGCCATTGAAAAAAACCCTACAAATTGCCTTACAACAACAAAACTTTATTCTCTTACAGATTTGTAGTCTACAGTTCCAAAATCAAGGTGCTGGAAAGGCTATTCATCCTCTGAAGTTCAGGGGGAATCTTTCTTGCCCTCCTCCTAGCTTTTGGTGGTTTATGAAAATCCTTGCTGTTCCTTGGCTTATGGCTACAGAATTTCAGCCTCTGCCTGTGTTCACATGACCTTCTCCCCTGGGTGTATCTCTGTGTCTAATCTTCAATTGAATTTTTCAGTTCTTATGAGGACATTTTATAAGCCCACCTAACCCATAATGACCTTATCTTAGACTGATACATCAGCAAAGACCCTAAGAGTGCACTCATGTCTACTAGGAGTTAGGACTTAAACATATCATTTAGTAGGACACAATTCAACTCAGAACACAAGGATTACCTTTGTTTTCTGTTTGGAGGGAGAAATCCCACTGCTGCCTCTAACTAATGTCTTGACTTTTCAAGTTTTAACCTCTGCTTGCTGATTATAATTGTCTGTCCTACCATCCCTCAACCCCAACTGATATCTCTGTATCTCAGATCAACTGAACCACACATTTCAGAGGTTGGCTTCTCTATCTAGGCATTTCTAACACATCCATATACCAATTAGAAGACTGAGATCTTTCCACTCCTAGTCTGTCTACTCCCAAAAGGAGTCTTTAACTTTTTTCTTGTTTAAACTTCTGGCTGGAGCATACCACAATTATCTCCTCGAATTCTTTCCTGTTAGACCACTTCACTGTCCTTTTCTGCTTTATTATCGTTACACACCTCCCTCATATCCCTACTAGCCCGTTTAATATCAGTACTCTTCACCAACACACCAGTGTCGTTTCTGACTTATTGGAAAAACTTACTAAATTCTTAAGTTGGAAAGTCTTGGCCCACTTTGAGCACTGGTTTAACCTATACTTCTATCACAATTTAAGAAAAGTGTCCCAAAGATTAAAAAAAAGGCTCCTTTTCCATTTGGTGGCCCTTTATGGTATCAGCTCATTTTTCTGCATAGTCATAAAAATGGACCTCAAAGATGTGGACTCATTCCAAAATTTGTATCATCCATTTCCTTGAGCCTAGAGTTCTGCCAAGCCAAACCCACTTCCTCTTTAAGTACAGACCCTCCTTGCTGCTTAGAGTATGATTAGAGAACTTGAGATTAACTACATGAAAGGCAGTCTTCTATTTTTATGTTTGTCCTTTTGGACTAGAAATCCTGAGGGATGATCTGTTCATGCCTCACTGGGCCCATAACTGAAATGCCACTGGGAGTTTCCTCTGTTATTTACTGACTGTTAGATTAACTGCTGTCTATTTCTGGCTTTGAATTTTTTTTTTCCTGTGAACTTGAACAAATAATTTAACCTCCATTTCCTTTTCCTTATTAAATGTGATGCTTATTTCCTGTGGATGTTAATGGGCTTAACAATGTTGTTACTAAGTGATTATATATCAACTTAGAATTATAAAGCATGTTATACTTATTTTTATTGGTTACGTTACAGTACACTTCAATACAAGAGGAATTTATGTACTGGGTGCCAACTATATATCTAGCATTGTATTATTGGGGTTGTTAGGAAAATAGTAAATGTTCATATGTATCTGATTGATCAATGTAAAAGATATAGCCTCCGCTTTCAAGGTAGTTGGAATTTCTGTGGTCAGGACTACTTGGCATATTTTGAAGAGAAAGCAGTTTACTAAATAAAAGACTAGGTATTAGCAAGGACTAAGGAGAGGAAAAGAACCCAATATTTAGTAAGTACTTAATCTAATATATATTAAATACTTTAACAACACTGTTTTACTGTATCCTTACCACAAACCTGTAAGGTAGGTATTTATCATTCTCATTTCCTGAGAAGGAAAATGTCCTAGTTACTTTTCTCATTTCTGAGACAAAATACTTGACACTCAAAGTTAAGGGAGGAAAGCTTTATTTGGCTCACAGTTTGTAGAGGTTTCAGTCCATGGTCAGCTGGCTCCAAGGCAGGGTGGTGTGGCAGACAAGAATCACAGAGGAGAAACAGTTCATGGTGGGCAGAAAGTACCAAAGCAAGCAAAGGACAACCACAATTCTTTCTATCCTTTATATCTTATTCAGGCTACTGAGGGTGGGTAGCATTCACACCCTTAATCCTAGTGCCCTTGGTCCTAGCATGACACCATGAATCAATCCCAGCATCATACACTCCAGATCCAGCCACCTCTGAAAAAGCCCCACCCATGGCTGCATGAGGCTTTGGGGGTACATCTAGCCACAAGCCATAACAGAAAGTGAGGGTCAAAGGAGTTTGGGAACTTGCCCAAGTTACACCTAGTAAGATTGGAATGAAGGTTTAATGGCAAATGCACTGGATGCAAGCCTGTTTAACTACAAAGCTGGTGCTTTCTTTGCTACACTAGTTTGCTAAGGCTGGATGCCAAGCCCAAGGGCATGGTCCCATTGTTTAGTCCTCTTTATTGCTGCTGAATTAGAGGGCTTCAGATTCTCCTGCCAATACATGACCAGGCTCTGGGAGAAATAGCTTAGCATGCCTAGGGCATGATGATCCAATTTTTCAGCTCTATAGTGCAGTCTTCTTTTCTCATTTTATAGGCCATTCCTCGCCTGTCATTCATTCTAGTTATTATCTCTGTGTTGCTCTTCCAGTATATCCCAAATCAAATTCATTATCTTCTCACCTCTCTTCCTTTTAATTCCCCAGGCTGGAGAAACCTTGTTTCTTCTCCTTCTTTGTGTTTCCTCTTAGATCAATGCCATTATCAGCCAAGTTTGTCCAAGATAGAAAATTTATCTTTGTTTCTTTGCTCTATTCCACCTCTTCACTCATTCAGTCTCCAAGTCCTATAGGTGTGACCTATCACACCTTGCTCCCCCCATTATCTTCACTGATATTACCACAGTTCAACTGTTGACTTCTAATTCGAACAATTACGAAGAGTCCTAATGGGTTTCCTTGTCTCACATCTCTCCCTATTCTGATTTCATTCCCTACTCTGATCCAATCTCCTGTCTTCTGCAGCAACATACACACGCTGCTATTTAAAAATTATATTTACTATGCCCTTCTAATCTGAGTGCTTCTTAACAACAGAGTTATTTCATATGTGTACTTTTTATTATGAAGTTTAAAAAATATTCACAAAATATAGCTAATGATATAATGCAAACCATCAGACCCACCTTCTGGCTTTGTTATATTTTCTTCAAGCATTTTTTAAATACACAAAATATTGCAGATAGATTTGCACAGTTTTGTGTACATCGTCCTGCCTAATTTCCTGCCTTGCCAGAGGTATCCACCAACTGGAATGTGCTCAGTCTCTTTGCCTGCACATGTTTTCACATCTGCTACATATTTATTTGTACTTAATCAAAAACTTTGCAAGTTTTTAAAAATATCATAATGATCCTCCACAACTGAATTTTTCTTTTTGTTCACTATTGTGTTCTGGCAATTTAGCCATGTAAGTAGGTGTGGTACTCATTTATTAATTTTAAGTACAATAGTCCCCTCTTATCCATGATTTTTCCCTCCATAGTTTCAATTATTCACAATCAACTGCAGTTCAAAAATATTAAATAGATAATTCCAGAAATATATAATCTATAAATTGAAATTATGTACTGCTCTGAGTAGTATGATGAAATCTTGTGCTATTTGGCTCCACTCTGTTTGGGACATGAATCTTCTCTTTGTCCAATGTATCCATGAAATGTATCTACTTACTCATTAATCACTTAGTATCATCACAGTTATCAAATCCACTTTTGAGTATTATCATACTTGGATATAGGATTCAGTGTTATCCATGGCATTCAGTGGGAGCACTGGAACATGTTCCATAAGGAGGGACTAGTCAATGGATCTTTCTCTTTTCCTCTCTTTCACCTTCTCCCTACTCCACAGTACCTTGTACTTTCACAGTGTTTTACAAATGCCTAGAATTCTCACAAAGCATGTTTTCTTGGGCTGGGAACCATAATCCATGAGTCCTTATCTAATTTTCTTTTTTATCTTTTAAAATTGTGATAATGTAGTATAACACTTACCCTATGAAGGATTTTAAGTATACAGTTGAGTGGGCATGAAGTTCTTTTTCATTGTTGTACAAATATCACCACATCTATCTCCAGAAACTTTTCCTCTTCCAAACCCAAACTCAGTGCCTGTTGAACACTAAATGATCATGTTTCTCCCAGACTCTGCCAAATGATATTCTACTACCTGTCTCTATGAATTTGATTTCTCAAGGTACTTCCTGCAAGTGGATGTACAATATTGTCATTTTTCATCTGGCTTAGCATAATATCTTCAAATTTAATTCATGACATTCATATGTCAGAATTTCATTCCTTTCTAAGGCTGAATAATATCACAATGTATGCATCTACCATCCTCATCTGATTTTACCTGTGTCTTTACCTCTTAGGTACCAGATGGATGATGATGAGCCAAACAAAAACAAACCACAGCATGTAAATGATATGGGCTTACCATGATGGTCCCCAAACACAACCTGGTATGTTGGGAAGAACAATGAGCTAGGAACAAGGAGCCATGGGCTGGGTTCAGTCATCTAGATGCCTTGGAAAGTCACCTTAACTTTTTAAGCCTTAGTTCCCTCATATAATCTAAAAAAAAAGTCAATTTATAAACCTTGTCATTCTAAAATTGTGGTTTTAAGGAGTGTTCTTCAACTCATGACTCAATGTCAGTAAGGGAAATGGATGTGAAAGCATTGTTACAAAGTGGGTAAGGGAAATATTGTGGAAAGAGTAGCTTCTCAAACTTATTACGTTCACATACACACACAGACATACACATACACATACACACAGGCATGAATAAGGCTCTCAGGCATTAGACAGTTTAAGGTCTAATGTCTCTCTGTTTAGAGTTGAAGGCTGAGTCCTAGAAACTTTTTGCTTTTTTACTTAATTTTTGACTTCTTACCATGCCTCTGAGATTTTGTTGGGTTTGTTTGTTTCATTTTATTTTTTGGAACTGGGGATCGAACTCAGGACCTTGTGCTTTGGAAGCAGGCGGTGAAACCACTGAGCTAAATCCCTGGCCCTGTTTGTTTCAGTTTTTAAAACTTAATTACATAGAATATTTTAAAAGAGGAACTAAACTCAATATTTTGGATATTATTGAATTTCCTCTGTATTGTTATTGTTCTCTAATGTATATTGTTTGACTTTTTCCATATATAAATGAGGCTCTGATCTTTACCCTTTGTGGATACACTTGTTTTTGAGTACACGTAAGGACTGCCCCAGGAAGTAAACAGTAGACATGAGGCCAAAGGCAGAGCATGAATCCATTCCACTCCTCCTACTCTAATCTGGTTAGGGGATGACATGGACAGGAAGGGAAGAATTGTGAAACGTCATCTTCCCACACTTCCTAAATTTGATCTCCAGTCTTTATACTTAAGTTGCCACTGTTGTGTTTCTAACTACTCCTTTCAAGGACTGTAGGCAAAAGAAACAAACATATATTTTTTATTATGATGGTTTTCTTTATATATGTGCTTTTCAATTTAGACAGATGAACACATATGGCACTAGTTCATTAATTTTAATGACTACATGGTATTATGTTTTATGAACACAGTTATTTATCTGTTCTTTCATTATTAGCCTGTTTTCAATTTGTCATTGCACATTTCTCCTTGAACACATATGAGAGTACTCTCAAAATCTTACTACTATGCCCAGGTTTGTGGTTTCTGCCTCTGTTATGTGGGGTTTTTTTTCTAGTTTTCATTTTTTATTAGTACGTTTGTATTACATCGTAATTACATTCTTTGTGGGGACTTGGTACATATACATAGCACATCTTAATACTGTTTTTCATCCCTTTTCCCCTACCTGCGTCTCTTGATCCTTTTCTCATTTGAACAAATCTATCTCCCTACTTTCTATTAGCTATCTCTTGCTCATTTATATTTTGGGTTTCTCATACAAGAGAAACCATGTGATATTTAAGCTTGTGTGTCTGATTTATTTCACTTAACATTACAGTCTCATAGTGCATAGTGCAGTAATATTCTGCCATAAAGAAGGATAAAGTTGAGTCATTTCCTTATTTTTTGACACAAAATTTTGATGCATTTCAAAGAGTTCATTCAACAGAAATAAGCTGAGTACATACTGAGTACAAAGATTCCAGGAAAAGCTACAACAAAGTTTCTGTTCTCAAAGAGGTACCACTGGAACAGAATAACAATCACATAATAGTGCAAATAAATATAACAAAACAGGTGTAATAAGTAAATGGAAAGAAAGGCCCATCACCCTGTAAGAGAGTAGAACGGGGACATTTGCTTAGCTCAGGGCATCACTGATGGTCAGAAAGGAGAAAGATGCACAAACAAGAGTTAGCATCCAAGATCCTGGTAAGGAGTGTGTGGTTTGCACTGGGCTGGGGGCGGTGAGAAAGCAACCAGGCCAAGGGAACATCAAGTGTAGACCTGAGGCTGGAAGAGAAAGTGGACAATGAAGATAGAAAGCCCTGTGTCTGGAACAAAAAGAGAAGGGACCGAAGGTGTGAGACACAGGAACAAGATGGTCCAGAGCACGGTGACATTTGGCGCTTGTTCTAAAATAAATGCCTTGAACTAGTTTTAAGCTAAAGAAATATTAATATTTTTAAGAAGAAGAAATAATGTCAAACTTGAGATTCAGAATAACAAATTCTCTGGCCCTTGATTGATGAAGTCTTGTTGGGATTCGTGCACCAGCTTAGACTGAACCTGCACAGCTGAAGCTAACCTTGGACTCAGCATTTCTTTGAAGAGTAGTCTGAAATAAAGAAATACTTTGAAGTAGGAGCATCTGCCTTTATGGCAGGATAAACAGCAGAAAGAGGAAGGTTGATAGTGTCCATGAAGTTCTGAGAGTCTTCAAAGAACAGGAAAATGTTGAAGAGGAGGCAAGGTAAAGGAGAGTGTACACAGAACAGGAAAAGGATGGGGAGAAAAGAAACCTGCAAGTTGGCTTCTGCAACTCTCTTGGGCAATGGGTAGGCACAGAGACCGGGATGAACTGAGCAAAACAGAAAGCATACAAGGAGATTTCAGTTGCAAAAGGAAAACTATCTAGGTAATCCAAAGTGGACCTCATAGCCTATAAATTATACAACCCAGCAACTAAAATTCTGTAGTGTCTGGGAGGCCTGGGTCCTCTTACATTTAGCTCATGATTAATCTTCCTTCTTCTTCAAAAATAAAAGTCATAGCTATATGAAAAAATAAAAAATAAAAAAATAAAAGTCATGCTGTGAGGCATGTTCCACCAACACTGTCACATCTCCTGCTGGTAACTCACAGTGCCAACTCCATGCTCCCCTGACTCCAGCCCCTGTCTCAGCTCAGAAAACACAGACTGCTATGTTCTCATGGCTCTCAAAGAGCTAGGCTATCCTTCTCATATTATTTAGTAATGTGTTTTCCCTTTTCATGCTTTCAGTCGATGTTTAGATTCTAAGACAAAGGGAAAAAATCACAAAGAATTCTGACTCAATTTGCAGTGAGGGAAGTGCTCTATTACCAGATAGGAGGGAGGAAGAACTCTTATTAAAAAAAAAAAAAAGAATTTATTTGGCTTTTTCAGAAAGTATATATTACCATAAGAAAGATTTCAATGCTAACAAAAATAGTCTCGAGAAGAGCCTGATTGGAGTATAATTGATTATGTTGGACAATTACAAATGCCCTTATTAAATAATTGCATTTAAAGCACATGATAGTTTTATAACTGATTTATAAAAACAAAATTGTGAAAGTTTAAGTGACATAATTGTTCTCAGTATCACTACAATTTTCAAATGAAGCAATTTTGCCTTAGAAGCAATTTCACTTTTCATGGTGATGTTATTTTGGTGTCAGGCTGCCAGCTTTTGTTCCACTCGAGCTCTAGGAATGATGATTTAACCCCTCCATCTCCTTGGCCAAGGCAGTGATACATCTTTCTAAGGCACTGGGCCTTCAGATTTTGCCACTGACCTAGTAGGTTATAAAAAGAATGGTTTTCAAGCCTCTAAAATTTTACAAGAATTTCTATTTATTGAGAAGTGGTAACTTCTGCACGCATGTGGGAAATGTAAATCTTTTTAAGATTAGGGATATTTGTGAATAGTAAGACTAAAGTATCTTACTTATGAAGGATAAACAAAGCTAATACTTTTTGCATAATTTTGCTTAAAATTGCATCAACGCCAGAAACAGTATGAGAAAAGTCCTAGTAACTCAGGCAAATCACCACACAATGTTAATCCAAGGACTGAATTTCCAGGTATATGAATAAAGGATCTTGAGCCATTCAACAGGAAAAAGACAATGCCATTAATATTCTTGGTTTTGGTTTCTGTGAATTAAGTAGTCTTATACAAGTACTGTGTCTATGTCTCATACAAAATTCCCAAGGCATGTTCTACACTGGTAATAAGAGCTAGACCTCCTGTATTTCATTTCAGTCTTGCTGATAGCATTTATCAGCAAAATCTGGCTAAAAACAGAGTATGCAACTTAAGCCTGATCATAACTGGACTGCAGAGGAAGAAAGTAGGGGATTATCTGGAGACCGGGAGCACAAATATAAGATTGTATTGTCATTGTATGCTATAGGATTTTGGCAAACTATAGTGTAAGCCCCAGCTGACAGGCCTTTTCACAACTGACAGAGGAAAATATGAAACTTAAATTCTTCATGACAGATAAATCTGCTGAATGAAAGGAAGACCAATAGCATAACAGCGGTACAAAAAAAAAAAAAAAACAACACTGCTTCTGGGTAACTCCCTTAATTCTACTTCTTTTGTAAATATACAAAATAGGTATTCAATGAATATCTTCTAAACTCCTACCCATCAACTTTGCTAAGCAAGCTGGTAAATTGGAATGATAAAATAAGCATCTTTTCTTCAGCACATGAATGCAAAGTCTTATAAGATAGGGGTGGCAGATTAAATTTAATATGTGGGCATGAAAGACATTTCCTGGATGGCTATCAACTGGAGTGGATTTCTTGAACCAAAGTTAACATGTTGCTGTTGTAGAAGGCTTATTAATTGAGATATTAAATGTACATAATCCACCATGATTGGGATCTTTGTCAAATTCTTTTAAAAATATGACTATAAGTAATTGCTCTTGTCTGTCAGTGGGCTCCGAGTCCATGAAATGTAACTAGAGACCTCCTCTCAATTAATACCATTGGCCTTTCCACTGGTGATATAGACCTTTTACCCTCATCAAGGGCACTGAGATTCTTTGCTTTTTCCATGCTGGGTTGGCACTGACATTTTCTTCATCCTGAGAAAATTCTATACTGGTTAGCTATAGTACTAATTGTATCTAATTCCAATGACGGTCTATGGAAAAATTACCTCAAACCATGACAAGCAGATTAGAATGAAAAAGTAAGGTTTCTTGATTCACAATTTTTTTTAAATCCCCAGTTATTTACCATACAATCTCGCTGCTGTTGAATATCTCCTAGAGCAGTACGGTAAATCTTTTAGGGCTTTCAACGATAACAAACAGCTGGCTGCGGCACACGTGCCATAGGTTCACCATCACTAGGGAAAGCACCTCAAGCAGCCACCACTTGTGAAGGACGGAAGGCTCCTTAAATAGACTGCCTCTTTGATTAGTGAATCACTGGCGCTTTGGCAAACTGAGGTCCAGAACAAGGTCCTGTTGAAAAAGCCTGAAGCAAGTTTCAGGACCCAAGAGGAGATCTTCCTTAACCGTCACTTTCCCTGGCTGCCATGGCAATTCATGGCTAATCTCCAGCACACACAAAATAATAATTAATAATAACAATAATGAGAGAGAATGGGAGAAAGGAAAGATGAAACAGATGAGAGTGCTGAGTGTCATTTTTCTCTGAGACTTCATGCCCCGACCAACTGGTATGAGTTGCTCTTCCCCCAGCCAGCCGGTCTTAGAATGTCTGGCAGCAGGTCTAGGCCAGGGTCCAGGCCATGAGAATCTTCTACTAAGGCAAAGGAGGGAGAAGAAGACAGTAAGAGACAATGTCAGAGAGAGTATGAGTGGGAAGGGAAGGCAGAGGCAGAGGAGGAGGAGGAAGAGGTGGAGGAGGAGGAGGAGGAGGAGGTGCTGAGAAGAGGGAGGAGAAGGAAGGGGAGGAGGGGGAGAGCCAGTCTGGAGTTTGAGAAAAGAATCCAGGCGCCACGGTGTACCAGCTGCCTCAGGTCTCCTAACCAGTCTCAGCTCGTTCCCAGCTCTTTCTGGCAAGTCCCAGGCTCAGGCTCAGATACACACACACACACACACACACACACACACACACACACACACACACACACACCCCAAGCTGTGTCTGTTATAAAGAAGCTACTTCTCTGTCTGTAATTGTGTCCTCCAGATACTCACTGAGAGAGCTGGGCTTGTCCAGCACTGCCTTTCATAACTGTGGTAAAATTGCCTAAGACCTTGGTAAATAACAAGATCTACTCAAATACAGAGGGAATTAACTGACTCTAAAGATTATTGTGTTTTGTCTGCTGGATTAAAATTGTTTCCAAACTTATTAGAAAAACTCAACATTAGCACTTGCCTTTCTATAAAGAAACAAACCACACACACACAAAGGTGAAGCATTAAACGATAATTATCCAAAATGCTACTGCTCGGAAATATAAGTATGCTGTGTGTTTACACAGCATCTTTCTTTTCCAAATCATTCGAATAGCTACACCATCCATGTATCATTATTCCTATCAACAGCCCTCTAAGCCAGATATGGGTGCCAAGGGTAATTATCAGCATTGCAAGAGAGAGCGACCGGAGCACAGAGAAGCATTGAAGATCACACAGTAAGGAAGGAGCAATTCTGGTGTGACTATATATAACATTAACTCTCAAGAGTTTTACTATCTAGGGGCTGGGGATTTAGCTCAATGGTTTTGCCGTCTGCTGCGCCAAGTACAAGGACCGGAGTTCAATCCCCGGTACCAAAAAAAAAAAAAGTTTTACTATCTAGATAAAATACATATTCCTCTTTTTATCTTGATTCCCTGAAACAATTTGTCCAAAGTCTTTCCCCTTTAGGGACCCTTTTCTGCATTTAGTGTGTAGTCTTTGCCTTAGCCCTTACCTGTGAGTTGTCATACTTTATTTATGTGCTTAGATTTCTCCTGATATTATATCCATCCCGGGGACTGCGATTTACTCCTCTTTGTATTTCTGGTGCTTAGAACATAGTCGATGTTTCTTAGATCTCTATTGGTTGAATGAATGAAAAAAATGAATGAATTAATGAACAGTCTTCTAAGAATTTCTGACAAAGTAACAATAAATGCAAATTTAGACTTAAACTAAATGGGTCTCACCTGATTTTATCTTTGCTGTGACAAATATGTCCACTTCACAAGCTTTCTTTTTAAGAATCCACTGAATACATTTAGAGTTAATTCTTTCCCTGCCAGGGCTGTTGGGTTTATTGTTTCAAACAATATACTTAGACTTGGAGAAATATGAGGTCTCCAAATGTTCTACTGTAATTGTTTGCCTCATAGTCTTCTCTTTTTGATATCAAAAGGAAACCATTTAGGTGTGGAGTTTTTAGAGAGTGTTAATATATAGTTATTATGCTGTCCCCAAAACCCTTTCCTCTGTGTATTGCATTTTAAAGTCAGACTGTTATTTGGGGGAGGAGGTGTAAACCCCAAAATAACAATAGGAACAATGATCACTCTTCAAGGAGACTACAAATTTAACTCTCTTTTTTATATTTTTCAGTGATCAATACAAAAAAAGGCAAGGTAATATATGTTAATCTTTACCAGATGTACTTTATGTATCCCTTTACGTTGGAAGCCTAGCAGGAGTAGAATGTCACAACAGACATTTACTGAAATACCTGGGGAAATGTAACAAAAAGTGTTAGAGGAAAATGGTCTTTCAGCTAAATTACCTAATATATTTGCTAATGGTATCTGATTTAAAAGCCATAAAAATACCAAGTTAAAAGCACATTAGAAGATGTGTTATATTTATAAGTGTTTGTCACCTTGGCAACAAAAGCTATATTCCAAATCTAACACTAGCTATGATGGGCCAAGACCTTTTAATATTGGTAAATAGTTCTTTACGGCAATGATCTGCTTTCAGCTACTGAATGTTAATACTAGAAAAGGCAAGTTCTTCATTCTATAGTAAGTTTTTTGCTAGCTTTCTACTATTGGTAAGTTTTTTCTATTAGTTATTATCATTTATTCTTAACAAGAAAAACAATGCACATTCAAGTAAAACATCAGTCCTAATTATTCCTTTCTTGCACTTAGAAATGCAGATACAAGAGTTAGATAGTGGATTCCTAAAGATTTTATTTATTAACCTGCACTTCAATTTGTCAGTCATAACACTGCTCTTTATTCTTGGTATTCCAGAGATGTAAGTTACATAAAAAAAATCTATATCCCAAGAATCTGGCTGAAATAGGTCTCATTTGGTAGGTGGTCATAGAAAAAGAAAGTTTCAACATATTTGCCTTTCCAGCTAGCTACATGAAGACTGAAAAACTCCTACCACTATGTCTCACTGAAATTCTGCTTTCTGCTGTTACATTTAGTACAAATGGATGATTTGGTGAAGAGAGCCCATATTTGAAAAGGTAAATTTCAGGTGAACTTCAAAGAGGTTTAGATATGGACTCTTACTGATCTTCCCTCATTTTCATAAGCCTCAATCTAATTTCCAAATCCTATAAAGAATGTTTGGGTTATATACCAGTCAAAGATATAATTCCAAGAGTCTAACTAGATTCCCATGTGGTTGAACCAATTTTCAGAAGTAAACCATGGAAAAGGTCTGGGTAAACACACATTCTTTGTGGGCTGTGGCTATTCACTGGGAGCCTAGACAAGTTGTCTGTGCAGCCAACTTGGGAAAACTGAAGCCCAATGCATGATTGTAATCATGCTCAGCATGTTCTCAGATAGATCACTTGAAGGCCTGGGACCATCACTTCAAAGTAGTATTTCCAAACATGAGGAGAGTATGCCTCTTATATCCTGAATAAATCAGTAGAAATTCCCTAATGCATCAGACCACATAAAATATTTCTAGGATCTTTAATTCTTTTTTTTCTAAGAAATAAAGTCTCTTTAGTGAGCGTAAGAAATAAAGTTCAGTCTATTGGACAGTAAAGTTAATGGTATACACAGAAAATGTTCTAGAAATAGAATATTCCAATAGGAAAAAATGATTCTTTTTCAACTTTATATCCTCTGCATAGTAGGCAAGCAAAAAATATTTACAGAAATTGAACTAGATGAACTTCCATAAGTCTATTTTATGTATTCTGAATGATAGCTGTCACTGGACAGGGTCCAAAGAGGTCCTCCAAAGTGGCAATGTAGAACCTTGACTCACCCCACCCATGGCACAGGTTGCAGGTTCTCTGACTTCTCTCATTCATTACAGAAAAAGAATTTTCAGGACACATCAGTAAGAGATATAAAGGGATTCATTAGGCAGAATTTAAAAGTACACACTCGAATGTGGACTAGAGAGGAAGAAGGAGGTGCATTCTAATCTGGAGATCTGGAGCTTGGGATATTTATATGTTTTGGTGGTGTAACTTGGAATATTTAGAAAGTTTGGGATTAATTTACAGAAGAAAATTGATGGCTGAGGTAGAAAGGCAGAAAGGTAAAGATAGCAGGTAGAAAGATAAAGACTCACTTCATAGGTGAAAGGATAGCCTATTTATACAGGAGAAAGGCAGGGAGGGGACCAGTCTATTGTATTTCTTAAGGTCAGATTTCTGCCCTATACCTTATCAACTAAGCTAATTTGAGGACTTAAAGTATCTAAGGGATTTAGAGTGTGAAGGGCATGGAAGACAAGAAGTACAAACAAGCCTGGAGAATTTAGATATGGATAACCTTGCGTAACTTGAATTGTGTTCTGAATTTGCAGTCTTCTGAAAAGTACAATTTTTACATTATGATTTTCTTTGTCTCCTTTCTACCTATCTTTATTTCTTCTATCCTACTTTAAGAACCACAAAATATTAAAATATACAAAAGGTAAGACTAAAACAAAATAGCATGATTCACCTCCACGTCATGCTCCATTTGTTGATATTTGTGTGTAGCCATGTTCATGTTTTCTCTGCAGATCTGAAAGATGAGTAGAAATTAGATTATAAAAAGGACGGGGCCACAGTAACATAACCCAAGGCAGCAAGTGAGAATAACAGGGCAGGAACTTTAAGGAGATTTGCTTTGCTGGCCCCAGTGAATACTACAGATTTATAAGTGGGTAGGAAATGTGATTAAGTAGGTAGGGAGGGACTAGTTATACACCAAGAAAGAATTTAACATTTGCTAAGTGCTGACCCTTCCACAGAGGTTCCTTTGGGTTATTCATCATGACAAGATCCTAAAGTAGGCATGATTATCCTTACAGACTGGAGAGTCTCAGAAGTTTAAATGACTAACTCAATAGCTCTCTGCAAGTATATGGGAAAAATGAGACATAATCTAACATTCTTTTCACAACACTATATTGTACTAAAACCTAGGCAGAGACAAAGAGATTAACTCACACAGAAAACAATAGCATATAAATCAAGTCCAGAATAGTGGAACCTAAATAAACAATTTTTAAAAACCCATATGATTTAATAGATCCTCTGACTGCTCTGAGATTTTTTTCACATGTGAAATGAACAACATTACCACATAATCATGTTCTTACCATCATAATCATGTTCAGAACAGGGCTACCTGGTTAATTTTAAGTTACAAATCTCAAAGTAGTACTGATTAAGTCCTTGCTGCTTAGAGTATTACTGTTTGTCATTCCAGAAAACACCAGGTCTGATTTGGAAAACATAAAATATTCTAAAAGTAGATCTCATAATGGGAGTATAGACATTGTCTTTTTTTCGGCAACCTGACAGATCTGCTGCTACACTCCTCCTTTTGTGGTTGACATGCTGCTTCCATATATGACACTGGCATCCTATTCGGAAGCTGATTGTTGTGTTTGGGTTTATATTTCATACAACAACTGTCTTGAGCCACTTCCAAGAGGGGATAATAATGACAAATTTGAAAATTTCTCCCCAGGAAAGGAGGTTGTGGTGAAAACAGGAGATGACATTTAAGCAGCCACCATTAAAGGCATTTTAATTTTCTGTTGACAAATACAATTTTCCAAATGATTTGCAGTGAGGTTTCTGGGCTGACAGCCATGAAGCCTGTCTAGGACAATGTTTTCTGGTTCTACAAAAGTGCTAATGAAATCTTCATTCTTCTGTTGATTACTTTCAGTGAGAGCCTTCATGCCTCAAAAACCACAGCACTTTGGGCCAGGGATTTAGCTCAGTGGTTTTGCTGCTGGGTGCACAAGCGCAAGGACCCGAGTTTGATCCCCAGTACCAAAAAAAAAATAAAAAAAAAAACCACAGCACTTCTAAGGTTGCTGGTTCCCCAGCCTCTACTCCCATATTCTTACTGAATTTCTTGTCTCCATCTCTTGAACCATGCTCTCCCAACCCCAAACATCAGTGTGTTCTGAATGGAACTCCATGACTGAAGGGGCAGTGGCTTCATAGTTAGCATGTACAGTTGCCTGCTCATCTATGGGGGCTCTATTCCAAGATGCCCAGTGCATGCCTGAAACTATGAATAGTATTGAACCCTAGGTATACCTATAATAAAGTTTAATTTAAAAATAAAGTACAGTAAGAGATTAACATCCATGAACAATAATAGAAAAATTATAACAATATGATGAAATAAAAGTTATTTTAAACTTGTGAATTGTTTGAGGAATTTTTCATGTAATATTTTCTGATTGCTGTTGAAGTCACAGAAAGCGAAACTGTAAAAGATGACTGTGTGCCCTTTCAGTGAAAACAGCCTTATTGTAGGCTCTAGGTCTGCAAAATGTAATTTTATCTTGCTTAGGAGGTTCAGCCTGCATTAACTTTACTTTAGTGTATGTATTTCTGCCTTCAATGCCACCTATATTTTTGGCTTGCTAGATAGATACTCAGTTTCTCTTGAGAGTGAAGCTTTGTCATGTGCCTGTAAACTCAGGACCTAGAATCTTTCTGATGCTTAATGCCTGCCCTTTTGTCTGTCTGGATTTTCTGTTTTGTTTTAGAGATAATTTTGTACAATACCTGTTTACAGACACAACAATCAGAATGCAAGAAAGTTGGGAATTTGACCCAAATTTCAACACTAACCATTAGACCTCAGGTCTACTAACTTTGGGATCTACATTCTTTCACATGGCTGGGCTCAGGTTGTTATATGCCTTTTTAAAGATATTATTCCTGGAGTGAGGAACAGTGTCCTCAATATGACTGTTTTATTCTAAGACAGCTGTGCAGATAAGTACAAACTTTCCGGTTTACAACTGTTCATAATATAACTAGTTGTGTTTTAGACAAGTGGAAGAGACATTTATATAAGATGGTTTTTATCTGAAATAACATATAATAATTTATTGGAAGGAAAGAGCGGTTACATAGCTGAGAAAAAATGGTCAATGCTTAGAAACAGTGGAAATTGGACTGCTCTAAGGATTTAGACAGTGGGCATAAAGAATTCTCTGTCTTTAGGACTTGTCATTGAGTGGTTTGACTCCATCTGCCTTAGACATCTTCACAGGAGTCTATCCCTGGATGTCACTGTTCAAGACACAAATTTCTAGTAGCGAAGATATCGTTGCCTTAATTAGAGTCAATGATCTTAAGTGATGGGAAGGCAGGGTCCTCAGGTTGGCAATTCCTACTTCCTATGGTTCAGAAGTAATAGATGTCCAAAGGAAAGAGTGCTGGGCAGACAAAAGATATTATCTGTCTCTTCTCATGCGCTGGTGTGATCTGACATTATCCAGAAGTCACATACCTGCTGGAATAGATGCTTATGTCACAAAACTTTTTTGTAAAACCCTGGAAGTAGAACACATTTCATTTTGTTCAAATTATAAACTTGACTATTTCAGTATAGATATTTCAGTTTTAGGAGAAAGTTTCGCTACATGGTTTAAATATCTTGTTTTGTAGGTATAGAAAATTAGGTCCCTCAAGGAATACAAATGTTTCCTTTGCTCTAAGTCACACAAGTAGGCATAGAAGCAGATATGAAGACCAGTCTTCTGGAAATGTTCATAATGAGTAAGGTGCTTTCTGTCTTTAACTTGCTTTGTTATATGGGAAGTATATTTTGGATCCTCATCCATATATAGCATTTATGAACAGTACATTTCAGAGAGCAACCTGACTTACCTGCATTCTCTGATTTTTTTTTCATCTGTAAAGCCCCTGAACTGTCACAATGACAGCATGATTCAAAATTAATGCCAAATGGAAATTCACAGGGCCCTAGAAAAGAAACTTTCTCCTACATTGCTCAGAAAAAAAAAAAAAAACTCAATGCCAATATACTGAGAAGAAAGTCACTTCCAATGTGGGACTATGACCTACAACAGAATGTGTTCCCCCCAAGCACCATGATAAACTTCTTCCAAATAAATTCTAATAAAACCTACAACAGCAGAAACAACTATACTTTAAAAAGTTCAAACTATAACCAATATAAATTTCTCATCTTCCTGGCCATGAGTTAAGGAAGAAATGTAGGAAACTATTAGTGGGTCTTTGTCTTTTGTCATGTCCCTTACCCTTAGACCTCATTTCCTTCTTTACCTGTGAAGTTGGAGTCAACTTCTCACAGTTTTTTACTACCTGTAGAATTATATACAGTCTTGCCAGGGTCTTATGTTTCCCTGACCACTGGGCCACGTGCTTTCCTTTGACCAATGTGATGCTACAGCTGTCCTGGGTGCAGAGCCTTTAGGTGGTGGAGTTTTCTCTCTTTGACATAGGAAAAACATGACCCAGGTAGTCATGTAAGCCAAAGAACAAGGGAACGGAGTCTCCTGACTGACCTGCAAGCCTACATCTTGAAGCAGAGAAGCCCAATAGATTCCAAGCCAGCACTGGGCCACAGACGCCAACTGACCTGTGTATGCATAAACAAGCCTAGTAGAAACCAGCAGAGGTGACTTACAGATGCTTGATACAGTGTCAGTTCAGTTTCTTGTGTGCCTTCGGCAGTAGCTTTGTTCAAGATTATAATTTATCATTTGATGTCAACAACAGTGACTAACAGATTAACTCTCAATTCCCTTTCTCCTCCTGCTCTTGCTCCATCTTTCTCATTTTTGAAAAGTACCCCTCCTTAGCTGCTACTTCTGATTCGAGTTTGTCAGCTTACTGCTCAATAGTAAGGTAAATCCAAGGTAATCTACTTATGAAACTTCTTACAATGAAGGAAAGGAGTTCATATGAGAAGATGTGAGTGATCACAGTAGTATGCACATGTGATCCCAGACTGAGGCAGGAGGATGGCAGGTTCAAAGTCAGCCTAGCAACCTAGTGACTTAGCAAAACCCTATCTCTAAATAAAAATGAAGAAAGCTGGGAATGTAGCTAGTGCAAAGGCCCTAAATTCAATCCCCAGGAGGAAAGAAGGAGAAAAAGAGAGAGAGAGAGAGAGA
>NW_004624813.1:3468905-3494777 GCF_000247695.1 Heterocephalus glaber | reverse complement strand
AGAGAGAGAGGGAGGAGGGGGAGGAAAGAAAAAGAGAAAAAACCAAAAACAAAACATAAGTAGATGATGCATATTAACAGTGTCTTATAGAAAGGCATTTCAGAAATGTTTTTACTACTGACCAGTGTATGTTATTATCACTATAAGTAATTTATACTGTAACACTGTGTATTACAGTCAGTAAAAATGTTATTGAAGGTAATTCATATTTGCAAGCCACTCATCATCCTATAGTAAGAGAACACTCAGTGCTCCTCACCGCCCCCCCACACACAAAATGTGTAACATCTTTTCTTCTCCTCAATCTCCTATTTCCCCATTTCTTTTCTTTTGTTTCCTTAGCCTGTTATGGAGTGATATGCTAGCCAGTCACCATTCCCTTTTCTCCCTTACCATGCGAATGTCAGCTGAAAGCATGCTAAGTTCCAGATACAATATAATCATAATGGTACCACTGTATTTCTGGATTTATTAATCATAATTAATGAAATTTTTCTTGATTTTGTGTGCCAAGCCTGGAAGCATAATTCAATTTCATTTTTGATTTCTGAGCCTCAAGCAACTACTTAAAGTCAGCTGTCATAAAGCTTTTGAATGGAGATCAAAAAATACTAAATGGGGGGAGACCCAATTTGAAAAAAGGCATAAAGGGAAATAGAAAAAAATTCCTTAAATATATCAAAGGGCATATTTATATGTACAAGAGGGCACAATAAAATATTGTTTGTTTCCAAATAAGAGAATAAAATGTGATGACATGGCTTTAAAAAAATTTTTTTTTTGGTTTTTTTCCTATTGAACCATCTGGAAATAGAGTTAGAAACAAGTGAAACTCACAATGGAATAGCAAAAGGCAACATTTAAAGTCTCAATGAAAACTAAACTAATTTAAAATCTGTCAGAACTTGTTTTCCTTTTCAGAACCAGTAAAACATTATGAAAACCACTAAGTTAGTCCTTTGGAAATCATATAACTAACATGGATATTTTGTTTTGTTTGTTTCTTATTAATGTGGATCCCATTCCCTTGCGGGCCCTTTATAAATAAAGTCAAATTGTTTGTGATTTAATTTATAAATGTGGCTTTCATTGTTTTGTTACATGGTGAAAATAAAAATAACCATAAAGAAAAATATGACTGTTCTGTAATCCCAGCACTTAGAGATGTCCTGTTAATATTTTGGTGTATTTAATTTCATTCTTTGTTTCCTGGGCTATGTGTGTGCCTGGTGTGAGTGTAACAAACTATTACAGGCTGTATTTTTTTTTTTTAACAAGACAGCAGGGACATCCCTCCTTGTGATAATATTCAGCTCTCTTCATTGCTACAGATTTCAGTGGTTTTCCACAGGACTCAAAACTGAGTTTAGACCGAGGAAGACCATGCATATTGGTGTTCTACATACCATACATACATACATTCACACATATGTATATATAGCAGAGAAGAGGGGAGTGGAATGACCTCAGATAGGAGCTCAGTTTGTACTTCTGTTTTGATGGAGAAAATATCTTGGATGACCAATGTTCTTCAAAGGCCAGTTACAGAACCTTAAGCTTTATGTTCGTTTTCCATGATCACAAGTCCCTAAACAGTAAGAATTAGTAAGCCTTTTTGAGGAAATAGTTGCATTCTGAGAAGGCTTTTTTATATCTCTGATGAGGATATTCTGTGCTCCATGCCACTTCACTGGTGCCACAACTTCAACACAGCCTTCAGTATTATTCAGATCATCCACCCCATCCTAGGCAACCTTTCTATTGTAACATGACAGAAACCTAGTGATTTTACCGAACATCTCCATGATTCTTAGAAGCAAAGAAGTGGAGAGAGGCAGTAATAAAGCAGCTGACAACACACACAAAACATATTGAACAGTCAACACCTTCTATTCACATGCAGAATCATTCCCAGGCAGATTACT
The DNA here is from genome assembly GCF_000247695.1 of Heterocephalus glaber. Next base: position 3,492,852 of record NW_004624813.1, on the reverse strand, counting down.
AGGGAGCAGACAAGAGAGCATGCATGCAAGTTTAAATCTGCAACAAAAGAGATGAGGCAGAAGAAGCAGAGCAAGAGGGGATGGGAATAATTATGCCATCAGAAGGACGAAAATGTAACACAAAAGCCACAGGAATCTGTTGGGGGCTGAAGGTGCAAAGTGTGAAAGAATCAATTGTGTTATGTTACAAGAAAGGGCCCCATCCCAGAGATAAGACAGGTGTGGTGGTAACTGTGGACCCCTCAGTGAAGCAAATGTACTTAATCTTTGATTACCACCTCTAGCCATAGTGAAATAACTGTGGATTTAATTTTAGGTCAAATTTACAACTTCAGGAAAAACTTTTTGTTTTGAATTTCCATTCAGTAAAGATTTTTAGTAGTCATTTTAAAAAATGGAGTCACTCCTGCCCAAGCCCATTCTCCACAGATGTTAGCCTACAGAGTACCATATGTTATAGACATTCACTCAGACTTTTATAAAAGAAGAAAATTAAATATCAGGCTAGTAATAACTACACGTGTCCAATTTTCCAAGAAAAGAAAAAAAACTCCTACTAGTTTATAAATTGGGAAACAACCATTGTGATGACATTTCTCTTCCATTCACTTCCAAGTAGCTGTGAATTAATTCACTGCCCATTGATGTAGCGATTGTCACAGTGCAAAATCCTGTGGAAACCTGGAGCTGATTCTCCACGATAGCCACATTATGATTCCATATAAAACTAACACTCGTCCTGAAGGGCACCAAAAGGACTAGGAATGTCTCCCTCTGTCTCTGGATGAGATTATGTGCTTACATTGAGGTTTTATTCTGTTTCCAGCAGAAATGGTGGTGTTGACTGACTAGCAAATCACCAACAGGAAAGTTCTTCCTGCTACGGCACTTTTCTAGACATTCCTGAAGACCAGACCTGTAACTACACAAGAATCTCAGGAAATCTTTTGCCCAATAGGGAATACTTGGTAGCAAGTCTGGTTCTGTGGCTCCACATGACTCAGCAACAAAGTCTGCCACCAGAAATCTGTTCTGCTTTTATGGGTAGCATTAGGGCCACTTCTCCATGAATAAACCTGACATATGGCTGTCTTTTGGGAATTTCCAGAGAATTAGACTTTTTATTTTACTTCACTTGAAATGGAATTTCATGTGTCTAAATTCTTGAAGGACAAGTGCCACAGTATAGGTTTTCTAGCTACAATGGTTGGCATAGGCTGACTTACAATGTACTCATTGTGATTACTTGATGATGGCAAGACTTGCACACAATCTCTCCCTTCAGAATCCCTTTCTTAGCCCATCCTGGGAAAAGAAATGCTTGTTAGATGCTAGATAAGTTGTTCTTTACTGTTTCTGTCAGATATCATTCACTGGGGGACAGTAATGGGCCTTATGGAAATATGGTAAATTGCCTGTTTCATGGCACTAACCTGAAAGCAACCTTGAATTCAGTTCAACAACCTGACTATCAGACAGGCCTTGAAATGGTAAGAGAAAAAGGAAAGAATGAGATCTTATCTGGAAAGTGCCAGTGCTGTAGAACTATGAGCATGATGTGCTGACTGACCAACAGAGGGGTGGAGATTACATTAAAACATGAAAAGGAGATGTGGGAGGGGAAAAATCATCTTATTTATTTAATTTTTCTACTTTTAAATTTCCTGCTTTTTCTAATAGCCTTTTTCCATTTTTTTCAAGAAAATAAATGGATTTATCCCAAACAAAACTGTAAACTAACTGAATTTATCTGTCCCTCATTTCTTTACCACCTACTGAGCCTCAGTGCACAGAGCAGGCGTTGATCTACCCTGGGTCCTTTGTGGCCCACCATCTTTACTCAGCCCACTCCGAGCTAAATATTGCTTGAAGTAAGAATCTGCTGCTCTCAATCACACTGGACGTGAAACTGCACTAGAATATGAGCCTCAAGGTGTCTGCATGTGTATGTGTCTATTTTGTTCATTGATGCATTTCAAGCACCAAGAACAGCGCCTGAAACATAGTAGCTATTCAATAAATTTTTATACTAAATAATAAGGCTCAATACTTTTCCTTTCCCAGCAGTAAATGCATTTATTGTTACTATTTATTATATATTCTAGTGAGAGAAGTAATGCAAGAGATCACTTGTGCTTTCATTTGACCACTTGGAACCAGACATGTTTAAAACCACTCCCTAGGCATTTCATTATACACAGTCACTGTACAAGTGCATAGGGGGTGTATTGCACAATGTTGTGCGGAGGTCCTGTTTACATAAGCCAATACACTGCCTTCGCCCTAACAATATGTAAAGTTCTACCTGTTGTCTAAGAAATGAAGTCCATTAGTGTCTTGCTAACAAGCAACTAAGAATCACCTTACTCTATATGCACCAAGATCTATAAACACACGATAGACTCCATAAAACTAGAGTCTTGTATTTTTAGTTTTGGCTTTACATTGGGTTAGCTCAAATTCTTGAGCAAAGTCTTTCTTCTCTTCTCCCCCTAACCTTCCCTCATTCCTATTCTTTAAGAGGAGAAGAGCAGTAAAACAATTTTCTAGAAAAGACAGTGAGAGCAAATTTCCCTCTTCTCTGCTTTTTGATTTATCTGGATCCTTGGCTGATTGGACGGTGCCTGCCCACACTGGGTGAGAGCAGACCTTCTTCCCTCAGTCCATTGATTCCAACACCAGCCCCTTCCGGGAAGGTCTTCACAGATGAATTTGGAAATCATGTCTTCCTAGCAAGCTATCTGGGTATCCCTTACTCTGGTCAAGTTGACACTTTTAATTGACTGTCACACTTGGGCCTTAGCAACACATTTACCCTAGGGAGAGAGAGAGATGGCAGAGACAAAAAGCAGTGCCACCTATCTAATGAACTCTATCTCCTCTCATTCTTAACACAGACCCCTGGGAACATTATTCTCATCTCCAAAAATTCTAAAACCCAACCTTAGTACTCTTCCACAAAAATACCACTCAACTGGACTTTCTAGGAGTCTCTTTATTTTAATGAATAAAGAAAACAGATTTCTAAGGGCACACTTCTTAATTGAGGGGTAAGGAACTGTAGATTGTTCCCATCATCCAGTGTCTTATCCATAAGAAAAACTCAATAAATTACACTAACACTTTCCACATAGGTACAAGACCTTTTATACCACTAGTGATTTCTTGAGGCATTTTAAGTCATCCTCATTTTTCTTATTTTGGTAGCCTTAAAAAGTTTATTTAATTATACAAGTAGCTAACTTTGGGGAATTTCAGCCCTGGTATGTTACAGAGCAGGAATGATCGATTTCTTCCAGATTCAGAAGAAACTTAAAATCAGGAATTTGCAGTTAAGAACTAGTCAATGAGTCTTTTGGTGTTGAAATGTATTTATACTTGGCACAGCACTGCTTCTTATTTTCAAAGTAAAAGTCTCCTTAAAATGCTCAAAAAGCTTCTTTGACATCAACTAGCTTGTATAAAAACACCATTATGATTATTTAAATTTAAATAAATAAAAAACACATGGATTAAATTTTCTTTAAAATACATATGGTTTTTAAAATGAAAGGAAAAAGGTGCTTGGCAAAAAAACAGCTTGGGTTTTATTGAACCCAAAACTTTTCAAAAATAATTTAAGCTGCTTGATGAGCCCAAACCATGGCTATTTAAAATGTGATTTCTAAAAACGAAGGGCAAAAAAAAAGATTTAATAAAAATACTCAAATTCTAACTTTCTATAAAATATTATTAATAAGAAATTTTACTTTAAAAGAGTTCATATAATTCACTTAATGGGGTCTACAGACCTGAGACATTCTTTGGAATTGTAATCCAAGATGAATATATGTTGCTGAATACCTGTAATCTTGGGTTTTTTTGGTGAGCTATAGGTGGTCTTTAGACTCTTTAAAGCATGATGACATGTATTATTTTTGGAAATCTCCTTTGACAATCTTAATACTTTGTGGAACTCTCTGTAAGAAGCTATTAGCTATTAAGTTTTTCTACTACCATGTTTGTTTGCTTTTTCCAAACAGGTATTTAGCCCAAATGGTGTGATTTATGCCACCCAATTCTCCTTATCTTTCCCCACCTCTTCTTTCCCCATCTTCTTTTAAAATTTTCCCTAATGAAAGTATCTCAGAAGATTCTTTTTAGGATTATATGAATGATATAAATTCCATAGTTTCATCATTGCCCGGGAAGGAAAATGTCTTTGTTTTGTATGGTCAGTATTATCATCAGGCACACTTTTGTCCAGGCCTACTAATTGCATTCTATTTTAGCACTAGACTAACCGTATTTGTTGTATAAAGATGGAGACATTCTATTTTTAGAGGTCCACTTAATCTAATTTAAATGGACCATAGGTTCTCAAAAGTAGTAAAAAGTTAATCTGAAAGTGGACTCAGAATCCTGGACTTTTCCACTTGCCAAGAGCATCCTCTTTTAATTTTATTCTGCCTTTCATTCTCCCAGTGAAGGTGACTATGGATGGTCAACACGAAACTCATTTTGGAGAAACTATCACTATATGGAAGTGAGGTGGATGAGTGTATGCATGTGTGTGTTGGATCAACTTAGCAGCTGCAATAACAAACAACCCTAAAATCTTAGTGACACAAAAAGCAGAAAAAGAAAGACAAAAAAACAAAATAAAATAATTTTTCTTGCTTATACTATTCACCTGTCACTGGCTACTTGCAACTCTGCATCTTATTGTCCTCATTCTAGGACCCCAACTGAACGAATAGTTCCGGCCTGGAATGTTACAGTCATGTAACCTAGTCACTGCCACAGGATGGCTTTTAAAGTGTTTGCTCACAAATGCCACTTATCATTTTCCTCTAAGTTTCATTGGCCAAAGCCACATAGCCAGGTTCACATCAACATTAGTAAGGGAGGGATATTTTGAATAACAAGGATTTGCCACATCATGTAGATGGAGTGTGCTATCAGACTAGATATTTGACCAACGATATACCTTCTCTTTAGTCTTTAAAGGGCCAGCTAATCTATATGTAAAAATTATACGAAAATCTCCTTGCAGAGTTAGCTGAATGATATGTTGTTGGGCTGGTTCTTGTACATTTATGTGGGAAAAATTTCTTCATGGGCAGCTATTTTCCCACTGGTATCTTACTTGTTCCACAACACAATGTTGCTGTATGAGATTTTCTATTTGTCATCTATGGTACCTTATCTTAGCACTACTTTTTCCCCAAGGAGTTTACATGTAATTAATATAGATATAGAGTCAACAAAAGCCTAGACTCTAAAAATTTTGTTTCTAATCTTACTAACTTAAATTTCTTACTTGAGTACTATTATGCTCAAACTGAACTTATGGTATGTTTACATTAATTTTTAGATATTTCTGTGAAGTTCTTTGTGTATAGCAATAAAAAATATTTTTTTTTCCCTTCCCATGACTCAGCAAGGCCTAACTGATTTTATTCATTTGCCTTGAAAAAAATCATCTTTCGGCTTAAACTGAGCATGGAAAATTTTAGCCCCAAAGGAATATTTTGGATGACAGTTTTATAAACAAAAGGAAAAACGGATTTGGATTAGAAAGACTTTCTCACATTTAACTATAACAAAGCCAGCTAATTTAAGACCACAGAATAAATATAAAGAATATTAGTTTGTTCTTAGTGATGATAATAATAGCAACTAACAATATATTTAATCATAAGAATAATAAAGTAGCTAATTTTTATTGCACAGTTACTATGTGCCAGTACTGGATACATTATATCATTTATCTTCAAATTAGTCATTGAAAGTAGGTAACATTATTAGTCCTCTTTTCCACACACAAAAGTCCCAAAACTAAGGATTTAGGGGTGGAGGAATACAACCAAGATCACAAAGCTACCAAGGAGCTAAATAGGTGTAACTAACTCTGTAGTCTAAAACTAAACATTATGTCAGATGTTCTCTAGTGTGACCTGTGGAGCAGGAGCAGGACCTGGGAACTTGACAGAGGTTTATGCTCATGGGCCCCCAAAATAGATTCTGATAGACCTAGAAATCAGGTACTTTAGAAGATGGGCTCAGCAATCTGTGTTTCAACAATACAAGCCTTTTGGATAATTCTTAAAGTTTGATAACAATTGCATTATCCCTTACTTGCTCCCACAATATATTTTTTTAAGTGAGAACCTTTGTTTTTCTTTTCTCTTCTTACTTTTTTTACTGAGGTATATCATACATACGGTCAAGAGTGTATGCTATCTCATGATTTTGGCATGTCTAAGAATTTTTGTTTGCTTGCAGTTAACATAAGTGTTATGTTTCTTAGTGCTAGATTTTATTGTTTTTCTTCCGAGTGTTGGATTCTTCTTGAGAAATTGCTAAGTTATTTGCATTTCAGGTTGATTTTTTAAAGATTTTTTAGTGTGCCTTTAGAGTAGCCATTATTGTGCCTTATCCAGTTTCCTACCTGTTTTGAGTGAAAAAGTCAATCTATTTCATCATGGCCAATAGCTGAATGTCACCACATATTTTTAGAAGCAAATTGATGAGCTTATTCTAAAATTTATTGTAAAAGCAAAAGATATAGAATATCCAATATAATTTTGTAAAAGAAGAAAAAAGTTGAAGAACATACACTACCTCAATTTAAAATGTACCATGAAGCTGCCATGTGGGATTAGTCTAAGACCAGATTATACATTCTCAGTGGGAGTGATAGCACCATGAAGGTAATGTAAATTGGTTCTTAGAGGGGGAAATTTTCTTAATCTTTTTTATGTTTATGGTAATATATAGATATAGTAGATAAATAAATATACAATATACCTCTGATACTAAAATTCATGAGGGAATGGGGAAAAGACAGTCTTCTCAGCAAATGTTGTTGAGAAAACTGGATATGTACATGTGTGATCATTAATTGTGTCAACTTGAGTAAGAACCACCTAGCAGATTAGTAAAGCTCTGAAAGTGTCTGTGATTGACATGTAGGCCACAAACTGAGGCGGGAAGACCCATCCTAGATGGCATTAACCAATAGGCTTGTAACCTGGGTGGAATAAAAAGGGAAAGAAGAAGGAAGTTGACCTTTTTCTTCTTGGGAGGAGCTCTAGTTTCTCCATCACCTTTAGACATTTGTTTCCAGTTTCTTTAAGCTTCCAGCTCAGGCTCTTTAGCCTTCCAATGAGACCTTTTAGCTTCCCAACATGAACTCACACTGGACTCTGCAGTGAACCCCAGGCCTTCAACCTTCAACTGGGTTCTCTGATTTTACAGCATGCAGATAGCCATTTTGCATTCTTCTACTCCTGCATCCACAGGTGGCTGTTGCCAGCCTGTCTAGTAAATCTTGATGTAATCATTTAATCTGTTCCTCTAGTGAACCCTAACTAATATATCTTTCAAGAGAAAGAATTTGGGCCCCTATCTAGCACAATATACAGAAATGAGCTCAAAATTGATCCATGCCTTTAATGTAAGACTTCAAATTATAAAACTCTTAGAAAAATTAGGGCAAAACTTCATGGCATTGAATTTGGCAGTTATTTCTTGGAAATGATATCAGAGGCACAGGCAAGAAAAGAACACTAGATAAATTAGACTTCATGGCAATTTAAAAAATTTGTGCATCAAAAATACACTATCAGAGTAAAAATGAACCCATAGGATGAGAGAAAATATTTATAAGTCAAATATCTGAGAAGGGATAAGCATTTAGAATATATAGATAGCTAAATCTCAGTAATAAAAAAATCAAACAATTAAAATTGGGGAGAATTTGAATAGACATTTCTCCAACAAAGATGTACAAATCAGCAATCATCACACAAAAAGATGTTCAACCTCACCATTCACTGAGACGATACAAATTAAAGCTACCATGATATATCACTTCATGCCCATTGAGATGGCAACTATTAGAAAACAATAACAACAACAAAAACAAAGCAGAAAATAAGTGTGGGCAAGGGTGTAGAGAAAGTAGAACCCTTGTATCCTATTAGAGGGAATGTAAGATGACACAGCCACTGTCAAAATCTGTGAATCTTCCTCAAAAACTTTGAAAATAAAGCTCGGTGTGGTAGTGCACACTTGTAATCCTGGCAGTTTGGAGACTGAGGCAGGAGGACTTCCACAAATTCAAAGCCAACATGGGCTACAAAATGAGTTCAAGGCCATCCTAGATTACAGAGCAAGACCTGTCTCAAAAATAAAAAAATTGAATAACCATATGATCCAGCAATTCCATGTCTAGGTATATACTTTTAAAAAATTGAAAGCAGGGTCTTGAAAAGATATTTTTATAGTCATGTACATAGCAGCATTATGTGCAGTGGCTAAAATTTGGAAGCAAAGCTATTTGATCAATAACAGATGGATAAATAAGCAAACTTTAGTACTGTATATACACACAATGTATATTTACTTTAAAAAGGAAATTCAGACATACAGTATACCACAGCATAATGCTAAGTGAAACAAGCTAGTCACAGAAAGACCATATTGTATGCTTCCACTTATATGTAGTAGTAAGACTACATAAAGTCATACAGACAGAAAGTAAAATGGTGGTTTTCAGGGACTGAGAGGAGGTAAAAATGTGTAGCTACCATTTAATGGGTAGAGTTTTCCAGTTTTTTGTCTTTTTGCAAGACAAAAAGAGTTCTAGAGATCAGTGGTGGTGATAATTGCATAACAATAAAAATGTACCTCCTACCATTGAACTGTGCACTTAAAAATAATTTAAATAGTCAATTTTGTTATCTTACTGCAATTTTTTAAAAATTGGAAAGAAATGTTCATGAAAGAAGGGGAATAGGAACAAAAGTGCCTAACACGGCTCTAAAGAGGGTGATGGTAACTTTCAAAAAATTTGCCCCAGTAATTTCACTCTTAAATATTTATCCAAGAACAATGACTACAAATGCCCCGCAACCCGCGAAAGAGATCTGTGACAATATCTGAAGACATTTTTCATTGTTATAACTGGAGGGAAACGTTGCTCCTGGCATCTAATTAGTAGAAGCTCGGGATCCAACTAAACATCTCATAATACACAAGTTGACTCTAGACAAGAAGGAATTTTCCACCTCAAAAATTAATAGCATTAGGGTCGGAGATTTAGCTCAGTGGTGCCGCCACCTGCCTTGCAAGCGCAAGGTCCCAAGTTCGATCCCTGGTACAAAAAAAAAAAAAATTAATAGCATTGAGTTTGAGAAACCATAGTTTACACAGAAATTTTAAATGAACAGTCTTAATGGCCATACTCATAGTAGTCATCAACTGGAAAATCTCAAATATCCATCAATAGGTAACTGGATAAATTGTGGTATGCTCATATGATGAAATAGGAGTCAGCAATACAAAAGAGCTACTGAAATATGTTAATAACATGGATGAATTTAAAAAATACTGTGCTATGAAAAAAGCAGGCATAAAAGAATACATTTATTTGATATCCTTTATGTGAATGTCTCAGAAAGACAAAACAGAGAGCAGATCAGAGGTTTTCAAAATTGAAGGTAGAGGGTGACAACTACTGTAGTTGCAAAAGGGCATGAGAGAACTTTCTGGGATGATGATAATGTTTTATATTTCAATTTTTGGTGATGAATACACCAGAGTATACTTTTGTCAAAATTTATTGAAATGACCTTTCAAAATATATACATTTTGTATATTAATCTCTCAGTAAAGTTGACTTTAGAAAAAAATCTGCTAGGATTGCGTATCTGTGGATAACTTTGGGAAGTATGAATATGTCAAAAATATGGAGACCATATTTTTAATCCATAGGGATGGTTCATCTACTATTTAATCTCCCTTTCACCAAAGTGTTCTCATTTTTAGAGTAGAATTTTTTTTTACATATCTTTGTTAGATTTACTAGATATTTGTATTTTTATTGTTACAGTAATAGCATTTAAAAATTTTCATATTCCAATGTTGCCATGCCTATTTGATTTTAACTTACAAATCTAGGGAAAATTACTGATATAAGAAAGAAAGCTTTAAATAGTTATAGCAACACCATTTCAAACACATGAATAAAAAGATGTGGTTTTACTTATAAGATGTATTCCAGCAAATGTCATGCATTGTATTTTTTTTATATCTTGCAGATTTCTAGCATATTTACTACCACGGTATAGTCAGCCCTCAGTATATATGAGGGATGGGTACCAGTACCCCCCAAGAATACCCAACTCTATAGGTGCTCAAGTCACTTATAAAAAGTGGTATGGTATTTGCATATAATCTGTATGTGGTATACTTTATACCATGTCTAGATTACTCATAATATCTAATACAATGTAAATGCTATGAAGTAATTATTCTGTTTTGTTTAGGGGGCACTGACAAAAATTCTGTACATGCTTGATTTAGAAATAATTTTTTAAAAAAGTGTTTTCTATCCATGACTGGTTAAATTCATAGATGTGGAATCTGCACATATAGAGGACCACAACACTTATGTAGTGCAGCAGTCTCACAGTTTAAAATTACTTCATTCCACACGGCAGTTTCCCTGCTCAGATCCCTCTTTAGGAAATAGCTTTTCATACATCTACAAGGAATGCAGTTCTTTAGCAGCTTGTTGCTGCAGAGCTTTCAGCACACCCTGCAGCTTTTAAGCAGAGACCATGATCTTCCTCTTCAACTGACCTCAAGCATGCCAGAGTCCTGGGGCCACCATTTCTGTCCAGAAGGATTCCTCTAGCCATGTTTGCTCTGGAGCCCCAGTTGATGGACTAATACTTTGTGGGATATCTATCTGATCTGAGGCTCTTTGTGAATTCTGCTTCCTCCCATCCCTTTCCTTCACAGATATCAGAACAAATGGCATCTCAGACTTCTCGCTTCCCCTGCTCAATGTGCTTCCTCCCTCCTTCCCCTTTCCCAAGTATACCCTCTCCTTTCCCTTACCTGCAATAAGCCACCTGTGCTCCACCTCAGCATCTGCTTTTTGGAGGACACAACTGACAACTTCACAATGTGTTCGAAGAGGCTTTTCCTCAGTTATCCTTCCTGTCACACCCACTAAATTTTAACACTCCTCTCACACTCAAATGTAGCCTTTCTCTGAAAGTAAAGGCTCTATCCATTCTTATACATTTGTATATAGACACATCCTACCTGTTCTGAGGGCTCCATGTGCGATTCTGCCTCTTTTTCCCGAGATGAGTTCTGAAGGTCCATATATGTGGATCTCAAATCACATCCAATGTCTTTATCTTGCAAGTGGATCCTTAGTTCTCTTCCCAAAGACCACATCATATTTTACCCATGAGTCATTCACAGCTATACAGCCTTCAAATTAATATATCTGCCCATCATGTCAGGCTGCAAACCACCCTCTTATTCTCTGGGAACACTGTTGAGTTTTCAATCTCTCATAGTAGGAAGGCTTTAAAAAAAGAAGAAAAAAACCCTGCCAATTCTTTATGCTTGGTTTGAGTAGCAAGGCTGAGATTAGGAAAGGAAAATCTTGGGTTTTTTTCAAAAGTTCTTTCTTTAATGGAATATGTTGTCTGAAGGCTTCTGTCCAAGTATCTGGGGTCTGCAGCAGTAAATTTCTGGGTTTCTCGTCTCTTACTGGTTTTCTGAAAATGTTGAGCCATATAGCGGTTCTTATTTTGACTCTAACAACATTGCCATGCTCTCCTTCCATTCCTGTGTGGTCTTTTCAGGAAGAGGTAATTGCTGTGTGGCTTCTCCCCTACCATTCATTCATTCAACAAATATTTATTCAACTCCTACCATGTACCAGGCATTTTAATACATATTTCATTTTATTAGACAAAATAAAACTAAAGAGCAAAATTAAAGCCAAGCAGAATCATATGAATTTTAAAACTTGGAATCAAAGAAGATTTGTGTTTTGTTTTATAACAACAGGTCAATGAGAGGTTGTACAAACTGGGTGGTAGGGAAAGGGATTAGAGTCAGACAATGTATTGTTCTCTTGATGCTTTGTAAGAAGTAGAAAAATCTATACTAAGCTACCTCTCAAACTTTATCTATCCAAAACTGAGCTTCTGACATGCATTATTCCAAGCTGCTGCTGCTGCTTCTTCTTCTTCCTCCTCCTCCTCCTCCTCCTCCTCCTCCTCCTCTTCTTCTTCTTCTTCTTCTTCTTCTTCTTCTTCTTCTTCTTCTTCTTCTTCTTCTTCTTCTTCTTCTTCTACAAAGTCTCTCATTTTACTAAATGTCATCCTCATTGTTATGGCTTGTGTTTAGATGTCCCCTCAAAGCCTCCTTTGAATGAGGTGGGGGCGTTTTTAGAACTAGTGTGATGCTGGAATTGATTCATGGTACAATGCTAGGCTCAAGGGCACTAGGATTAAGGGTCTGAGTGCTACCAGCCCTAAGTGGTCTGGATAAGTAAAAGAGGCAGGAAGACACTGTTAGGGTCCCTTGGTTGCTTACTTTTACTGTCTTCTGCTTGCCATGAACTCTCCTCTGCAATGCCTGTCTGCCATGCCACCCTGCCTTAGAGCCAGCCAATTATGGACTGAAACCTCTACAAACTGTAAGCCAAATCAACATTTCCCTGATTTAACTTTGGGTGTCAGGTATTTTGTCTCAGCAATGAGAAAAGTAACTAAGACAGAAATTTGGTACCAGAGAAGTGGGGTTATTGCTGTGACATTACTTGACCATGTGGCTCAACAGCCTTTGGAACTGGCTTGTGGGAAAGGAAAGAGTTAGGAAAGGTTCAGAGATGCCAGTTGAAAAAGCAGAATTGGAGCACCTTAGGTTGTACTGTATGGGAGATTCTGGTCAGAGCTCAGAAGACCAGAAAGCCAGTAAAGACCAGGCTCAAGAGGTTTCTGCTGGGAAAAAGGACGGCACTGGCTGCTGGATTCCAGATGAAGTGTTATAACTAGGCAGAAATTTTGTCTGCATTTGGCTCATGTCCAGAAACTTTGCCTGGGACTAAAATTAAGGAAGGCGAGACTAACCAATCTGGCAGAAGAAAGTTCAAGGCAGTCTAATGTTGAGACTGTGGCATGGCTACTGTTGGGTGCTTTTAGCCAGATTTGTGTTGAGAATCAAGAGCAAAAGGCCCAGCAGAATGATTTAAAATGTTTTGAGTTTGGCCAGAAAGGAAGCTCCAGTAAAGTTGTGGCCTGCAACGACAGAACAGAGGCGATCTTGATTGCTGAGAAGGAACAGAATAGAAAAGGTGTCCTGAGGGTATCACAAGAAGCAGTAGGACTCCACCCTTTGCAGCCTCAGAGTTGCAAAGGTGAAAGACTCCTTTGAGAAGAGAGTCCCAGTGTACCATGTTCCAGAATGGCAGCAGCCTAGGGAAGTTGTTCCTCGAGATTTAGTTCATAGGCACTAGACCTCTATAGCCAAGAAAGAAGGAGGCCTGGCTACTGCTCCAGCTGGCGGCAGTCCTTGGCAGTATCCATGTGGTGCTATCCATGCTTAGGTGCATGAAGAATGCAAAAGTTGTGGGGTTAAAAAGGGTTCCACCAAGATTTCAGAAGGCCTGGGAGGCCAGGCAGTGTGCCCCTGAGAGGGCAGTGTGTGAACCTGTGAGTTGAAGCCAAAAGTGCATGGAGACCCCAGAAGTTTGTAGAAGCCAGGGATGTGGAGTATCTGAGGAAAACTGCAAGGAAGGAACACAGGTGGCCCCAGAGAGAAGTCATGGGAGCTACAACCACTGGCAGTACCATATGGGCAAAGCCACCCCAACCCTTTGGAATTCACAACTTGCCACAGATTGCTGAGGATGCTGGAAGTGGAAATGTGGGATTTAATGTTTGCCCTGCTGGATTTTTGACTTGTTTTAGTCCCATTCCTTTGTATCCCCATGTTTGTAACTTTTGGAATGAAAATGTCTGTCATGTTCCATTGAATGTTGGAAGTTTAACTTTCTTTTCATGTGTACAGGGGTTTGCAGCTAAGAGTTAGCCTTAAATCTCAGAGGAGACTTTGGGCTTGAACTTTTAAGCAATGCTGGAACTGGTAGGACTTTGGGAACTCTTAGAGATGGACTAAAGGCCTTTTGTGTAAAGGAATGTACATGAGTCTTTGGGGGGCCAGGGGCAGAATGCTATGGTTTGTGTCTAGATGTCCCCCCAAAGCCTTGTGTGAGCATAGGTGGCTTTTTCAGAGATAGCTGAATCTAGTGTATGGGATGCCGGGAATACAAGGGCATTCCTTGATTACTAAACCATTACACATATTGGTTTGGAACTGCCCTAATCCCAGTAGTCAGGATAAAATAAAAGGGGCAGAAAGACACTGTTAAGATTCCCTTGTTGTTTTGCTATATTTTGGCTGCCATAAAATGTTTCCCCTCAGCCAAGCCAACCTGCCTTAAAGCCAGCTGATTATGGACTGAAACCTTTGTGAACTGTAACCCAAGTACATTTTTCCTCCTTTAAATTAGGGTGTTGCATATTTTTTTCTCAAAAACTAGAAAAGTAACTAAGACATCCATTCTTACTAATGCTCAAGTCAAAATATTGGAGATTTGCTCAAGTTTTGTTGCACTTTTGTTACACCTAAGTCCAGTCCATCCAATAAGGAAATCTTACTAACTCTATCTTTAGAAACTATCCCAAATCCAACAACCACTGCTCATCATATTTCCTACTACACGTGGGTCCAAACCACCACTATTTCTCACATGGTCTCTGCAATAATTTTCCTGGGTGTCCTTCTTCTGCCACAGGGCCCCATAGCTTACTCTCTAGGGCACGCAGAGTGCTTCAGGGTTACTCCCCTTCTTAATAAACCTATTCTCCCCTCCATTTCTAAGTAAAAGCAGAAACCAAAGCCATGACCTGATTTCATTATCTTTCTGACCTTCTCTCCTATTTTTTTCTCCTCATCTGTTCCTCTCTCCCTCACTGACCTCCCAGAATATACCTGCCTCAAGGTCTTGGCACTTGTTAACCCTTCTATCTGAAAAGTTCTTTCCCCAGAGATCTTCATGACCTTCTCACTTAACTTTCAGATTTTACTCAAATTTCACCTTTCATATGATTTCTTCCCTTGGCACTTTGTTGAAGCCTGTGCACACTCTTACACTTTCCCAACCCACACATCTGTATTTCTCTTTAGCACTGAAATGTACATAAATCCTATATATTTTACTAATTTATTTCACTTTTGACAAATAAGATTGTAAGCTCCATGTAGGCACATATATTTCTCTGTTTTCCTCAGTCCTGTATGCCCAGCGTCTAGAACAGGTGTGTGTGTGTGTGTGTGTGTGTGTGTGTACACAAAAATATTTGTTCAGTGAATGAATCTAAGATAACATTAGTAAAATATCTGAGTAGAACATATTTTGGTCTTTTTGTTGCTGCTACACTACAAGCTCAAAATTATCTTTTTGTTTTTAAACAAAATCAAAATCAACACTTTATCTTATATGCATGGCACCTTAATTTATATGTTTATCTTTTAAGTTTTACTTCCACCATCTAATACAGTTAGGAATCCTATTTTTAAAGGTTTCTGTAGAAGGAGATTTTATGATTCTCTCAATTACTTCAACATTTAACTCTCTTTGTCCAAACTTTTTTTTATTCCAGAACTTCCAAGGTCATTAGGCCTCTGTTTAAATTCATTTCTTCTCATTTGTCTTTAATGAGAATGGGTAGAATTTAGCACCTTTGTGAGTACTGAATCATCCTAGTTCCCCAAGTCTTTTCCAAGGTTAGATTTGCCAATTCTTTAAACAGAAACTCTGTGACTCTTCTGTCAATCATGCTCAACATCTGTATCCTTTTTAGTAAGTCTTTCTTGGGTATAGGCTTTGACAGCCCCAAGACCATTTCAATGAAATAAAGGGAGAAAAACACACAAAACCCCAAAGGAGATTCTTTCATCACCCATCCTTATTTACAATAACAAAGATGTCATACAATTAACACAATAAATAAAGTTGGCTTTCTATCAACTATATATAAAAGTCACACCAAAAGTATACATACATATCCTATAAGAGAATCATCAAAGATATAGTTAAGGTTTAAATTTTCAAAAACTTATTACAGTGAAAGATACATTGCCAAAAATGATGGGATAAGGGTGTTTGAAGGTAGGGGAAGTATTTTGAGGGGGATTAATGACAATGTATACTTTACTGTAATAATTTTTTATTTAAGTATTCCCTGCTGTTTTTCAATCACACTTCATTGATCAAACATTTATAGCAATTTCTGTCAAATAGAAAACTTACACTGTATCTTCTTCCACCTTATTTACCAGATCTGGCACTGTGAAACCTCTGGCTCTTGCCCAACCTCAAAATGACCTTTCACAAAAGAAAAACATTTTGAATCAATTCAGGAATAAAGACAGCTACAGAAGCATAACTAAAGACACTCATGAAAGAGAAGTCCCAGAACCGCTTCCGAAAGTGGTAAGAATGGTCATATAATTGTGATTGAAGCAAGGAGGATTATTTTGAGGGATATTGATGACAATGTGTCTTGTAATAAATTTTTAAAAATTATTTTATCATTCACTGTAATTTTTAATCACACCTCATAAACTGCTCCCTCTACACCACTACCAACCTTGCGAAGGACTCACCCTTTCTTGACTTCTATAGTAGCCACTTTAACAGTCTTCTTGTCCTGCTACAACCTCCTCAAGGTCTCCTCCACACTGACCCATATTTATCTCAGAAAAACATCTAGATTCCTCACCATGGCATAGGAACCTTAGTGACCTTGTCCCTGCCTTTCTGTCTACCCTAACTCATCACTTGCTACTCCCACGTCTTGTAATTTAGACTCCACTTCCTGAACCACCTAGAGTTTCCAGAGTCCACACAGCCTCTTCATTCCTTGTTTGTTTATGATGTTTCCTCTGCCTGGAGTACCCTCTTCAACTGATCTACCTGACTAATTCCTAATCATCTCTCTGGAGGAGGAATTTGAAGGAGCTCTACAGAATAGCTCTGTGCCTCATCTCGGTTCTGAATAATTACAATAAATATTGGGGGAATTAGGAGATCAAAATAGTACTTGGTCAGAGGCTGGAGCCTAAAGAGGTCATAACTTTAGGTATGCAACCCAGTGGGGTGCTAATAAAGAACCCAGAGTCTGGGAATTTATCAACCCACTACAGCAGAGCTGGGTGGGAATGAACCTTCCCTGGTGGCTGAGGGCCCCTGGAGAAGAGCTGGGCACTCTGTGCAGAGCAGATCCAATGGGAAGAGGAGAGAAACCAAGGCTGGAAAGCTCCATGATCTTTCAGAAACTTATATTAAACAAGTCATCTTATTTCCATGCAGCAGAGTGAGTAAGGGGGCAGGGAGAGGCTAGAAATGTAGATTTAAAAATCCTTCCATATAGATACTGGATGTGGGAGAAAAGCAATCCAACATTCTTTGGGTCTTATTCCACTGCTTGCTTCTTTGTATACCTTTCTTTAACTTTTTGTTTTTGTTTTTTTGTTTTTTAGAGACAAGGTCTCCCTGTGTAGATCAGGCTGGCCTTGAATTTACTATGTGGCCCAGGCTGGCCTTGAACTCATGGTGATCCTCTTGCCTCAGCTTCCCAAGTGCTGAGATTACAAGCAAGTACCACTATGAGCAGCCCTTCCCTGACTTTTTCTGAGAGATTTGGAAGCACTTTCCCTTAGTCAGTGGTTCTCAACCAGGAGCGCTTTCTTTCCCAGTGACATGACAATGTCTAGAAACATTTTGGGATGTCTCAATTGGAAAAGAGGTTTACTGGCAGTGGTTAGATGTTAGAGATGCTGTTAAAGATCTTACAATTCACAGGACAGCCATACTGACAAAGAATCATTCAGCTCAATGTCAATATAGTGTTTAGGTTAAGAAATCTTGCCCTAGGTGTTCATTGCCTTTAATTTATTCTCTCCCACCCTTACCTTCTCAAAGCCCTTGTATTTCCAGTAGCTTGTAGATGATCAATACACATTTGCTGAAGGATTTAATGAAAGAATGTGTGAGTTGTGTTATAAATATTAAAACAATAAAAAGAAATAGTCAGCTAACACTTTGGATTACAAAAAGACGATTTAAATCCAGAGCAGCTAACTTGGAGGCTGAATTCTTAGAGATAATAAATTTCTACAGTTCCACACAAAATGACGAGCCTTCATATTTCCAGTTTTTCCTGAGTAGAAGGCCCAGGTTTTTTAAGATTCTCAAAGAAATCTATAACTTCAGTAATACTAAAAACCACATTTAAGATACCAGTTGAAAAATCATACCTTGAGATTTAGAGCAGCAGCCCCCCTTTTCAAGGGCAGATTTGTCCATGCTTGTCTGTCATGAAAGGATTACCTTTTGATTCTACTCATTACCTGAAATCTAAGATTTTTTTCTTTATTCTTTTTTATCAGTATGTGTTTATAATACATAACAAATGTGTTCATAGTAGGGAATTGATACACACATGTCTCACATCTTGATTTTTTTTTTTACTTTCTCTACTCCTCCCCTCCCTCCTGTCTCCACCATCCCTAAATTCCCTCCCATCTTCACAAAGTTCATCTCTCTGTAGAATTTTAAACATTTGTTTTATGTCGAGTCTTCTCCCTTTGGCTTTCTGATTGTCCTCTTACTCATTATGACTGTTAGGTCACATCTGCTGTACTGGTATATAGGTAACCTTCAAATGTTGTATCCTGAGCATTGCCTTAGTCAATTTTATTTCATTTTGTTTTCAATTATGCATTCCATCATCCAGGACCACATTCCATTTTAATAGAGACATTAGCAATTACCTGCTCAATATACCAGGAAAAGACACATCTACTCACATATTTCTACCCAGTGTTAACCCTTGCAATTCAGAATCAGTTTCTGTGGCTCTGTTACAGTTGAGCACAAAAAATTTCCTGTGGGAAAGAGGAACTGTCTCTCCAAGTTGACCCCCTTTTATCATTTGGCCTTTTAGTATCTGTGCAATCATCAGCTAAATATTTTTCATCTCTAGAAGTTGGCTTCCTTGTCTGAAATAAAGGGTAATAAAAATGGCAATCACCTCATAAAGGTGCATGTAGGATGCTTAGCTACATGAGCTTTTACTAAGTATTAACTACTAACATTTGAATATTTTTACTGAATTATTTTGAAGAGTACCAGTACTAGAGATAACCACTACATTTTTTCAGCTTCTGGGGAAGTTAATAAATAAGAACTCGAGCTTTCTTTTACAAGAACTTAGATGGCACATCTTCATACTTTTTCTTGAGAATTTTACTAAGGAGCAAAGGAGGAATTTGGGGTTTAATTTGATGTAGGCAAACTACTAATCAAACTTGCTACTCAATTTCCCCTCTTCCCCAATTAATCTGTGCAAAGAAGATTTAGTACATGAATTAGATGAATTTTTTGCTAAGCTGACTTGAATTATATCATCATTTTACAAAATACTTTCCAGCACTTCATGCTATTGATCCTCTAAAGCAACAGAGGAAAAAAGTGATGGGTGGGATGCTAACTGTGCTGAGAAATCAGCAGAAAGAGAAGAGAAAAATAAAGAGCACAAACCAGATCACTTGTCTTTATTGATTTCTCTAGTGGTTAAACATAGAAATGCATTGAAAAACAAGCCCTCCTGGCTTGCCTCTTTCAGAGTGCATGTGTGACTGACTATCTGTGTTATGGTTCAGATCTGGAATGTCCCTGAAAATTCTCATGTGTTCTGAGATGAGGCTTTTGGAAGGTGATTAGATCATGGGTGTAAGATACTCATCAGTGGATTAATCAACGGATGAGTCCATAGCTAAATAAGCTTTTAGAAGGCGAGGCCTAGGCAGAAAGGGTGGTTCACTAGGGGTGTGACCTGAAAGGGTGTATCTCTCTCCATGGCTTCTCCCTTCTTTCTCAGTTTTCTGGACACCATGATGTGAGTAGCTTTCTTCAGCTATGCCTTTCCACAATGCCCTTTCTGCCTTGGAGCCGCCAACTATGGAGTGAATCCTTCAAAAAAAACTGTAAGCCAAAACAAACCTCCTTTCCTTTAAGTTGTAGGTGTCAGGTGTTGTGTCCCAGTGATGAGAAAGTAACTAAGATAGTATATATCCTATATTTAGGGTTATGGGTGAATTTGTATGAACAATTAGACAATTAGGTGTTGTCTTGGTTACTTTCCTCACTGCTGATACAAAATACCTGACACCCACAAGTTAAAGGAGGAAGGTTCATTTTGGCTCAAAGTTTGTAAAGGTTTCAGTCCATAGTCCGCAGATTCACATAAGAGAATCAGTTCATGGCATGCCAGGCAGAAGGCAGGAAGCAAAGAGCCTGTCTTCTTTCTGTCCCTTTATATTTCATCCATGCCACAAGCCTATTGATTGGTGCCACCCACACCCAAAGTGGGACTTCTGTCTTCAGAAAATTCACCATCTATACTCAGAACTACACTAATCCAACTAGGAGACTAATCTAGATGTCACACACCCTTAATCCCACTATCACACAACCTAGATCCAGCCTCCTCCAAAAAGCCCCACCTCTGATCACATGAGGCTTTAGGGGCCATCTAGATACAAGCCATAACAGGTTTTGTTTAGTTTTGCTTTTCCTTTTGGACTCTAGAAGCCAATTGTATTCATTAGACTCTTGGGCCTCTGGATCTATACACGTCTTCTGTCTTGTTTTATATTCAATATATTTTTTTCCCTTTCAACCCCAATGCTCACTCCAATTGGCATTCACTCTAATATTTACTTATTTTGATTGATTATTATTATGGCTTGTATCAGATGTTCCACCAAAGCCTTATGCAGTCATAGGTGAGGCTTTTGAAGGTGGCTGGATCGTGGATGTGTGATGCTGGATCAGGGTGTGTGATACTGGTATTAAGGGCATGTGACCACTAAATTGGGTTAGCATAGATTTGGGTGTAGATAATGGGAAGGCCCAACCTGGGTGTGAGTGGTGCCACTCAAAAGGCTTGTAGGCTGGAAAGGATAAACAGGAGAGGGAGGCTTACTGCTTGCTGCTTGCCACACCATGGACTGTTTATATTTTGTGGTGCCACTCTGCCAAATCGCTCTGCCTTGGAACAAGCTAACTATAGACTTAAACCTGTATGTCTTAGTTACTGTTCCCATTGCTGAGACAAAATACCTGGCACCCAAAGTTAAAGGAGGAAAGGTTTATTTAGCTCAGTTTCAGTCCATAATCAGCTAGCTCCAAGGCAGGGTGGCATCACAGAGGAGAAACAGTTCACAGTGGGCAGAAGGTAGCAAAGCAATAAGGGACCTTAATAGTGTCTTTCTGCTCCTTTTATTTTATCCAGGTTATTCAGGGCAGCACTCACACCCTTAATCCTAGTGCCCTTGATCCTAGCATTGCACCATGAATCAATTTGAGCATCACACATTCTAGATCCAGCCACATCTGAAAAAGGCCCACCTATGACCACATAAGGTCTTGAGGGGACATCTAGGCACAAGCCACAACACTGTACAAACTTTGAGCTGAAATAAATCTTTCCTCCTTTGACTTGTGGGTGATTTGACATGTGAGTATTTTGTCTCAGCAATGAGAAAAGTAACTAAGACAATTATGTTCTTAGATATTCACATAGCTCAAGAATGTGTATTATTTTGGTCACTTAGCACAATGTTTTTAGGATCTATCCGTATCGCTACATATGCATCTAGTATATTGCTTCTTTATTGGTTTGCTTGTATACTGAGAGAGGGTCTCACTATATAGTTCAGGCTGACCTTGAACTCACAGTGATCCTCCTGGCTCAGACTTCTGAGTGCTAGTATTACAAGCATGTGCCACCATGCTCAGCTTAGTGTATTGCTTCTAATTACTGTATGGAATTTTAAGTAGTATTCAACAGCTACATTTTATTTGTACAGTATCCTACTCATTAGATCTAGGGTGCCTCCAAATTACTCTTACCACTTACCACTTCATATGAACAGCCTCATGTGTGACTATTTACAGGGCTGTGGAAATTCAGGAGTAGGACAGATAGGCCACTAAGTTGAGAAAGTTATTACTATACCATCTACATATAATATATGTATATAATGTACATATATATGTGTAATGTATACTATATGTGTACATGTATGTATAATATATATGCATAACAGATAGTATATATAATATATAATCTATAACATGTTATATAATACATACAATGTATGTATTATATATGTATAATATATTACACATATAATATATGTGTAATATACATGTATATAATGCACATATATAATATATGCATATATAGAAACATGTACAATATATACATATATTATACACATATATACAATAATATATTATTATATATGTGCATATATTCATTCCAGAATGGCTATTTCTATTTCCATTTCTGTTTCTACCCAGGTATCACCAATGCCTCATATTATGCTAGTTCTAATTTTACTTCTCTAATGTGTAAAACATAGTATTTTATTGTTCTCTTTAATTTTCTTCTCTCCCTTCTTACCACCAATAACTACTGAAGTTGAACACCTTTTCATATATCCATTAGCTCTTTGGATTTTCCGTTTTGTGTTTCACTTCTATAGCCATAATTTTTTTGTTCTGTAGTTTTACTTTTAAAAAGGTTCTTGCACAGTTCTGTTTATGCTAATTTTAGAGTTAGCACATATTTTTTTTTCTAATGATCTTTTTGTTAGCCTTGTCTTGGTGACCTTCATCGAACAGATTCTTAAATTTTACATAATCATAGCCATTAGTTTGGGGCAATATTATTTGTGCTGTTTTGATTCAAAAAGCCATTCATCAGGATAAAATTAGAAGAGATTCCTTTACATTTTATTAACTTTATAGTTTTATCCTGCAGTCTGGGATCTTCATTTCGTTTGGAGTTCATTATATGTGCTGTGACATAGGGTTATTTTTTTCTCTCTATGGCAAGCCAGCTCAGCTAGTATCATTTATGAAAAATCTGTTTTCCTTTACTTATTTGTGAAGCTTCCACAATAATGTGCACAGTGGTCTATTTATAAGCTCTCTGTTTAATCACAGTGAAATATTTACTTATTTGCTTTTTATATTTGTCTTTTTTATATAAATACCAAGTTATTTGAATTACTATGAATCAGTGCTATGTGTTAAAGTCTAAGTGTTATCAACGTACTTTGCTCTTCCCTTTTCAAAGTTGGCCTACTAATTTGAGGACTTCTATTATTTGATATAAATTTTATGCCTAGTTGGTTACATTCCTAAAAACATCCTGCTAGAATTTTATTATCATTGGTCAATATTAGGAGTAAACGGTTATGTTGTCAAGTAATAAATAGATATTTTACTTCTCTATTTATTCAGATTTTCTTTTACAGTTTTAGTAAAAAATTAATGAAAAGTTTCCATGAAATCTTACGCATTTTATATTTAAGTTGGTTCCTAGGTACTACAGTTTTGATTGTTACTGTAAATGCTATCTATTACAGTTTATATCTAGATGTCCTCAAGAGCCTCAGGAGCTCAAAGGCAGGGCTTGTGAAAGGCAATTGGATTATGGGGCCACTACAGCTGGCTTAGTGTTGGGAGGTGGAACTTGGTGCAGGTGTGACACGGAAGAGCACATTTCCACCCCAGCTCCTCCCTTCACTCCTACTTCCTGTCCTCCATGAGAAGAGTAGTTTCCTCTACCTAAGCCCTTCCACCATGCTGCTTACTTGCAAGGATGAAACCTTTAAACTGTGAGCCAAAATAAACCTCTCCTCCTTTAAGTTGTGAATGTTGAGTATTTTGTCCCAATGACAAGGACAGTGACTAAGACTAGCTTTTTAAAATTAATGGTTTTAGCTAAATATTTTGGGTTAAAATTTAAAAGAGATTTTATTTGGAAAATTTGCTAAATTCTCCTAGTAGTTCTGATATTTTGTCTGTTAATCATTTTGAGCTTTTCTTTTTAGTAGCCATGAAACATAGTAGTTTTTTCTTTCCAATTTCCCTCTCTCTCTCTCTCTCTCTCTCTCTCTCTCTGTCTTTGCCTCCCAGCCATCATGTAGTAGCAGATTT
>NW_004624813.1:3398297-3458907 GCF_000247695.1 Heterocephalus glaber | reverse complement strand
GAAAGTGGGAGGTGTAGGGGAAAGGAAAGAAGGGAATGGAATTAATATGAGAAAATGAAAACAAAGTCTTTGTAAATAGGGAGGGATGGAGAGGTTGAAGGGAGGGCAGGGGTAGGGGGGGAAATAAGAACCAAGAGAGATTATGCAATGTGCAAACTTCTAATGTTGAATGTCACTATGTTGTATACCTAAAATGTACCAATAAAATTAAACAAAGAAACAAAAAAAGATTTAAGAATGAACATGTTGGGCCAGATGACAAGATGGGTTTTAACATGCTCATACACTTCAGTTATATTTGTTGGCCTCCAAAAACTGTGTAGATAGTTTTTCATTCATCCACCCACCCACCCCCCTTTGTAAAATAATCAGTAGCTTTTTGTTCATAATTATGTGAATCCACACAGTGGGGCAGAGAGAAAAACAGATTTGCAGCAGGAAGCTTGGTAGAAGGGTAAAGAGAAAGATTTCCTTCCATGGTCAAAACATTACTGTCTTGATGAGGGTTACTGGGTTGACTCTAAAGTTAAAATGTTATCATGCAATTTCTCCAACAACAAACGCCAATTCTAATAAACAAAGCGCTGTATGGGTTTCCTTTGCTTTTCTAATTATAATGTCCCCTCTGTCTACCCTTAATGTGCTTCTGACCAGAAGCAAGCCAGATAATTGAATAAAGACAGCTGGATTAGTCACTCCAAGTTACCTATAGTGTACAGAAGAAGAAAAAAAACTACCAGAAATCTAGTCAATTTTTACTTCCTCCCAAAGTGAACATGTGCAGGGAACTATTCAGAAAATGTTATTTTATTTGCATTCTGCATTTATGTAAATCTTCAAGAATAAGTGGTTTTCAGTGACATTATCCTCCTTCCTTTGTAAGTAGATAATTAACTGACGGGTACACTTTCCAAAAGAAGGATTTCACCAAATAAGGGGCTTTGTGAATACAAATGCACAAAGCAACACACACAGGATGAATAGAAAAATATTACCCCCAAAAGGGAAAGAACATACCTAAGTAACGGTGTCTAAGGAATATTAATGTTATGCATTTACTTCAGATGTTCTTTTTAAGATATTTCCAATGGAGTCATAAAGAAAAATGTTTTTTGTTGTAGTAAAGGTTTGCAAGGGAATAGATTTAAAACAGGACACATAGTTTACAGAACTATTTTATAATATTCACCCAAAAAGTCAAATGCAGAGGGGTTGCAAGAGATCTGTCCCCATGCTAGGGACCCAAAGAATCTAGCAGAGGGCCTGGATCCCACAGCAAGGTCCTGTACAAGTCCAGCTGAAGGCCTAGAGCCCAAAGCAATATCTTCCATGAGTCTAGTCAGAGGCCTAGAGCCCACAGCAATGTCTCATGCTTGCCTGTATCAAGGATCTGCACCAGGAAGGCCCAAAGGCCAGTGGTAAAAGCTAGAAAGTCTACGCTGGGGGCGGGGGGTGAAGGATCTGTGCCACCAGGCTGAGAGATCTGCACTAGAGCCAGGAAGCGACACTCAAGGCGAAGACCAGAGCTCCCCTGAAAAGAAAATAGCAACAAGTTTGTATCAGGAAAACCAGCGATGGCAAGGTTTCCCAGAAAAATCAACAGCGTACAATCTTCCCCTCCAGTTCTCCTTTTTATGCTGCTGGCAACAGTTCTCAGGTGGGTCTTCCATGCCCAGAACCACGCTGACTTGGTTCAGCTGGGTATTCCAAGTTGAACATTAGTTAACCCACCAGAGTTTTCAACTCCTTGTCCAACTAATCTGAAATGAGAATGAGAGAAACCAATAATCTTGGCTTCTGCTAAAACCCCAGCCAAGCATCATTTCTCATCTTCCATCTGGCTGTGGTCAGCCAGAAAAATGGAACTGTCCATTCTACCTCATTATGAGAATCTTCCTGGGATTGAGAATGCACCAAATAGCAAGGACAGAGCCAAGAAACAGACAACAGATCAATGACTTGTCTATCAATACAGAATAAACCCTAAAGACTATGTTAATGCACCAGTTTTTTCTGGTGTCATACAGAGCTAGAATCCAAAGCTTTATGTGGAGTTTGGCTATACCTATTGATTTAACTTTCCCTTTTGCCAAACATATACCCATTTCTTCCTGTTTTTGACAAAGCATTCCTCCCCCATATTTAGTTACCCCAGCTGTCCCTTCATGTTTTATTCCACCTCATTTTTGTTTGAATACACCTTCATTTTTAAATTGTAATTGATCCACTTATATCACTTTCAGTTCTGTTTTGCTCACACTTGCCTTTCTTCTGCAAACTAGCATCCTTTCCTTTTTCCTTCCACAAACCTCCAAATATATATGCAGCCTTCAGCACATTATACTGAAACACGCAAAGGTCACTAAAGTCTTCTCTCTTATATAATTTAATGGCAGTCCCCTCATTGTCCTTTGCATTGACCTATCTGTCATATTTGATACTGCTGAATGCACACTGTAGGTCCTGAAAGAACTATTGGTATGAGTTATGCACACTATTAAGCATTTTGTATGCATTAATCTATGCATATTTCAAAAGACCACACAGGTGGAAACCTTTATTTCCATTATTTAAAAAATAAAGTAGTGCAGTCTAGAGGGATTAATTCCTCAAGGTTCCCCAGTAGTGAGGAAAGATTTAATCTGAAGTCGTGTTCAAGCCCGTGCCCTGCCCAACTCACAGATACTCTTGCTCCACACAGTACAAATCTGTCTATTCATACTTGAGTCCGTAGTCACCTCTAGACTCAACACACAATTTCATTTTGGTTATCTTCAGGCCCCAGTCTTGGCCCTCTGCTCTTCTTTCTCTTCACTCTTCTATAGGCTTTTAATGGTATTGGGCAGCTCAGGCTGCCATAACAAAATACCTCAGCCTGGGTGGCTTAAAAAACAGAAATTTATTTTTGCCCAGTTCTGTAGGTTGTTAAGCCTGAAATCAGAATGCCAGTGGGGTGAGAGGTGAGGGCTTTCTGGATTTCTCAGTCACCTTCTTTCTGTCTCCTCATGGGTCTTTATTTTCCTTGTATTCATTCAAGGAGAGAGAGATCTTAGATGCCTGTTTTCTTATAAGGCAAACAATTCCACTGGATTAGGGTCCCACCCTATCTTAGTCTCTATCTCATTGCTGAGACACAATACCTGGCATCCACAAATTAAAGGAGGAACAGTTATTTGGGCTCAGTTTGTAGAGGTTTCAGTCCACAGTTGGCTGTTCCAGGTCAGAAGTGACAAGGAGGAAGGGCCTGCTGCAAGGAAAGCTGTTCACATCATACTGGCTGGGAAGAAGAGAGAGAGAAAGGAAGAACTGGGAAGGAAGATACACCCTTCCAGGTCACATGCCCAGTGTGAAGTCTTCTGACCAGACCTCTTTTTCAGGTAATATAAGCCCAAGTAATCCAATCACCTTCCAAAACTCATACCTGTGAGTACACGAGGCTTTTGGAGTACATCTAGATATAAACCATAACACACCTTTGGGCTTCATTTAACCTTATTATCTCCTAAAGTCCATATCTCCAAACACAGTCACATTAGGGACCAAGGCTTTGACATATGGATTTGGGGGGAATACAATTCAGTCTATAGCAAGTGATGACTGAAAATATCGTGCCCTCTAATTCATATTCCTTCTCCTTACCTCTAACTTCTAACCAAATTTTTCTCCTCAAATCTTCTTCCATCACCTCAAATTTAAGAAATCTAAATTTTTGTCTCTTATTTTCTCTATCACAGAATTATTATCATTCCTATCTCACTTCAGAGTTAAAAATTTGGATAATTTTGAATGATCTTTTATTTAACTATATTATCTGTTATCACCAAGGAATTATTTGTCCTTCAAGTATGTCTGATAATCATTACTTCCTGTTTTTCTATATCACTTTATGGCTTGTATCTACATGTCCCCAAAAGCCTCACGTGGTCACAGGTGGACCTTTTCAGAAGTGGCTGGATGTAGAGTATGTGATACTGGAATTAAGGATGTGATGCTTGGATTGATTCATGGTATGATGCTAGGATTAAGGCTGCCCAACCTGGGTGTGAGCCATACCTATTTCAAGAGTGGGTAACTGGTATAGGATATAAGAGACAGAAAGAGGGCTGCTATTGTTGCTTGCTGCTTGTTTCTTTTGTTGCCTTCTGCCTGCCATGAACTGTTTCTCCTATGCAATGTTCCTCTGTCATGCCACCCTACCTTGGAGTCAGCCATTTATGGACTGAAACCTCCACAAATTATGACCCAAAATAAACCCTTCCTCCTTTAACTTTAGGTATTGGGTATTTTGTCTCAGAAATCAGAAAAGTAACTAAGACAATCACTTTCTCATCCTTTATCCTCTGTAATGCTTACTATTGCTGTATACAAAACACCTAAAAACTCAATCTTAAAATAATTTTTTTTGGCACAAGAAAACTTTCTTTTCAAGGAACTAAAAGAAAGTAGTACACATGAATCAAATTAGCATGTACAGAATCTGGCAAAAAATGAATACACATTTCAGGAAAAGAAAAACTTGTATAAATATTTTAATAGTAAATTTATTGAGACATCATGAGATTAATACAAGTTACCTTTGGCCTCTACAATTACAAGAGGTGTCAAAGTGCCATTAGCTTTCCGACATTTATTAGTACAGTGAACTGCTGCCTGGCTAACATTGGTCATTGAGGTTGCTGCACATTCATTTTCATTTTCTTCTCCAATGACCAGCAGTGTAATGAGTTTTCTGCAGTGTGAGACATTCTCTAGGGTTCCCCATATGAGGGTAACACCATCTGTTGAAAAAACATCAAACTATTTTTCTTTTCCTGAAGTGTATATACATTTTTTGGGTGGACTTTGTATATTGAAATATTTTTGTAAAAGCAGATAGAAGATTTGGGGGATTATTTGAACTTCTCCTTACTTCCTATTTCTCCATCTTCTAACTTGCTCTTTACTTATACATGTATATATTTGAGTTTCTCACATAAGGGAAACCATATAATATTTAAGCTTGTATGTCTGAATTATTTCACTTAAATCAGTGTGGAAATTTCTCAAAAAAACTAAAAATAGAAATTTCATTTGAACCAGATATCTCCTTTTGAGGTATCTTTCCAAAAGAGTTCAAATCATCATATTACAGGGATACAAGCATACCCATGTGTATAGCAACACAATTTGTAATAGCTAGATCTTGGAAACAGCCCCAGTGCAGTACTATTCTGTCATACAGAAAGATAAACTTGAGTCATTCATAGACAAATGAATGCAACTTAAAACAATTCTTCAGCATTTACAATGTGTTTGTGGGTTGGCTTAGGGCTAGCTTATGAAGACTGGGTTTAGCTGTGGCTCAGCAGATCCTCTGCTCTCTCTCTACAGGTCAGTTAAAACATGTATTTCTTTTGGGTATTGTAGAAGCCAGCCCAGACACACAAGTACACAAGTTCTTATCATATTCTTATTCATTTTATCTCCACCAATATTCTGTCAAATTGAATCAGATGGTCAAGTCCAGAGCCAAGGGTTGAAAGGCATGGAGTGAGAGAGAAAGGAGCAAATACATGAAACAGCACTTTATCCTACTTCATACTCTTATTTATATGTTATTGCACATCAGCCTCTTAGTGGCTTTTTATGACTATAGTATCATCTTTACCCAGTGTTTCTTGTGAATATTTCTCAGATTACTCTTCTTTAAACATCACTTTTACCATATAATTAATCTGTTCTAAAATCATGAATTTCCAACTATAATTATGTTTGAAGTGTTTTTCCTAGACCGTACTTCCAAAAGGCTTCAGAAATTGACCCTTCATTTCGTCATGTCCATCCTCCACTCTAGCTAATCAGGCCATAGTTTGTAGTATTTCATGAATATCCTGTATCTATTCTTATCTTGTACTTTTGATTATGTAGTCTGATAGTGCTACATAGAGGTGAACACAAGGTACACATGATTTAATCTGGTCTTAGAGAGCCATGGAAAGATATTTGGAGAATAAGTTGTCAATGGAAAGTCTGTGTGATGAATGAGTGTTATTCAGGTAAAAAGGGATTGGTGGAAAGAAGTCAAGGTAGAAGGAGCTAAGACAGGAAAGAAAGAGCCAGCATGCTTGTAGAGCTGCCCATGATTCACATTCCATGTGAGATCAAGAAGAGGGAGATAAGGCTGGAGAAGAACAGTGTATATAAGGCATCTGAAATTCACAATGAGGGAAGCACAGAACGAGTATGTTTAAGTAGGAGGTTCGCATGGTGAACCTTTAGAGCTTTCAATAATATAAACAGCCCACTGTGTGATTCATGCCATAGGTTCACTACCACTGCATTAGTGTGTTTAAGGTCACCTGCAGACAATACACTGAAAGAGAAGCAAGGAGACTAGGTCAGGAGCCTATTATAACAGTAGAGAAGAGAGGTAAGTGTAGATCAGACTAAGGCATTTGAGAAAAGTAGATGATTTTAGGAATATTTGGAAGTGGATTTAAATGAAATAAAAACTTAAGATATTAAATGAAGTAAGTATGTGACAGAAAAGTGTCAAGGTGTGCCCGTTCCTGAGACAAGCAATGCAAATAATGCTGCTACTAATGTGGGGAGCTTGAGCAGGTGTGGGGAAAGGTGGGGAAGTTAAAGTAGGGAAAGACAGGATGGGCAGGTAGAACAGGAACAGTGACACCTTGATGCTAATTAAAGAATGATACTTGTTTCAGATATCACCAAGCAAACAGGTAAGATGGTTACCTATCCTGCTCCTAAGTGAGGATAGATTCAAACAAGATTGAGGCTGAAAGGAGTGCTATGGTTGATAGGATCGGAGATCCAGATCATCTCAGTTGTTAACTACAGGTGGGGTCCAAAGTCACTGAAAGTAAGACTATGTGTCTTTCTGTGTTCCCTCTTTACTAGATTTAGAATAGTGATAATCATAACAACTTCCTTTTCCACCACACCCAATGATGGGGTTTCTAAGAGATATGGCTCATCGCTGCTCATTTGATGAAGCCAAACTAATAATGCTCTATTATGTAAGAAATTAAAGAATTAGGTCTAAAAAAGTTAAAGATAGCTTTGCATTTAAAAAATTTAAATTTTCCCTTTCAGAAGACTTTAATTTTCTCTTTTTTATATATTATTAATTTTATTGGTACATTTTAGGTATACAATATAATGACATTCATCATTGGGAATTTGCACCTTTACATGCTCTATCTTGGTTCATATTTTTCCCCATTCCCCTGCCCTCCATTCAACCTTTCCATCTCTCCCAATTTACAAAGACTTTGTTTCCATTTTTTCATTTTCTCATATTAATTCCATTCCTTTCTTTCCTTTCCCCTACCCCTCCCACTTTCCCTTCACCTTTGACCCTTTTCTTACTAGTTCATATTATCTATTTTACCTTTTAGTCCTTATTTACACTTTCAGGCTCTCACACCAGAGAAACTATTGAGCATTTACACATATGTTTCCTATTTATTTCACTTAAGAGTATGGGCTCAATGTGCATCCATTTAGCTATAAATGTCTCTAATTTCTCATTCTATATGCCGAGTAGTACTCCATTTTATAGAAAATAACACATTTTCTTTATCCAGTCTCCAGTTGATGGGCATTTGGGCTGTTTCCAAGCTTTAGCTATCACAAACTGTGCTGCTATGAGCATGGGTGCACATATATCGCTGTGGTATGATTCTTTTAATTCTTTTGGGAAAAGCTTCTGCACAGCAAAACAAACCATGAACAGTGTGAAGAGACAACTCACAATTTGGGAAAAAATTTTCATCAGCAGTTCCTCAGAAAAAGGTCTACTACCTAGAAAAATAAAGAACTTCAAAAAATCAGACCTCCCAAATTTAAAGATCCAATCCAAAAATAGGAATCAGAAATGAACAGACATTTCTCAGACAAAGAAGTAGAAATAGCAAATAAACATAAGAAAAAATTTTCAACATCACTAGTCATTCGAGAGATGCAAACAAAGACAAAGCTGAGATTCCACCACCCCAGAAAGAATGGCTGCTATCATGAAATCAACCAATAACAAATGCTGGCAGGATTGTGGGGAAAGAGGAACCCTGCTTCACTGCTGGTGGGAGTGCAGACTGGTACAGCCACTGTGGAAATCAGTATGGAGATACCTCAAAGAACTAGGATTGGAAGTCCCATTTTTTCTTTTTTGTGGTAACGGGGATCGAACTCAGAACCTTGAGCTTACAAGGCAACTACAGTGCCACTGAGCTAAATCCTCAGCCCTAATTAATATTTTCATATCTTGAGAAATAAAATTTCCCTTTGCTGGACTAAATGACCAAAATACATACCAGATCTTAACAATGGAAGTAGCTATCATTTTTATTAGTCATATTTAAAGTTTTGTCCCAAAAGAAAACAGTACCCATAGATATGATAGCTATATTCTCAATGGAAAAAAGTGTGTACTTACCAGACAGTTTACAATTATTCAGTTACTGGGTAGATAAGTGACTCAAGGCCTTTAACAATGCAAAAAATTATTAGATCACCTATCACTCCCCTCCCCCAACTAGGGTAGGATTCTTCCCTCTGGTATGTTTGTGAGGATTCTGTTCAGTCTAGTTTCAACGGTCTTAAACTTGGAAGCTTTAATCATCTCCTTTAGAAGCTTTTCCCTACTATCATAGAAAGTATGTCCTTAAGGGAAATTCAGTGATACTTAACCCATATTTTACTTGTTATGATTTCCTATTACCCTAATTAATACCTTTCTTTGAGCTGTTCCTTGTGACTCATCCACAAGGTATCACCTCTTCCTGTGTGGTGTTTTTGCCATTCAGATCCCTTGCGTGTGGACAGTTATCCTGTGTCTCTAGTCAGTCTTAACAGTTAGGAATTGTTTAAGCCTGTAGTACCAATAAATCAGCTCAACATGTAATTAGAGGCTTAACTCTGTGAAGAGAAGATATAACCCATTTGTTAATAATATCACTTAGGTCTTCTGAAAACATTCCTGCCTAAAATAACTGAGTCAAATTTGGAATTAGCCTTAAACAAAATGTCAAAATAATGGCTTTCTAGGACATTATGAGCCGAATTCCTTCACTGAAAATGCAGAGCTAAGAATGTACTGTTGCTTCCAGCAAGTTATTCTAGAGCAAGTTTACTGTTTCTTTTCCAAAGGTGATTAAAATTTAGATTGAATTAACCCCATTGATATGCAAGATGCATTCATTTAATCTTTCAAATTATACTCATTTTATAGATGACTATGCCAAGACCAAGAAGTTAAGTAGCATGCCCAGTACAACACAGCAGAAAGTGACACACTAAGGTTATGCTCCTAGGTCTTCTGACTTCAAATCCTGAGCTCTTGAATGTTTTCCACTTGATTATGAGATTATAGGATTATCAGTGGACTTGAGACTCACAGGCCTTATGAGTCTCTCTGCTAAGACCCATAGGCCTTAGCAAAATACATGCTTCCTCTTTTACATTGTATCATAAAGCATATAGACATAAGAACAAGCATACTTATGGATGTATGAATAGAATTCATGCTCTCCTCCTTGGTGCAATTCATGGTTCGTTGCCCAGCCTACTTTATATTACCTCATTCTGTTTTTGTATTTGTGACAGCTTTCCTCTCTAGCTTGATCACACCCACCTCACCACACCAGGATAAGAAAAGATGAGTAAAGGCAAGTAGGAATTGATTTTTCTGAGTTCTCTCTCAATTGCCATCTTTGGGTTATCCTTCCTTGGAGTCAGGAGGACTAGAGATGAGTAACTTTTCTACCCACCTGACAAGCAACCCATAATTTTCAGAGAACTATTCCTCCTGCTTCTCTGTCTCTACTTGAGTGGAGATTTGTTCATCTCGGCCTTCTTCATGTTAATGCAGTCCAGGGGACTCTTCTCTTACCGCTCATACTGAGCTGCACTTAAGGCTCTGAGGGAAGTGCTTCTCCTTTAGCATTCACAGTGAAATGTTTAGAGTCACACCTAGAAATCCACAATTCCAATATATTATGCTCGTGTGCCCCATGACAAAGTGCGGAGAGATTTAAGTGGGTCTAACCAAGGAAAATCAGTATTTTCCTGGGTACTAGGAACCAGATGGACTATAGAGGGCTGCACCAATTCAGCTAAATTTTTTCTTATCAAACAATCCCCAAAAAGAACTATTCTGAAAAACTTATAGCATGGATAATTTTGTATTTTAATAAAAATTAATAAAAGAAACAGTATCGGTATTTATATCTTATCTTATAACTTCTAATGCAAAAAAAATATACTTATACAAAATAGTCATTAAAACAATAGTCATTAAGACACCTTCAGGAGGCACATATTGAAAATAAACACAAATGTAGGTTTTCCTTCTGTCTTTATATTCTAGTTTAATTTATTTAATATAACATGCAGATGAAGGAGTTAGCTTACATCTAGGAAACTTATTGTGTAAAAAATGTATACTCATAAGTACTAGAGTCACACATGGTGCGGCAGGACTTGAATTATTAGAGGCACAAAAGAAGTGAGCCAATGGGGTGAAGAACATGTTCGTGGTTCCATCTTCTGTTCACTCAGTGAGGAGAATGATAGATGGATCTATCCTTTTTGCTTGGAATACAATCAGCCTTCTATATTTCTTCATCCATGGTTTCTTCATCCATGGCTTCTGTCAGTCATGGATTGAAAATACTTGAAAAAACATTGCATCAGTACTGAACAAATACAGACCTGTTCTTGTTGTTATTCCCTAAACAATACGACAAGTATTTATGCTGTATATCAGTTAGCTTTGCATCACTGTTACAACTTGAAAGAGAAAGATTTATTTTGGCTCAGTGTTTCAGAGATTTCAGTCCATGGTTACTTGTCCTTGTTACTTCTAGGCCTGTGGTGAAAGAGAAACATCATGATGAAAGGACATAAAAAAGTAAAGCTTCATGACAGCCAAGAAACAGAGAGAGCAGGAACCAGAGAAAGGTGCCAGGGACAAGATATAGCTTCCAAGGTCACACCTCCGTGATCTGCTCTCTTCAACAAGGCCCCGTCTCTATCACCTCCCAATAATGCCACCAAATTATTATCTCATCAATGGATTCATCCACTGATAAAGTTAGAGCCCTCATGATCAAATCATCTTCTAAAAGGACCATTTCTAAACACGAGACTTTCAAGGGGCATTGTAAATCTAAACTATACCATGTAGCATTTACAATGTATTATATAAGTCATCAAGAAATGATTTAAAGTATATGAGATGTACATAGGTAATATGCAAACACTGTGCCATTTTATATTATTATTTAACTATTAGCTGATGTTGGTATCCTTGGGTGACCTGGAAATCAATCTCTTATGAACACCAAGAGATGACTACATTTATTTTTATTCTGAGTATTTGTTTCCTTGTCTTAAGTTAAATGAGCACGATGCAACTTCCCTACACAAAATATAGACTCACATTATTGTTGATCAACAAGATACCATATTAGAGTCACCTCAACAACATGACATTAACAATCATTATTCAAACACATTGTGGTGACTCAACTCTTAACAATTCCTTTTTTTAAACTATTAATATGGTAGAGAAAACTGTAAGTAGGGAAATCAAGAACTATAATAAAATGTTACTGAAAATTGTGGTTCCCTCATGACCATGGTGCAGGTATTCTATTATCATCTGGGTAAATGCAGGAACAATTTAAACGTTTTCTTTATTCCTTTATTTATTCATCCATTGATTGGAACCTAGGATGATTCTATACCTAAGTAATTGTGTATTGTGCCACAATATACATGGGTATGAAGATATCCCTACAGTATGCTGACTTTAATTCCTTTGGGTATATACCAAAGAGTAGTATAGCAGGTAGTTCTATATGTGGTACTTCTATTTTAGCTGTTTGAGGACCCTCTATACTGATTTCCATAGTGGCTGTGCTAATTTACTCTCCCACCAGCAAGGTAGAAGACTGGTTCCTCCCCCTTCCCGCTTCCCCACATCCTTGCCACTATTTATTGTTTTTTTGCATTCTTGATGATAGCCATTCTGACTGGATTGAGGTAGAATCTCAGTATAGTTTTGATTTAGATTTCCCTAATGACTGAAGGTATGGAACACTTTTTGTATATGTACTAGCCATGTGTACTTTTTTTGAGAAAGATCTGTTCAATTTGTTTGCCCATTTGTTGATTGAGCTATTTGATTTTTCTAGTTCTTTTATATTCTAGATATTAATCCTCTGTTGAAAGAATAACTGGCAAAGATTTTCTCCTATTCTGTAGGCTGTCTCTTCATTCTGTTGGCTGTTTCTTTTGCTGTGCAGAAACTTTTGAATTTGCAGTCTTATTTATTTATTCGTCCTGTTATTTCCTGCGTTCAATTCAGCAAGTCTTTGCCAGTGGCTATGGCTTCAAGTATTTTCTTCATGTTTTCTTTTAGCAGTGTCAATGTTTCAGGTTTGTACCTAGGTCTTTAATACAATTTGAGTTGATTTTTAAATAAAGTGAGAGATAGGGATCTAGTTTCAATTATCTTCATTTGGATACCCAATTTTCTCAGCACCATTTGTTAAAGAAGTTGTCTTTTCTCCAACATATGTCTTTGGCCCTTTTGTCCAGAATCAGAAAGCTAAAGATGTGTGGGTTTGTTTCTATGTCCTCCATTCTATTCTGTTTGTCTGTGTGTCTATCTTTGTGCTGGTACCATGATTTTTTTTTTTTACTATGGCTATGTAGTATAATTTTAAATTGGGCATTGTGATGTTTTCAGTGTTGCTCTTTTTGCTCAGGGTTGCTTTGACTATTCTTGGTCTTTAATGTGTCGGCATGAATATTACTGTTGTTTTTTCTCATTCTGTGAATGATGATGGGGATTACATTGAACCTATAGATCACTTTTGGTAATATGACCATTTTAACAATATTACTTCTGCTGTTCCGTGAATGAGGGAAGTCTTTCCAACTTCCAGTTGTGTTTCTTTAGTGTTCTGTAATTGTCATTGTAAAGGTCTTTCACCTCTTTGATTAGGTTTATTCTTAGGACTTTGTTGATGTTGTTGAGTTTTTTTATGTTATTGTGGATGGAATTGTTTTCCTTTTTCTCGGCTAGTTCATTATTGATGTATGGACAAGTTATTGATTTTTTACATGTTGATTTTATATTCTATTATATTGATGAATTTATCAGTTCTTAAAGTAGTCTTTTGGCAGAGTCTTTATGACCCTCTAAGTATAGGATCATATTGTCTGGAAATAACTATAATTTGACTTCTTCCTTTCTTATTTATATCCCTTTTATTTCTTTTTTTTCTTGCGCATTTGCTCTGACTAAAGTTTCAAGTAATAAATTGAATAGGAATGTTAAGAGTAGACATCCTTGTTTTATTCTTGATTTTGGAGGAAATGTTTTCAGCTTTTCCTCATTCATTATCATATTGATGAAGTTTTTATTTATAAGTTTAGAGGACTGGGAGAAGGAGAAGTAGGAAGGGATAGAAAAGAAATAGAACCAAGACTATTTGAGAAGCTTGGTTGAGATATTTTATATGTTCTTTTACCTACAAGATTTGCATTATAGATGAGGTGCTCCAAAGAGGATTTTTTTCCCAAGGGTCAGGCAGTAGAAAGTAGCTAAGCTAAAAGTCAAATGCAAGTCTCACTGATTCCAAAATCTGACCTTTCTCCACCAACAAGAAGGAAACTCTACTTTTCTTCCTCACAGGGATGAGAAAAATAACTGATGTTGAGAAAAAATAACTGAAGAGTGACTGCACCATGCTTCACTAAATAAGATATGTTAATGAAGAACTGATAATATCAACCTGTCCCATAGGAATTAAATATGATGAACTTTAAAACTCACTGAACCAGCTTTCCTGATATGTAATTCCTCCTCCTGTCTCTCTCCTAAATATGCAGTATTATCTCTAATATATTATAACCTGTGCAGTTAAAAGCCAGTTCTAATAATAAATAAATCATACTGTATACGTAAATAAAATTTCAAAAATGGATTTAACCTTACAAGTACTACCTCAGTCATGTGATCAAGGTCAACATCAATAATGATAAGACATGCGGATAGTATCCTTGATATAACAGAATGAAAATGGCACTTTACCTCTTTGTATCCCTTTCTAAACACATAAATCCAATCTAGCTATGATAAAAACATAAAAAATTTCAATGGATGGATAGCCTATAAATATTATATATGTATATATACTTACAAAATCAGAGTGATCCTTAAATTGTCAAAGTCATCAAAAACCAAGAAAGTCTGAGAAACTGTGATAGTCAAGAGGACCTAAAAAGGCACAATCATGTTGACCAAATGTAATGCACTGTTCTAGATGGAATCCTGGAACAGAAAAAGCACATTAGGTAAAAACTAAGGAAATCTGAAAAATGTTATGGACTTCAGGAGTAATGTACTTAGTTAGATTGGTTCATTAATTATAGAAAACTAGGTGTGGCCCATATAGAACTCTCTGTACCGTCTTCATAATTCTTAAAGTAATTTAAAATTGTTTTTATAAAGAAAATTTATTTAAAATAACTGAACACTTTTTTTTTTTTGGTACCAGGGATCAAACTTGGGACCTTGAGCTTGCGAGGCAGGTGGTGGAACCACTGAGCTAAATCCTCAGCCCAAAGTAACTAAAACTAAAGGGCACGTAAGTAGAAATTTGCTTTTAATAAATTTCTTAAAATGCATATTCCCCTTCCCCAGATCTCATGTTTCTTGAAAAA
This sequence comes from Heterocephalus glaber, assembly GCF_000247695.1. Next base: position 3,444,168 of record NW_004624813.1, on the reverse strand, counting down.
TCTGAAGGATAGAGAAGCAACAGCATTGTTTTATTCACAGGAAATGTTTTTATAATGGAAAAGCATAATAATTTGGCCTTGTTCCATCTTGCCTTCATTCATAGAGGTTTAAAAACTCAAGGCTATTTTTTCTTAGATTGTTATTAATCAGTTAAGAGCTTTAAGAAGTCATTTTACATTTGTAAAATAGATTAAATCCTACCTGTGGGAGTCTTATAAAGTTTGATAAAATGGAACCAATGCAATTTCAATAGATGAAATTACTTTCGGGCTGGCATTCTAATATCAGAGCTTTTAAAAACAATTACTTTTAGTCAATTTCAAATGCTGGCCAGATCTGACTTTTCCTCAAATTAAGAGGCCTATAATAATTTTATTCCTGTTTTGAATTTTCTTCACACATTTAAGCACACACTTAAATTTTGCTTAAATCCCAGGACATGCTGAAACAAGTTGGGGGCACAATTGCACCGATGGTCCACACCCTGGGTCCTGCTCAGATTTAAATTCAGGACACAGTGTGACCCAAATTTGCAAGTCTCTGCTTCATGAGTCAGCTCCTCCATAGGAAGGAAAACATCCTTGACAACTTGGCCATGCTGCTCCAAGGTGAGAGAAGTGATTACCTAGGGAGGAGACATCAAGGCCACTGCAGGCACAGACTTGCTGTGCTCAGGATATAGGGAGTTTTGTTTTGCTTGGAATTAGCTCCAGAATTCAGAATTAAGCTAACTATAACTTGCTTTTCTAAATATCCTAAAAATGTGTGCTTCTCATAGGGCCCTAGGTGCTGACTTTCTTATTTGTGGAAACTTTGCCTCTATACACCATTCCTGAGCCCTTCCATTAGCACACTGTTACTTGATTTCTTCAGCTACTATAAGGTAAAGTGAAGCATCAGCTATTTGATTCAGGCACAAATGTATTTGTACAAACAATCTCATGTGTAATCAGGAGTCACAAGACAGTAGAGGGCCACTGCAGTTTCTTAAAGAAGACGTGAGTGGTCTGTGCCAGAAACTAGGCAGGAAAGGTAGAGTATGGTCATTACCTGTGTGATGTCATTGTTCTTGTGATTTGTACTATTGGTGCCTGACTCAAGAGAACTTTAAGCCATGGGAGTACTAGAAAACAGGCTGTGGTAACTTCTGGGACTAGTCTCTGGCCCAAGGTTAATTTCCAAGCGATTTTTTTTCTCTCATGTAGGACCCAGGAATTCATGAAAATGAAGACTTGTGACTTCAGGGAGCTACTGAGAAGAATTTTGGGCAACACAATTCCATTAGGCTCTATGACTTGACTTCAAACACTACATGACTTGAAAGTCTCTAGATCAAATTCCAAAGTCTCCATTTATTTTCTCTTTGATACTTTCCCCAATGCTTCTATCCCTAGTAATTCTACCCTCGACACATTTGTAAGATGGCTGTGAGTAGGTCCTAGCCCTAGTCTCTAAAACTTTCTTACTAGATGTAGAGACATGCATCCTATTTCAACTTTAGAAGTTCAGGTTGAGTACCATAGGAACACTGACCCCAGAAATTGTTAAAGCCTAAAAAATTATACAAAATTATTTTGGGCATAATCTCTAGTCTGAGGCTGGGGTATGACACCCTTTGAACTTCTGTGAAGTTCAGAATAAATAATTTACCACATTTCAAATTTTTATTTATTACATCAGTTGCATGGGTTCCATAAGCACAGACAACAATAAAATGGTATGTAAAAATCACAAAGGAGCATCATATAGGACTAAACATTCCTGGTTTTCATCCTATATGTGTGAATGGGAGAATGAATATAGAATGACATAATGGTAAGGATCTTGGTACTTTGTATCATATTACAGTAAATGACAGGATGCAATTGAACAAGCTTACCTGTGGTCAGTTATTACTAACTTGGTGTTTTACTTCAGAGAACATTTATTTTGACCTAATTACAGTGCTTAAAACGCTTTGACAGAAGAATAGGTAAAGAGAGGAAAAATAGTATTGTAATTATTATTAATAAAATATTAATAAGCCTATAAAACATTCTTACTTAAATTTTAAAAGGATCCTATGATCAACATGTGATATAGGACAATTGGATAGCCACATAAAACAGGAGTTGGACATTTACCTCACACCATATATAAGAATTAACTCAAGATGGATCATAGCCCTTGATGTAAGAGCTACATTTGCTTACTAGAAAGCAAATGATTAGAAAACAAATGATTAAATCTTCATGACCTTGAATTAAGCAATGGTTGTTAGGCCTGATCCCAGACCACACATGATAAGAAACAAATTAGATAAGTTGGACTTTATCAACATTGAAAAACTCTTTTGCTTTAATGGTCTCTTATCAAGAAAATGTGCGAAGGACTTGAATAAAGATTTCTCCAGAAATGTTAAAATATTTAACAAGAACATACAAAGATAGTCAATGTCATTAATCATTAGAGAATGCAAATCAAAACCCACAATAAAATTCCACTTCACACCCACTACCATGGCTATAGTAAAAATGGAGAAAAACAAGTAGAGATGGAGAAAATGAAATATTCATAATATTCATAATAATTGCTGATGGTAATATAAAATGGTGCAGCACCTTGAAAACAATTTGGCAATTCCTTAGAAAATTAAACATATTACCATAAAATCCAACATTTCCATTCCTACTGGACTCCCTCATAGTTATATCCTAACAGAAATGAAAATATATGTCCATACAAATTCCTAACAGCCACTACTCCAAACTATTTGGATACTACTCCAAATGTATATCAACTGATGAATTAAAAATGTGGTCTAACTATACAATTGTGTATTATTGGCTATAAAATAGAATGCAGTATTACTATATGCTGTAACATAGATACATTCTGAAAGCATTATGCCAGGGAAAGAAGTCAGACACAAAAGGCCACATATTATATGACTGCATTTATATGCAATATTCAAAACAGGCAAAAACAAGAAGGTAAATTAGTGGTTGCCTGGGCCTTATTGAGGGGGAGAGAGAGGAGTGATGAATTTCTTTTTGAAGTGATAAAAATGTTCCAGAATTACAGATAATGATGTTCTGGAATTTGTGACTATGGTAAAAAAAACCAATGAGTTGTACACTTTTAAATGGTGAATTTTATGGCATGTAAGGTATTGCATCTATACACACTTGAAGGTAAAGAAACTATGGTTTGGAGAGGCTAAGGACTTCATTCAGATTGGAGGGAACCAGTGTAGTGCACTGATTAGATCACTGGTTTTCAAAATGTGGTCTGTGGGTCAGCAGCATCAACACCTGAAACTTGTAAGAGATGCAAATTTTCAGGTTATACTTAAATCTACTGAGTCAGAAGCTCTGGGGCCTGGCTTAGTGATCTATGTTTTCATAAGCCTGGCAGGTGATTCAATGCACATTCATGTTGCAGTTTTAAAAACCTAATTGCCCTTCCACTCATTAGATTTTCAGTCTTTGGCAAGCTTCTTGATCTTTCTGTGGCATACATTATTCATCTGGAAAAATGGCTCCTCATAGGATTATTATGAGGATTAAAATGTGTTAACATAGGTAACATGCTTGGAAGACAGCTGGCCATTGAATGAGTACTTAGTGTCAGTTATTACCGTGCAACAGTGCTGAGATTAACTGAAAATCAAATACAGATCTGTTAGCTTAGTAGAATGTCAGTGACGTACGTCAGTTTATATTTTCTAGCAGTCACATTTTTAAAAGTAAAAAGAAATGAGAAATTAATTCAATAATATATTTTATTTAACCGATGCATGATTTTTTTTTTTTGGTACTGGGAATTGAACTCAGGGCCTCACACTTGCCAGGCAGTCACAGCGCCACTGAGCTACATCCCTGGACCTAAATATTATTTAAAGATATTTTAGACTTTCTTTTTCATCCTATGTAATAAATACCCATTGCATTTAGAATATATCTCATCTTGGAATAGCCATGTTCCAATTGTTCAGTATTTTCATGTACCTAGTGGCATACAGAACTACACAGCTCTAACTCAAACCCTGTTGTTTTTTTCTCTTTCTAAAGTTCCTGAATATTCAGAGATGTAGTTTGTGGCTAAGGATTTGGCCAGATGGGGACAGGCCATGAAGCATTGTGTTTTGACCATCTTCACAGGTGATGCTGGGCTGCAACTGAGCTTCACATTGACCTGACTGAAATAAATGTTAATGGAGTAAAATATTATATCCCATACTCTTGTCAACATAGAGTCTAAAAAAATGTGCCTGGCACATAGCAAGCACTCAAGATTTTCTTTTCCTTATTGAGTAAACATTAACAATGATTTCTTTAACTTAACCTTTAATACCCATCTTTTGAAATATCTGAAAACATCTAATAATTCTTTAATATTATCATTACTTTTCAACTTTTAACAAGCATTTTTGTCTTCTAAATTGATTTTAAACTCCTAGTTGCCTTTAAATATTTATTGAGCCCTTAGTAAAAATTAGGTTTTATAGAACATGAACCAATAATAGAATTACTGATATCTAAGAGTTTTTCTGTGACAGGCCACCTATTCTATATATGTACAAACATACAAAGACCACAAGTATTATTCTTTCTACTTTTTTATTAGTGCTTATTAATTATACAGGGTAGTGGGCTTCACTGCGGCATTTTCATACATACATTTAACATGCTTTGATCATACCCAACCCATTACCCACTACTCTACCCTGGTCCCCTTTCTTTTCTGTAACAGTCTCCTTTCTAACTGGTTTAATTTTGGATTTTTAAACCTATGTGTTTAAGAAAAAGTAAACAAATATCCAAAGTTCTAATAGATGTGATTATTTCTACATTCTCAGTAGTGATAACTACAGAACGCATTTTTATGTGAAGGGTCCATGATGCTGGATCACAGTGACATTATTAAAACTTAGCACTTGAACAACCTGAAGGGCATGCAGAAACACCACTGATGTGTTGGTGAGTGGTATACCAGGAGGCTGACACTGCATATGAATTAATTTCTTCACTGAGTTCCTTGGATTCTTGCAATGAGAAGTTGTGAGTAGTTTGCTCAGAGTAAAAGACAAGGTTTTTCAAACAGCCTGCTGAGCCTCTCTGATGTGATTTCTTAAGGTTCTTTCCCACACTCACTTCCCACCTTGCCACGCTGGCCTCCTTCTTGTTGTGGGGATTCTCTCTGACTGGCATGCTAGTACCCCTACATTCCCTTGGCTATTTCACCTCCTTCAAGTCTTGTTCAAATGCCTTTCATTTTCCGTGAGTTCTATTCAGAGCGCATTATTAAACACCCACTTCTTCCTTCTCACCATGTCTTCTACCTTCTTAGCACTTACCACCTTTTAAGGACAGCAGATGGTGTTCTTTACTGTTCCTCACACTAGAATGTAAATTTCAAAGAGCAGATCTCTTGAATTTTGTTCACTCGTGTACTCTACGTTAGAATAGTGGCTGACAGATAGTGGGCACTCCATAAATCCCTGCAGAATTAATATATTAAATAGTTCACTCTAAAGAATGTTCTGTATTTCTTTGCCCTTTTGCTTTTTATTCTGCTCTTCTATTAAACTCAGCTAGTACTAAAATTGCAAGCATGTGGACTTCTCCCAACCTGTTGGTTAGGCTTGCTTAGTGAAGGAGCCTGCCTATGGAATTTATTCCTTTGGGCAGGTTGCCAAAGACTGAATTTGTCATCTTTGGTGTATGATGCAAAAGTTAGGGTTTTTTCCTTGTTTTTTTTAGGGGCGTGTTTCAATTTTGGCTGACTTTATTGTTTTGTCTGGGGTTTTATTCTTGTGTTGAGTTCTATTTGTCTGGGTTGATCAAACAATTTAGCAACTATTCTTTACAGAGTTATAGCATAGTAGAAATTAGAGCTGGAAAACTTCTCATGGTTGATCCAGGCCATCCCCCTTGCCATTAAGTCTTGTTCTCCACAATACAACAACCATGGCTTTGTTCAAAGAGGTTTTAAATGTCTGCAGAGATTCCTTTGGGTGCCCACTCAACACACCTAATACTTCTGACAATTAGCAAGAATTCCTGATGTTTTGTCTATACTTTCCCTTTCTGATTTTCATTTTATTTCTACTATTTATAATCTAATATAGCAAGCTATTTCTCTTTTGGCATTTTATAACTTCAGGAGAAGTGTGGATTTACATACATATGTATACATATATACATATATATATGTGTATATATATATATATATTCATACCTTAATCTTTTTCTCCTTGTCTTTGTTTTTGGTTTTGGTTATTGAATTTCTTCTAACTTTTCACCTTGATTTCCAGTATGTGTAATTTTACTAGTTACCCTGTGAATGACTGTAACACAATGCTGTTCCTTCTCAAACCTTAAGACAAAGCACTGCCATCTGCCACATGAAATTGCCAGTATATCCAATTTGCTGCCATAATCAATCTAGGATGTTTTTATTTTATTCAACATAATATGGAGTGAGCTCTGTGCAGTGCTATTCAGTTAATTTGACTAAAATTTTGATGATAATTTTGTACTATCAGACATCTCACTTAAGTCCCTGGCATCTTTGTTTCTACATCTATGAAAGGAAAGACTACCATTTGCTTCAGAGCCTTCTTTTCTATAATCTTATAAAAATAAATACATTATTCTAGGCCTAGAAAGATCTTTTAGAGATTAAAAACACTTCACTTCTCAGCTTTCAGACAGAATCATGCAAGATAAATTATTCTCAATACTATAAATTTAAAATTACATTTTTTTCTGGCTTACAGTGATTTATGTTAAATTAATGCATCTCTACTTGTAGTAAGGGGTAAATTTAAAACATTCTCAAACATTATGCACTGAATTTTATAAAATATAAGATCACAGGGTTGGATGAAGTGCAGAATCAAACTGCTTTAAGAGTTTCTAAATATTTATGCTCACTTTTTGTGATAGTCTCAGATAGGTACTGGTCCATAGACCTCACTTTAAGTGGCCCTGTGCTAGACAGTTTTATATTCTTCACCTTTAGATTTAGACAATTTTCAAGATAAATCTTTCCCTTATAAACAGGGATGTTCGACTTGCTCTTACTTTTCAATTTGCGTTCTACTTCAATTCAAAATTGACTTAAAATAGCATAGCCAATCAGTCATTTCCTCCAAAATATTTGGTAGCATGTTTCTCATTTATCTTTTCAGAGTGATGGAATCCCTAATTTATCTCATAAAATCAGAATGAAAAATACTTTTAAAAATTTAACATTATTTAATTGTACACAGTTTTGGAGTAGAGTGAGATGAGTCAATAGGAAAAGTACCTTTAAGAAAGAAGAGTGAACAATTTCATGGAGCTTCCATCTGGCCCAGGACTTACAGAATAATCCCTTGGTCATAGTGAGGTCACCAGCAACTCTACTTCTCAAACTGCCAACTGTCTCTGGTGATCCAAGGTCAGGACAAGGCTGAGAGTAGGCAGAAACCTACCAATCCAAAGAAAAGCAAAACCCCAAAAAACCTCCAGGATCTATTTTACCTCACCTGGCACTCTGCCACCAACCTGTACTTTTTGGATTTACGACATAGATTATATATCAGCAATAACTGGAGTAGTTCTTACATAAGCTGCTTAGGGTATGCCATAGGCTTTCAACTGGCATCTTTTATAGTTTGAGTAGAAAAAAATTTTTGTGTTTTAGGACTCTTGTCTGAAATAGGCTTCTCTTATTTTTAGTGTCTTTAGTTACTTTGAGGGGGGATTGAATAAAAATGTACTGAAATTTCATTTTTCCAGGGAATCAAATAAAGTTTATTGGAAAACATGAAATGTGGGGAAATATTAGATACAGTAAACTAAGCAAATGTAATATATGTTATACACTGGACTTTTTATGATCTAAAAATCTATTCCAAGAAAAAGAAAAATTGAAATTTGAAGACTTAGAGATTGTTTTAAAAAACAGTAAAAATAAGTTCCAGCTGTTGTGGGAACAGGGATAGAGGACCAACTCACAGCCAAGGTACAACAGGGTCCTAAGGTAAATAAAAGCCCAGGGCGGGTGAGGTGTTGGCAGAGGGAAATGTTAAATGCAGAACGTTATACACTGCTTTTCCAAGGAATTTTTAAAAAGGTAAGAAAACATATACACAAGTATCAATAGCACAGAAAATTTACCAAAAGAATATTTCAGATAAAGGTTTTCTTTACACAATTTTCTAAGAGCAAGCATATGACCAATATGGATTAATCACCAATGAATTTAATAAAGTGAACAGATTACTAGCTCCTAAAGCCAATTATTTTTGTTTTTAAAAAATATTTCAGTAAGCCAGATGTTTCCTAATAATAATTTTTATTATTAAAATGATTTATGAAGCTAAAATGCTCAACTTTTATTTCGGTGTTAAAATTTAAGTGTCAAAAACGTTAACAGACAAACAGAATTTACAGTTCAGTTAGCAGTCACTGAATGTGAAAAGAGTTCTTAAAATGCTCCTCTTCTGAGCCATTCTTGTTCCCATAGAAACCAATGTGAGATCCTGGAAAACAAGGTAAGTTCTAAAATAATCACCATTATAAATACCCATTATATAAATGTAAATACAGGCAATTGAAATGATTTAGATGATTTTGAAATTGCATATCATTTCCCAAACCATAATGATTCTTTCAGAGTGGTTCTTGTCTGTCATATAAATACAGCATTTACAAAATTTTAAAAATTCTTATGATTTACTTGTGAAACTGTAATCGCCTATTCAAACAAGTCTTGGGCATGCAAATATCAATTTTTCTTCATATACTTTAGTGCAAGATGGGTCTTTCTTGGCTAGGTTTTTACTTTATGGTAGATTAAGTACCTCTCATTAGTATATAATAAGTTTATATAATGGTTTCTTTATTTATTACTAATTGCTTACAAAAATATCCAGATATTTGAGACTTATTTTACAATTATGATTTTTCACATTTTATTTGCTCAAGCATTTTGTCATAAGAGCCAAAAAATCTTTTTCTATTGCAATTGCAACTTTTTCCAAAGTCTAGAATCAATCATTAGAATGCTCATAATATTAATGAAGAAATGAGTTGTTCAAAGTTGTTATATACATACAATACACACACACACACACATACATTTAAAGAAGAGCTAATGAGTAAAAACAGAGGAAAAATTTCAACTCTATGTTTAGTGTGCCTGTTAAGGGAACAACAAGCTATAGACTAGTCACATGTACTGTTAGCTAGATCAGTTTTCAGAACCTCGGTATTTTTTTTTTACTTGATCATCTACAGTTTTGCTTTTTGTTTTTTGTTTGTTTGTTTGTTACCGGGGATTGAACTTGGGTCCTTGCGCTTCCGCAGCAGGCGGCGAAACCACTGAGCTAAAACTCCAACCCTACAGTTTTGCTTTTTAATGTGTGGTCTCCAAGCCAGCAATACTGATGTCATTTAGGAGCTTGTAGAAATGTAGAATCTCAGGCCCTATACTGACTCAATCAGAATCTGAAGTTTAACAAGATTATCAAAGATTTGAATGAACATTAAAGTTTAAAATCATAGACAGCCCCAAGTATTTGCTCCCCCCCAAAATTAGAAGCTTTATTTCAGATGGAAGTTAACAGGACCCACCATGATATAAACTCTAACAGGGAAGGGGGTGTGTCTTCGTGTGGTCTCTGTAGTGTATAGTTCAGACCAGAATCTATAAATAACATTAAATAATTTGGGAAAAAGAATTTAAAGTATTCCTTTATTTCAAAACTGACATAGTTTCAAGTATAATGTTTTTTAAAAGAAAACATTTTATATTTTTAACTACCCTTCCCCCATAAACCGCAACATTAAACATATTACACACAAAATATAACCCAAAATAAAATCTGAAACATAAGGCCTGATGCTCTAAAACCCCTAGAAGGAAACACAGGAGGAAAACTTCATAACATTAGTCTAGGCAATGGTTTCTTGAAAATGATGCAAAAATCACATGCAGCATAAAAAGCAAGTGGAAATACAAACTCAAAAGCTTCTCCAAATCAAAGGAAACAACAGAACGAAAAGATAGCCTATGGGATGGGAAAAAAGTATTTGCAAACCATATCTCTGATAAAAGCTTAATATCCAATATTTATAACTCTTTTAAAATTTAATAACACCAGCAAAACCCCAAATATTCCAATTAAAAAAGGGCAAATGAATTGATTAGAAATTTTCCCAGAGAAGACATACAAAAAGCCAAAGGTATTTGAAAATATTCTCAACATCACTAATTATCCAGGAAATGCAAATCAAAACCAGAATATACCTCTCACCTTTTAGAATGGTTATTATTTAAAGAAAACAAAAGATGACAAATGTAAGTGAGAATGTGGAGAAATTGGAACCTTTGTACACTATTGTTAGGAGTGGAAAGTGGGACTACCTGTAAAGAATGGAAGATTCCCAAAAAATTAAAAACAGAACTACATAACTATATATGATCCAATTATACCATTTCTGGGTATATATCCAAAGGAATTTAAATCAAGATCTTGAAGATACAGCTTGCACTCTTACAGTTTATAAAACTCTGTAATTTTGATTTTTTTCTCCTGGTAGAGTTACACTTGTGTTTACCATAAATATACGTGGAATATTCATGATGGTTGTGAGAGCTGCCTAAGTGCTGTGACCTAGTGAAGAGAAGAGGTTTCTAAAAGTGTTTTGCAGACAAGTTTTACCGATATCATCTATTCTAGGACCTGCCCTTTGGAAGTAAGAAGCTACAGCAAATAGTTGTATTCTGGAAATTAGACAAGGCAGATGAAAAGACAGCCACAGTATTTAGCACAGCAAATGTTCAAGACCTCTTGTTAGCAAGCATCAATGTTGTTGGAAATAGCCAACTTCTAATGTTGAGGAGTTTCATGCATTGCTCTAAAGTAGGAATCAGTATTGTGTACTTGTCATATACCAGATGCCCTTCTGAGTTTTTTGCATTGAGTAGCTAATTTAATACTCATAACAACTTTATGAGGAAGGCAAGTTTATTATTACCTCTTCAGCGATTAGAACACTGAGGCACAAAGGAAAATTTTCTAGAGACACTTAGCCAGCAATCAGTAGAGCCTGAATGTAAACTCAGGGTTACTTTGGAGTTCAAACATTTTAAGTCACTTTCCTCATTGCCAGGACAAAATACCTAACACCCACAATTTAAAAGAAGAGAGGTTTATTTTGGCTCATGTTTCAGTTCCTGGTTGGCTGTCTCCCAAGAAGAAGTATCGTGGCAAAAGGATATGGCAAAGGAGAAGCAAAGGCAGAACCATGGAGGGAGATACATACTTCCAGGACACACCACCAAGAGCGATATCTTCTGACTAGACCTCTAACAGCAAATCAGCTATATTACCCTTATAATCCAACTGTCTTCCAAACACATGAGGCTTTGGGCATCATTTTAGATGTAAACCGTAATATTTCACCCCTGGCCCTGAAAAGACTCACATACATCTTTTTATGCAAAATGCATTTAGTCCATCTCTAAAAGTCATCAAAGTTTCAACAGTTGCAGCATTGCTGAAAAAACCAGTCCAAAATCTCCTCTGAGACTTAAGGCAAACTCTCAGCTGTGAACCCTTGTGAAAAATCAAAACAAAAGTTAAATACTGCCAACAAATTATTTTAGATATAAACCATAACATTCCACCCCTGGCCCTGAAAAGACTCACATACATCTCTTTATGCAAAATGCATTTAGTCCATCTTTTGCCAACAGGCTAAACATTCCTGTTTCAAAAGGAACAGGGAAATAGAAAGAAATCACACCAAGACAAGATCCAAAGCCTAGCAGGGCAAATACTAAATCCTATAGCTTCATGTCCAGCACCTAGGGCAAGTTATGACAAGACATGAACTCCAAATGGCTTGGGTAGCCTTGCTCTATATGCAAACCTAATGGTCTCTCTCTTAGGCTGGCACCACTCACTGTCTGTGGCCTTCCACAGACACTCCACATTCCTGGCTTCTCCAACTTCCGGGGGTCTCTGCTGCACTTTTATCTTCATTTCACAGCTTCATAGACTGCCCTCTCATGGGCGCACTGCTGGGCCTCTCAGGCCTTCTTCTGAAATTTGAGTGGAAGCCTTCTTGATCCCCTAACTCTTGCATTCCACACGTCTGTAAAACTAGCACCACATGAATGATTTCATGGTCTGCTGCCAGCTCAAACAGTACCCAGGCACTCTTGAATTGTGGCTGCAGAGGCCTCCAAGAGCCTGGATGGCTAAGCACTGTGAATTGAATCTCAAGGAACCAATTCCTGAGGTGGTCCTTCTCAAGCAGAGCGCCCTGAGGCTGGCTGTCTTCTCTAAAGCAGTTTTTCACTTTTGCAGTGTGAAGAGTGGGGTCTTGTTGTTTCCCAGAATGCACTAAAGGCACCCTTCCTATTGTCCTGACTAAAAGCATTTGGCTTCTTTTTAATCTTTTCAGCCACTAAGTTATCCTCAGCCAACACTTTACAGGCTCTAACTTTACAGAAGCTTCCTTTCTGGTGAAACTCAGAACTTTTATAACCATTCAGTTGTGCCGTCTACTCTAGATTCTCAATGTAAAGCTGGCTAAAAGCCTCCAACAGTACCTATGCCACAGCCTCAATACGGGGCTGCCTTGCAATTTTCCCCACCAGATTAGCCTATTGCCCTTCACCTCAGTCTAACTCAAAGTCTCAGGACATAAGCAAAATGTTGATAAATTTTCTGCCATAGCGTAACACATATGACCCAGAGTCCAACTGTCAATGGAGTCCTTGTTCCCAACTGAAATTTCCTGAGTCTGTTCTTTACCTTCTGCCTTTTTATCAGCATTCTGGTCTTCTGAGCTCCAACCAGTATCACACATCAAGTTCAGCTTACAGCATTCTATGGTTGCTTCTCCAGCTAACATCTCTGAACCTTTCCAAACTCCTCCCTGAACCACTCTAAAGGCTTCTAAACCACATAGTCAGGTATAGTCCCAGAAACAACTCCATTCCTGGTACCGAAATCTGAGTTGGTCATTTTCCGTGTTATTGAGACAAAATACCCAACATTCACAACCCAAAGGAGAGAAAGTTTATTTTGGCCCACTAGCTAGTCTGCAGCACTGTTACTGCTTGTTGTTAGGAGATAGGGTCTGGTCAGAGAAGGCAGGTGTTATGGTCAGGGTTTGCAAGGGAATAGATTTAATACAGGACACATAATTTACAGGATTATTTTATAATAGTCACCCAAAAAGTCAGATGCAGAGGAGTGCAAGAGACTTAGCTGCATGCTAGCGACCCAAAGAATCCAGCCAAGGGTCTGGATCGCACAGCAATGCCCTGCACAAGTCCAGCTGAAGACATAAAGTTCAAGGCAATGTCCATGAGTCCAGCCAGTTGCCTAGAGCCTAGAGCCCACGGCAATGTCTCATGCTTGTCTATATCAAGGATCTTCACCAAGAAGGCCAAAGGCCAGTGGTGGAGGCTAGAAAGCCTGTGCCAGCAGGGTGAAGGATTTGTGCCACCAGGCTGAGGGATCTATACTGGAGCCTGGAAGTGATGCTCATGGCAAAGATCAGAGCTCCCCTGAGAGAAAAGCAGCCATTCCCAGCCACAGAGAGGACCTGAGCTCCTCCTACAATAAGAGAAAGCCAAGTTCACATCAGGAAAACCACCTGCAGCAAGCTTCCCCAAGAAAATCAACAGCCAATGATCTTCCCCTCCAGTTCTCTTTTTATGCAGTTGGCAACGATCCTCAGGTGGGTCTTCCATGCCCAAACCACACTGATTCAGTTTATCTGGGCATTCCAAGTTGACCGTAAGTTAATCCACCACAGCAGGTCACTGGGGCATGACCTGGAAGGGTACATCTCTCTTCCTAAATGCTCCCTTGGCTCTCTGTTTTCCAGATGCCACATGGTGAGGTGAGCAGCTTTCCTTCCACCATATCCTGTCTACCCTATAACCTGCCAACTATAGACTAAAACTTCTGAAAACTGTGAACCAAAGCAAACCTCTCCTGGACCGGGGATTTAGCTCAGTGGTCCAGCTGCCTGTCTCACAAGCGCAAGGTCCCGAGTTTGATCCCCAGTACCAACCCCCCCCCCCAAAACAAAAACAAAACAAACCTCTCCTCTTTTAATTTGTTGGTGCCAGGAATTGAGTTCCAATAATGAAAAAGTGACTAAGATGTACATTTCTCAAAGTATGCCATAAAAATTGACCTATAGGTGAGCTTTCTCAACTATTTATGGCTAATTAGATCTACCTTCCTGAAAGTGCCTTTGAAATATCAACCATTTAACAGTCTCTCATCACTTCTCCTTGGACAGACATAGACATGAAATAGTCATTCTGATATGGTTCATTCTGCCTCATTACAAAGTCATAACTCTATTGCAAATTTAAGGATTTAGGTACTTGTGATGTTACTAATATCATAGGGATCACTAATGGAACTTCTAGGGGAAAAAAGATCTACTTAAGACAAATGGGATAATCTATAAGCTGCTAACTTGATTTTCTAACTGTGAAGTTAAAACTATTCCATTACAGATATGATAGCATAACTCCTCATATTTTGCAGAGAAGTTCCTAGCCATAGACAGCTAAGCCAATGTTAGAGTGTGAATTTCTTATTCATTCTATCGGTTTCCTTTCTGCACTTCTGTTAATGTGTGATATTTCGGGGGGGGGTTGTCATTGTCCTTATATATGTATATTTAGTACTGCCCAAAAGATATAATTCCATTCTAGAGGTTCTTGTGTCAACTGTCTGCGTCACTACATTTTGGGATGTTTTTAGGTTATAATAGCTCCACCACTTCTTAGCACTGTGATATTGGCCACATTATCAACCGCTCTTTTCAGTTCTCTCAAGTGTAAAAAAAAAGAGTTTAAATTGTACTCAATCAAGCTGTCATGTACAAGATTAAATGAGTAAATACACAAAATAGGCTTGGCCCAGTAGCTGACACCAAGCAAACATTAAATAAACATTATTATTACTATTAATTACTATACAGTAGGGGTGCTGACTTCCTCATAAAGTACCATCAAAATATTGTCACAGAACCACAATCCATACTTAAGAAACTTTTAGGATTGACAGGAAGGGTCTGAGATTTTAAAAATATAAATCCCTTGTTTAATAACAGCTAACATGTATTGGTCACTAGTTGCCAAGCAGGCATTGGGCTATGCACTTTATATACATAATCTCTTTTCATTTTAACTATGATATTGCAAATAATTAAATTTACCACAGAGAAATTAAGTAATTTATCAAAGCACCCTCTTTAGAAGCAATTCAGCTTGGACTTTTAAACTGTTTGCAAATACATATTCTTATGTAATTTAACTAAGCAACAATAATTCTCATACTTTTACATCTAATGATGCTTCTCATGCTTTTTACATGTGCCACAACCATTAAATGAGAAATTACTTTAGTGGTGCAAGCACTCTGGATTTTATGAACCAATACAATTAGAAAAAAAAGGGCTGAGTTTATATTTTTAGATTGAATGCAGTTTTTAGGGGAAAAAATATTGTTGTCAATATTTTTCTTTTGCTAAGGATTAATACAAATTTCAGATGAACTAAAAAACAGGTCCAAGAGCAAGAGTAGATTTTCTGACTCTTTGACAAAACACACTTTATTCATTTCTTTAGAAAAAAATGTTTACTTGAGAAAAATGGTATACAGATGCTCTTTATGGTGTTATATCCCAAGAAACCCAGCACAAACTGAAAATATTATAAATAAAAATGCATTTCATGTTCCCGACCTACTGAGTATCCTAACTTATCAACGTGTACACCATAGAGTAAAAGATATTTCACCTCATGACTGCATGGTGCTCTGGGAGCTGTATATAATGCTGAATATAATGAGAGTAGCTTACCATATATTGCTAACCCTGGAAAGGACCAAAATTCCAAGTACAATTTCTACTGATTGTGTATTGTTTTCACACCATTATAACTCGAAAAATTGTAAGCTGAACCATCACAAATCAGGGACCAGCTGTATATTTACAGAGTACAGCATGATGTTCCAAACTATGTATACATTGTGGAATGGCTAAATGAAGCTAATTAAAATATGCATTCGCTCATTTATTTATGTATTTATGTATTTATTTGTTTATTTTTTGTTGGTGAGATACCAATATGTTCATCAATAAATTCAAGTCAGAATTGTATTATGAGGGACATACTTCTTAAAAATTACTTAATGTAGTTCTCATTTTTCCTTTATTTGTTCAACTCTGCAATCCCACACAATGTATTGATTTCTCACATAATTTTAAGATGGAGATTCAAATGGATCACTATTTTTCATTGTGATTTATTTATATGTCTGAGTAGATAGTATGCCAGCTCCTGGAGAGAAAGGACCTGTTCTACGTGTGTATCTACATGTTGATACACAATCCCTTGTAGTTGCTGAATGAAGGAACAGTGTTCAAATATTTAAACAGGTGTACCAAAATTTATAATATCCTATATATTTTATATTCATTTATATCGTTACATATCCATGTATAGGACATGTATAATTTGGATAGTTCACTATTATACTTAAGACATTCAAAAATTCTAAATGACATTATTTTGAACAGTATAAAATGTTACACCTACCCATTTTTACATAGTATTGTTCCATAACCTGTAAACCTGAGTTCCTACACATATCCTCAAATTCTATTTAATGAAGCCATTTGCCAGAAAGTAATTCCAAGGCCAAGGAACACTGCATAATGGGAAAGTTTGGAGATCGGAGATGGGCAAACAGATCTGGATTTGATTGTCTAGCACTACCTGAGTGACTGGTGACTTGAGTTTTCTGTGATGTGGAGATTTTTAATACTATGCTTAGGGAACTGGTTTAAAGACCAGCGTAATGTACTTTAAAGCCTGGCAATTACAAAGGCTGATGAATGTTGGCAGTCACTTCATCTTTCTATATTTTCTTCCTCATTTGTAAACTAAATAAAGGCGTTTAATTTTTTTTACCCATTACGAGGTGTTGTTTTTTGTTTTGTTTTATTTATTTTGCAATTCAGAGTCTAAACAACGTAGTGAAACAAAAAATTCACCTATGTCAAAAGGACTGCTAAAATCGCCAGGAGCACCGGGAGGACCTCCAACATCCCAGCATTCCTCGCGCTGGTTCGGTAGCTCTTCCCCCTAGTCTCTATGGTAGCGCCTGTGTCGCTATCGGCGGTGACGGAAGCCGCTGAGGACAAGTGTGGGTTCCAAGTTACCTACTGTGCTGGTCTGTGAGGTACTGGCCTTGGAGGGTAGCAATGTCAGAGAAGAAGCAGCCGGTAGATTTGGGTCTCCTAGAGGAGGACGACGAATTCGAGGAGTTCCCTGCCGAAGGTAACGGCTGCCACTTCCCGGCTTCTGTGAGGGCGGTGACTCAGGCCTCTAGGTGAAATCGGTGCGGCCTCTTGGGCCTCCCGGGGGTGGGCGCCCCCAGGAAGTCTGCACCCCGGCGGCCGGCAATGGAAGCTCGGACGCGCAACTTCCCTTGGGCCTCGGCCTCGGCTCAGGATGTCACGATAGGATACTCTGGGGAGGAGCACGGTGAACTGGGTCCCAGCCCGGGGTCGGGGATATCTGGTCCTTTTCTCCACGCTTGAGTCTAGTTGCCCCTCACCTCGTGCTTGTCTACATAGCCTTTTTTCCTTACTTGCCGTTGGCTTAGTAGCTTTCTTTTGCCTCGAAACGTTTTCAGGATGAAATTGTCCCTAGCTATGCCAGTGCTGCTTCCTTCTAGGGTGTTACAAATGAAGCCTGAGTAGGATGGGATGATCACGTGTTGTGTACCTAATAATAATAGTTTTGACCTCCTGTTTATCACCGTTTTAGCGTTTTCAGGAGAACGTAAGTTAAGGGTTTGTAAGACCCTAAAACTTATACATTTTTACTAATATTAACAAGGAGATACTTTAGTTTTCCTACTATAGATAATAGCATATAGTTATTGGCTGCTCTGTTCTCAGAAATTTAAGTGGATTGCTTGAATTGACATATTTCATTTTGCACAAATATAGGAAATAGATACTAGTGTTGCTGTTTTTCAGGAAGAAACTGAAGTTTGGAGCAATTAAGAAACAGTCTCCTAACTGCCTAGAAATGATGAAACTTCATTTGGCACACCTGGACTGATTGGCACCAAAGCTCTCTAACTGCATTGCTTCTGCAACTGCCTTTGCCAGTTGGGTTTCAGAATTGACTACTTTCCTGGTTGTTTCCAGGAGGATTCCTGCTATTTACCTTATAAGAAAGTAGGATTACTATTGGGTAGTCTTTATAAAGGTAAATAGGAAGAGAATTGTGGCTAGAGGGATACACATCTGTTGGTGTCAATTAGCACGTCACAAAAATTGTCCTAAGTTGTATAGCCCACCGGGGTTTCATCATGTTTAAAATCATATAGCTGGACGATTTGTTCTATTTTTTTGATAGTGTATTCAGTTGTTTAGAGAAAGACAACATTAGCAGGCATAATACTCAGCACTTAAAACATGTATTTTTTGAGTATGAAATTCATAATACTAGTTTTTGGGGTTTTTTTAATCTGTTCAGTCTTTTTATTCAACTTCACTTTCAAGTCAGTTTATAGTCCTCTAACATGGAGCTATGTGGTAGAAAATTGGCTTATTGAGGGCAGTATCTTATTCTTATGTTCCAACTACATATTTCAGATAGTATTTATTATATAAGGCATGCTGTTAGACATTTAATTTACATTATATGGTCCAACATCACCACTCTGAGGAAACAAGCTCAGAGATTTTAAAAAATAAAAACATAGACTGCCTACAGCTTGTCAGATCAGAAAGGTTTTTTTGATTCCTGATCTAAAGTTCATTTACATTCCAGAAAGTGGCTGATATGTGATAGTTGGTCAATAAAACCTTACTGAATGAATCCACATTTAAAATAAGTAGTTGAGAACTGACTACTAATAAAGAATCTATATAGATAATTCTACTTGATAATTTACTTGATTTTATTCAGCAGTTTTCGTCAGCTTTTGTGTGTGTAGTTTTGTCCTCATTCTAACTTTATGTTGTAAGCTGCGATTTGTTCAAAAGTTACTAGTTACATACTGAGAAAAAAATCTCGTTAAAGTTAAAAGGGAAAGTGAAGAAAAAAAATTTTAACACAAAGGACTTACAGCAGACTGGGTTTATTAGCATTGAGTAACTCACTGTTTATTGATCTCCCAGAATATTTTTTTTTCTCCTTATAGAATATTTGAATGTGTATAATCCAATTCATTTAGGACACTTTCTATTTAGAATGAGAAGTAACATTTGAAATGGCTTTATTTTGTTCAGGCTTCTCTATATTCTCTGGTTTTCATCTAAATAGGTTTTCTTTAATTTGAAATAGTGAGAGTTTGCTAGATACAAAACTCTGGGTAAAACTATTAAGTACTTACTAGTGAAAACTACTCTGATAGATCCAAAAGGGGAAAAAACAACCTTGGAAAAGTAACACCAAAGAATTATTTATCTGTTTTTGACACATACACATTTTCTTTCATATCTTGATCTAGTCATGGTTTAGAGTCTCTGTTGCTGCTCAACAACAGATCAGTCTTGGCTTTGTTTAGGAGCCTGTTAGAAGCACAGCATCCTGTTTCTCAGCCTAGATCTACTGAATGAGTCTGGCTGTAATTTACCAAGATCCCTGAGATTTGTATGCACAGTTAGAGTTTGCAAAGCACAGCTTTAAAACAGTGGCCAATTTTGAATATTTGAATTTTTGGTTCAGTTAATGCTCTGATTTACTTATAAATTCTTTTCCGTTGGAAACATTCTTTTTCTTATGATTGTCATTATGGTGAGTATACCATTGACAAACTCACAGACAAAACAAATTAAAAGTGCTCTTATTAAGCCAGAATCTTTGCATTCTGTGGAAGTCTTTGAAATTTACAGAGGGTTTTTTTTTTTAAGTCTCAGGATGTTCTAAAGAAAGGATACTGATCACACTCTGGATAACTTGCAGTGTCGAGCCCTCATGCAAGTTATTATTGAAATTGTGTATTAAGGGTCTGAGTAATGGATTGTCCATCTTTTGGGAGTATTGTTGGTATATCTCATCCAAGGTGAAAACCTATTTGGTAGGATGTCAATTTAGTGACTTTAAAGAAAGGGAATTTTTACTTTCAAAAGGATGCTAAGATAATACATCTTCATGGAAACACCATTGTATTATGTGAATAGCTCTTCTTTAGTATGAAGTAAAACATCTAGAATGATTCTCTGAAGGTACAAGGGAACAAATCCTCCTTTTATCCTCTCTCCCTCATTATTTAGTCTGAATCTGTTATATTGGTAATTCCTCACAGTTATAATTTTAAAAATCATGTGTAAGATTTTTAATTCTCCAAATTCTTGACTAGTTAGATTAAGTGAGCAGCTTTATTAGGAAGACATTCAAAGTCCTGGGCATGAGTGATTTTGATATGTTTTTGGAGGCTCTGACATGGTTAGAATTTTAGAACCAGAGAGCAGCTTGGTCCGGAGATTTTATTTTTCATTCATATACATTTCAGTTTGTGTTATTAGAGTGGTGTCCAAATCTGAGGTACTTCATGATTTATTTGAAACTTTGAGTGCTTTTTTATGTTACACAGATACTGAAAGAATTTTATTTCCTTTCTTTGACAAGTAGACATGGGTTAAAGGTGAGAAGAAAACAAGTAGTTCTTTAGATTCTTTTCTTCTTGTACCAGAGGTAAGAGGCTTTATTTTCTTTGCTTTTTTAGAATATTTAAAATGAAATTGGGTTTCCCTGCAGGAGCAATAGTATTTCCAAGAGTATGCTGTTATACTAAATATTCTGTAAGTTTTCTATAACCTGTGAAACTAATATATACTCTGAAGAAATCAGGAACAAAGTACTACCCATCTCTTAATCCCACCCCACCTTGAGAAATTGTAGGATTCTGCTATTGTTGAGAAGGGAATCTGTCTTTTGAGGAAGACTATAGGCTGGTGATCCTCTAATGCTACCAGTGTTCGGGAATAACTGAGGCACTGTCACCTATGCTTAACAAAGTGGGATGTTTTATAGTGGTCAAAACACTAGAGAAATGTTTTGGGGCTATTACAGACCCTCGACAGGTGGGAGTATGAAAAAACTGCCAGCACTTAGTGGATAGAAGCCAAGGATTTTAAATGTGGACTATTCTTAGATAATTCTGCATATGAAAGAATTGTCCTGGGAAGAGTGCCCTTGAAAAATATTTAAATGAATATTGTATATAAACTGGTGGACTAAATTACCAATGGGCAGATTCTTTAGAATTTTAAATGCAGAAGGTACAGGACCAATGCAGACTTTTTCAGATACTGTGCTAGTCAGTTTACCTAAGGCCAAAGCAGGCTTCACTGTTTGACATTATTAAATGTAATATAATGAATATATAAATGATATCAAACATATAGGTTAGTTACAAAATGAAGCAAGAAATGGAAAACTCATGTCCTAACACTTGTAAAGAAAAAATATAATGAATGGCCGAGTACTTTTTAAATGTCCATTATTAGTAATTACATGCAAAAAGAATGTTTTTAAAATCCAGGATGGAATAAACATTATGAATATAGGATCAGACCTATATTTAAATAAACTTCTATGTCAACTTATGCTAATTACTTCTTTAAAAATATATGGACCGAGGGCCAGGAATGTAGCTCAGTGCCACCGCGCCTGCCTCACAAGCATAAGGTCCTGAGTTTGATCTCCAGTCCCCCCCCAAAAAAGTATATAGGCTGTTTGTACAAATAACAGCTTAAAGAGTTGGAACGTATGAAAGAATATATATTGAAAAGTAAAATTACTGTTTGTCCCTACTTTCCCTCCCCAGAATTTTTCATGCTGTACTGGTAACCACTGTTTTTTTTTTCTGGTATTTTTCCAAATTTATATATGAATTGTGCCTGTTTGTATTATCCTTTAAATGCACAGCAGACAGTATTCTACATACTGTTCTCCTTCTTGTTTTTTATTTAATATATCTTAGACATGGTTTTGCATAAATGTAAAAATTTACCTTGTGCTTTATTATGTACTATACATGTTTAATAATCTATCTTACCTTGTCTTTTATTGGTAGGTATGTGGGTAATTTTTATTTTTTTATGTGTTTTCATATTACACTGCAGTGATTTTCTTACATCTTTTAATGAATGTTTTTGTGCTTACCTATAAGATAAACTCTTACAGAGGTAATTGCCAGATCAAATTTGCAGATTTCTTTTTATTTCTTTTAAAATATACTTATTTTGAAATAATTTCAAAATCACATAATAGTTGAAATTAAATTTTTCTCACAACCATTTGACTCCAGTTAGGCTTTCAGAATATTCCTGCTCCCATACCAAGTGGAATGAGCTGGAAAATATAATAGAGGTGTATGTTTATGTATAAAGCCATGAGTTCACACTAGTATATCCAATTTCAGTTCAACATCACAAGGTTTATTCTAGTTCCCGCCTTTTCACATTTATGATTCTCTTCTCCAGTAATAAGAAACCTGGCTACAATTATCTTAAATTTTGCCTGTATGTTCATTGTCTTCTCTATCGAATCTTTGCCACCCCCTCCCATGAGAGAGGCCTTTGTCATCTCATCTGGGTTCAGCGTTCTATGCCAGGCTACCATTTATTCTTTCCTCATTTTAGTATGAATGACTTTTCCATCCTGTCCAAGCTCTGACACACCAGCCACACCATGCTGTTCCTTTGTGGCAATTCTGTCTTTGATCAGCTTGGGCTCCGACACTTCATCTGGAACCAGGTGTATTTTAAATTTTGGCATACATTCTCAAATTGCCTTTGAGAAAGGTTATACCAACTTATATTTCCTTCCTTCTATAGTTAGCCTTTTCTCTAATGAGCTTGCTTATACCAGATACTAAACATTTTAGTTATTGCCAACCTGATAGATAAAAATGAAATCTGATTTTAATTTTGTTTGATTTTTTTAAAGATTCATCTTTATGTTTTTCCATGAATTGTTACCTTCTTAATCCTCAGTTTTCTTTACCTGTAATTTATAAAGTCATGAAAGGATTATGTGATTGTATTAGTCTGTTAGAGCTGCTATAACAAAATGCTTTTGACTGGATGGTTTAAACAATAGAAATTTATTTTCTCACCCAGTCTGGATGTTGGATAAGCAAAGATAAAGGTATTGGGATACTCAGATTCTATTGAGGGCTTTCTTCCTGCCTCACAGAAGGCTGGTTTCTTGCTGTTTCCTCTCTTGGGGTAAGTGAGACAATATGCTCTTTAGTCTCTTTGAAATCCTTCCATGGGACTCCACCATCATCACTTCATCCAGCCCTGTTTACCTCCTCAAAGACTTCATCTCCAAATTCAATCATATAGTCCATTGCAGTTAAAGCTTCAAAATAGGGAATTTGGGGTGATAACAAACATTTAGTCCTTAACAATGCTATATAAATTGCTTAACAGTTTGGCACAAAGTTTGTATCTAATAAATATTAGTCCTTTTTATTTTTTCTTCTTTTATTATTTGTACTTAGGGGTTTGCATTTTAGATAGTTTGATATTTATTTAGAATTTTAACTATTTCTGGCAACTATTTCAATTACTAATTTTGAGTATATCCCAAATTAAGCTTGCTGAATTTGTAGGTTAATTGATTAGTTTTCTTGTATTAAAAACTTCTTAAAAACATTGCTATTAAATGTTTCCCTGAGGTATTTTAAGCAGTAATGTGGTTATTGATATAAAGTTTAAATACACAAAAGACACGAAGTCATATGTGTATATAAACATACATTGTTTAGGGATGCATACAAATCAGAATGAGAAACTCTTAAATCTAGATTCTGGTGCTTGGGAGGGGGAAATGAAATGAAATGTTTTTCTGTTTTACTAAACAGAAAAACAATTCTTTGAAAACCAGTTAGCTATTTTATGGTTCTATTGAATGAGCAAGCATTAAGCAGTTGCAATTTAAATAGTGTTTAATATTACTACTTGATTGTTAAACATTACTCAACTCATTGAAAAATGTAATAAACTGTAAAAACACTAAAAATAAAACTTTTGAGAACTACATACTCCTTTTTTGAAGTATTTAAAATTCATCAAATACTATATCTTTCCAGTTATGTGAGGTAGAAATGTTACTGCTTTTATTCTGAAACATCTTCTCTCAACCCTTGGACTCCCTTGTAGTGGTTTAGCACATGATAATAGAATTTACATGCATTGTAGCTTACATATATCCTACCATATATGTACAGTATGAAGGATTTGTAATTGCTGGAAATACTATTTTGGAATATTAAGCTCTTAATAGTTAAACTTTACATAAAAAGTTCTATATATAAACTCAGTAAGATATTTAAAGTTTCCCTCTAAAAGAGATGACATTCTAATTTGGCAGTGTGAACATTAATTTTATTAATATTCTTATTAAATAATTAAAATGCCTAATAAAAAGGTATTTCTCCTTCCTTATCTGTGGTGATTTCAAGAATGGTATGGTATTAACACACTTTGGGGCATTTTACTTGTAGGGGTAAAGATACCAGGGTTTAAAATTATAAGATGACTAATAATGAATTTGATCCAGCATTTCTGTCTTTATATAATCTCAGTGGTATTACAATTATGAAGTATCATGTGTATAATACCAAAGAAGTATAGAACTGTTGTTATGAATCTTTTTGCATGTGCTCTTCCTAAAACCTTGCCCACACAATTGTTTTTTTCCCCCTTTATGACCCAATGTTTTTCTCAGAATTTTATTTTTACTTCATTCCTTTGTTTGTTTGTTTGTTTGTTTTTTTGGTACTGGGGATTGAACTGGGGACCTTGTGCTTTTGAGGCAGACAATGGAACTACTGAGCTAAATCCCCAGCCCACTTTATTCCTTTCTTTTGCCTGCCATTTGGGAGAAATGCTTTATCCTTGTGTCAAATGGTCATCACTATTAAACTTGATAAAATAAAAATTGTACAACTCTTGAAAAAGAAGACACTGTTAAAATCTAGTATATTCTGTAAAGAATTTTGACTTTTTCCAAGTAAGACTTGGTATTCCATAATATAACTTATTAGCTCAGTTTTATTTCTTGTTAGTAATTCTCTGAGGCATTTGCCTATAGAGAAGCAAGTACAGTATGGTTTTCTTTTCCTCTTATGAAGTTGAAGTAAAGCTAGCATGGATATATTTAACATTAAATAATAACAATATTGAAACCAGTGTTTTAAGTCAAATCATAATTAGATTAAAAGTTTTAGGGGCTCTGTAATTTTACTGTTCCTGGAAAAAGGCAATTGCTCTAGAAGAACAGGGCTCTACAAGTGTGTTTCAAAGACTTACAAGGTTAGCAGAAATTAGTATTTGAAATTAGTGTCAAATATTCATTATTTCATATTTCTAACCTGCATCTTTTGACACATCATTTTCTTTTTAGGGACCAATGTGGATGGAAACTACCCATTTAAGTTTAGGAAGGTGTTTAGTTGGAAGTAGGCCAGGTTTGACTGCAGGCTTGATATCTTAGAACCTTAAAACATTTAAATATCTGTGAAACAGATAATTAATTTGACAGTTCTTGCTTCCAGGCTTGACCAAATAGCTTATGTAAAGTCTGCAGATTGGGGAATAATGGTAGAAAAAAAGTTAATGAAATATTTTCTCATAAGGCAGTTTTCATCTGTTTTATGATAGTGGTGATGGTGATGGTTTCAAACAAAAAAAGGTATGATTAATCTTTAAGGCTTTCTCTGTCTTCAAAAATCATTGCATTTTGTTTCAGTTTTGATAATATTGGATATTGAACCCAGTGCCTTGCATATGCTAGGAAAGCGGTCTACCACTGAATTCTTATCCTCACCCTTTTTTATTTTACTTTGAGACAAGGTTTCCCTGAGTTGCCCAGGTTGGCCTTGAACTTGGCAGTCTTTCTAGCTCAGCCACCAGTGTAGCTGAGATGCAGTTATGTACCACCACACTTGGCTTATAATGTAGTTTAATAAAGTAGTTCCATATGAATTTTTTTTATATATACAGGAAGGCTTTCATGTTATTAAAACTGGAAATGGGCCGGAGATATAGCTCAGGGATGCTGCATCTGCCTGGCAAGCACAAGGTCTTGAGTTCGATCCTTGGTACGGGGAGCGGTGGGGGAGCTTAAAACTAAAAGTAATCCTAACTGTCCAGTAAGATTATTAGATAGTAACACTGAAGGGAATGTGGAGGAATAAAGGATAATAGGCTTAGTTGTTGCATTGCAGGTTTGACATTTAAGAATCTAGATTTTATAAATGATAAATTTGACTTTATTTAAAGTACTTTATTCAGTTTAAAAAATCAAAACTACTTCATTGACTTCTGGTGATTTAGTGTTACAGAGATACAACCTACTGTGTGAATTGCAGGTCCTTTTTAACTTAAAATTTGATCTTAGGCTATAACCCAAACCACCTTTACCTAATGTTCCTCTCATATATATTTAGTAAGGGAACAGAGAAAAGACTGCAGTCCATGGAGAGAATAATCTCCAAAACTGATGTAATGGTAGTAAGAATAGGGAGAGGGTAACTCTAGAGATTCTTGGTAGTTGAAATGGGAAATATATGATTGTGATAATTGAAAAAGGAAGATAAGATGCCTCCCAAATTTCTAGTGTTTCTTTTCGGGGACAGGTAAAATTGACCTGTTCTTAAATTATGGTGATGATATGTATCCCATTTTAAAGAAATAATGTATATAATATAATTGGGATATAATAATACCCATATTATAAGCCATTCTTGAGTAGCTTTAAATCTACATGTAATAAGGAAGGCCTGAATGACACCTCTTGTTACTTATTTTTCTTCTTAGGTTGAAATGTTCTTAGCCATGTTTTATAATAGGTGACTACTAAGATGAAATAATGGCTAGGAAATATTGAAGAGAGTTTATAATTCATAATTACTGGTTTGGGAATCAAAAATATAGAAGATCTTATTTTTTTATTGCTACATTTGTGTAGTATATCTTTACATTGCTTGTGGGGCATTGATATATGTACTTAGTATATCTTTTTTGTTTGTTTCTTGAGACAGGGTCTCACTGTGTAGCCCAGGCTGGTCTTGAACTCATGGCAACCCTCCTGCCTCAGCCTTCTGAGTGCTGGGATTGCAGGTGTGCACCACCACACTTGGCCATAATAATTTTAACTCTTTATTCCATCCCCTTTCCCATTTCCCATCTATCTCTTGATCCTCTTCCTTTTTAAAAAACTTTTCTATGTTTGCAGTATGAGATCTTAGTATTATGATCTAGAGTTATACTGTGTTTTTCATAGTCATGTTGTGTGTATGCTAAGGTATTATTTGTAATTTAGGGTTGTGAAGTTAAAGAATGCCTAAGTTTCTCAGACACTAATAATGAGCATAGATTTAGTAAATGATAATTGTGATTATATAAAATGCCAATGTTGTGATAAAGATACATGCAAAGTTTCTAGAGGAGGTGATTTTCAGGCTGATTTTTTAAAAAAACTTTTTCTTATATTTAAATTTCAAAACATTTTAACTCCATAGAAAAGAGGACTACAGACACTTAGATTCTTAGATTGTTAACACTCATTTTTGCTCATACGCAATGATATGAGTATCAAATATATATGAGAACAATTTGTGAGTAAGCCGTTAATAAAATGACATGATTAAAATATGCATGCCTTCATTAGGATATTCTCTAAAATTATTTCACAATCATGCCTAAGAAAATTAACATTAAGTCATTAATATCTAAAATACAGTCCATATTCAAATTTTACTAGTTGTTTAAAACAAACAAGTCTCACTTTTCTCCTAGTCTTGTGTTTTCAGTTTGTTTTTGTGTCATTATTTGGTTGTTGGTATCACTTTTGTCCTTTTAAATCTAACAGTTGCCATCCATTTTTGTTGTTTGATTTTTCATGACGTCGACTAGTTATTTGAAAAGTTCAGTTTTAGAAAGTTCGACCTTCTGGATTTGTTTGATAGTTTCCTTGTGATTAGATTTAGATCAACTTCGTTAGTAATTACTGAGTATCACATAATTACTACATCACATCAAGAAACATAAGTCAAGCTGTCCTAATTTATTGATGATGCTAATAAGTTTGTTTATTGGATTAAGATGGTGACCTCTGTGTCTGTCTCACCCTTTGTAATGAATCTATCCTGTTAACCAACCATTTTTGCACCCCATAATTTTAATATCAATCATTGATCCTTACCTGTGTTACATCGAGGGCTTGCAAAATAGTAATTTTCTAATTCTGTCATTATTTTCGTATTTATTCAGCTGGGGACTATAAAGAAGGAATTCCCATCTTCTCTCTTTCTGTCAATTATTGCTATGGATTTTTAAAACTTCATTGTTCCTTTATGCCAGTTTCTGCCATTAAAAAATCCTGATTTGCCTAGTAAGTTCCATGTCCCAGATTAGAAATTAACCATTTCTTTTTGGAGTCATGGTTTCTCTTAATAGAGGAATGAATGAATATTTGAACCAAATTCAACATAGGTAGAAGTCAGACCAATTAGTAGGTTCAGAAGATGGCACAGAAAGATGAGCAGGATGAAATGTTTGATGAGTACAGAATCTTAAGCAATTTTAAAATATGAAGCATAATGTTAAGGAGTTAAGTAAACAATGATCTTGTGGGTCATTCTTTATTGCAGTTTTAACATGGGGGAATGTGTGGGAGAGAATAATTCAAACCACATGGCCAACATGAAGTTATCTCAGTGGATTTGAATATTAAATAACAATTATTTTAGAACAAATACATTATGTAGTATAATATTTGTGTGTGTGTTAAAATGTAAAGCTATGTCAAAACTGTAGGAAGTGGGTCAACCCAAGGAGGAGAAGAACATTATATACATACTCTCTTGAATCTAGGATAGTTAATTTGGTGTATTTAAAATGAAAAGAAATCATAGGGGCGTTAGCCTAGAGACTAGATATTTGTCGAGATCAAGAGAATAGAAGCAAGAACCTGTTGAAGTAATATTGCTTTGTATAGGTGAGAAAAGATAATGTGATAGTCTGATCTACAGCAGAGGTAATAGGGATAGAGAAACGGATTGATATGAGAATGACTGGGGATGAAGGGTACAGGACTGGATCACAGATAGAGAAAAAAGTTTGTGATGACTCACCTGGCCCTTAGTAAGACTGATTGACTATTTTTGTGATTTTCCTTAGTTAGGCTAAGAGAACATGTTGCTTGAGGGTGGGAGTAACTGAAGATAATGAGTTAAGTTTTGGTGGTATTGAATTTGGACCCTGTAGATAGTTATATGTAGAATTCTAAAGTTTAAGGAAGACTTCTGCTGTGGTGACAGATTTGAAAATCAGTGTGCTACTAAAATAAATCACTCTGAGGCACTGAAGGAGAGCGTGGAGCATGGATGAATTCCTAGTTCAGACATTCAGTTCTAAAGAATTAATATTCAAGAGCATATGGGAAGGAATATATAGAGACAATTTATGTTTCACCTTTGTTATGCCCATTGGTTTCTGAAATAGAAGTAATAACTAGAGATGTTGTTATAGGAAAACCATTGTATTGATACTTAGTTCTTTTCTAATTGTATACCTAGTGCTCTTAGTGTTACTTTCTCAATAACTATTCCTTACTCCAGTACTAGAATGCCTAAAGATACTAGTTTACATGTTCATTTTCTATTTTAAACAAAAGCTGAAATTTTATTCTAAACCGTCCCTCTACCCAAAAGGGATAGAAGAACAAAATTTAGAAAACTAAAAACTGCAACATTCTACCTTACACATATTTGTACTTTTCCTTCCTTTAAGAATCTGAATTTTATATTGATATTAATAACCAGATACTAGTGTTGGCTCATAATATCTGTATATAAGTTCTTGTCCTTTTTATGTTGATATCAACCTGCTACTCAGCTTGCTTTATGGCTGTTACTGCTGTTTTGAAAGATTATAAAATATACCTTTTAAAAATCAGCTCAAAGAAAAAAAGAACCAGTGAAGTAAATGACCTCCTAAAATCGAAAGGTTTCATGGCAAGGGGAGGTTTTTATATGAATGTCTATTTTAGATTATCTGCAAATTCAAGAATTGAGAACAAGACAGCAGAAATTTTGAGATTTGAGAAGATGCTTTCTTCACATGGATCTGGCATTAGCTGTATTTGAATTGTGAGAGTGTCCAATGGTTTTTATGTTTGTAGAAATAATGTATGGGATGCATTTAGACATCTCTGTGTTTTTAGACTGGGCTGGTTTGGATGAAGATGAAGATGCCCATGTCTGGGAAGATAACTGGGATGATGACAATGTAGAGGATGACTTCTCTAATCAGTTACGGTAAGCTCTAAGCCAGATTTTTATGATAGCTCAGTATTATAAGTTTGGAATATGTAACTTACATAGTCTATCTCTTAAAAGATACTTAATCTTTGAAATAGATTTTTGTATAATGTAAGCAAGACATTACCTTCATCTTCTGGGTTTCTAAACATGAATACTTTGTGTAATTGTATACAACTTTTGTTCTTTCTAGTCTTTTGGCAAATATAGTTAAGTAGAAGCATATTTCCTGTTCTTGTTTTTAAAAATCTTCATTAGTTTAAATCTATCAGTGTAAATTTTCTACCAATATTGAATAATTCAGCAAAAATTAAAACAGAGTTTGGGGGACCCAAAAGATTGGTGATTCTTGAAATGAATTGTAGATTAGGATTGTTGGGGTATACTTTTTCATATTCATATAGAAATCTACCTAATTTTATTTATTGACAAAATTCATATAACATAAAATTAATCCTTTTAAGACTACAGTTCAGTGACATTTAGTACATTGACAATATTGTGAAATCATCTTTCTGTATAGTTCTAATATTTTCAGCATCCCAAAAGAAAATACTATCCTCATTAAGCAGTGACTGCCATATGCAGTCACTTTCCCCTACCAACTGCTAATATGTTTTCTGTCTGTCTGGATTTGCCTGTTTTGGACTTTTATATAAATGTCCTTGTATGTCTGCCTTCTTCCATTTAACATAATGTTTTCAAAGTCCATCTGTGTAGTAGTATGTGATCAATATTTTATTTCTTTTTAATGGCTCCATAATAGTCCATGGTATGGATATGCCATATTGTATTTATCAGAAGTAGAATTGCTGGGCTTAACGGTAATTCTAGGTTTAACTTTTTGAAGAACTGTTGAAACTGTTTTCTACAGTGGCAGAAAAATTTTACATTCATACCAACAATGTGTGAAAGGTTCCAATCTTTTCACATATTCACCAAAATATTTTTCATTAAAAAAAAACGATAGCCGTAAGTGGAAGGGTATAAAATATGTCTCTGTGGTTTTGATTTTAATTTCCCTAATTACTAACTTTTTCATATGTACTTGACTATTTGCCTGTCATCTTTGGAGAAATGTTTATTAGAGTCCTTTTCTTATTTAAAAATAGTGATTTTTTTTTATTATTACTGAATTGTGAGATGTCTACACACGTTTTGGCACCAAAATTTTATCAAATCCATGACATGCAAATGTTTTCTTTGTTTCTTTAGGCTGTCTTCATGTTACTGTCCTTTGCACAAAAGTTTTTAATTTTGAAAAAGCCTGATATATCTCTTTTTTCTTTTTAACCTGTGCTTTTTCTTTTTTACATGTGCTTTTGGTGTCGTACTTAATAATCCATTGATGAATTCATGATAGTTAAGTGTTTTCTTGTAAATTTTATAGTTTTAGCTCTTAAATTTAGAACTTCAATCCATTTTGAGTTAATTTTTATAGATCATGTATGATAAAGGTCTAACTCATTGTTTTTCATGTTGGTAGCCAGTTATCACAGCACCATTTGTTGAGTAGACATTTCTTCACCTCCTAATTTTATTATGATTCAACCTATGTTTATCTATCTTGGCTGCAAGGATATATAAATAGATTGCCACATGCTTGCTCAAATCAAGCTACAGAAGATCTGTTGTTCAAAAGGGAAGTGAAATAATTTATAATAAATTTTTTAAATTTAATTTTAATAGTGATACAATAGTACCTATTTTCTACTACATTTTAAAAAATTGATTTAAAACACCTCCATTCTAAAGACTTTTTAGAATTTTGCTGGAGAGTGATAATTTTACCATCTCCTTTCTCCTCATTTTAGAAGTAGTACAATTTACTTTGCACTGTTATTCTGATACCTTTACAATTTCCATGATATTCTTAAAGATTATTAACTCAGGTTTTTTATGTTATCTTTTTTTTAATTTTTCCTTGAGATATAATTATCCACAAGCTTGAAAATTTAAGCTATTTTATTACAGTTTGGAGTTACCTCAACTTAGTTTTTAATTTGTCTTTTTGATGTATTTCCTTTTACAGTTTTATATACAAGATAAGAATACATAGCTGCTGAACAATAATACTTCTTTTCTAAAATCTGTTAATGTTAAACTATCTATTCCAACCATTGAACCCATCTTTTGTCATGATGTTTCACCAAAATATAGCTCTTAAAAAGCTCTTTTTTTTTTTTTTGTGGATCTGTTTACTCTGGGATGAAGTTAATTCTATATAAGGAAGAATATGCACTTTGTGTTTGCATTGTGTTTTATACCATTTTAAAATTGAGCCACATCAGAGAACATCTTGCCACCTTTCTTCTAAAATATGTATCTCTGTTATCTTCCTCATTGGAAGCATATTGAGCTATAAATTGTCAGGCTTTCCAATGCTGTTAAGTCCTATTCCATATTTTTAATCATGGATCAGTTTTTTTTCTTTTCTGGTGCCTTCTTGAAATTTTTAAAATTAAGGCTAAATGAGGTTTTCTTCCTCATTGCCATTCAAAAGAGAGTCACAGTTCTTCAGAGGGCTATTTTTTTTTTCTCTTGTTTCTTTCATTCATTATATGATGGCAGCTTTCTCTTAGAAATTACTCAAGAGATTATTGATATTACGATTTTTATCAGAGGGCTTGTCATAGTAAATGTATCGATAATTGAATTTCATACCAGTTTTGTTTCTTGCCTTTTTACTGCCTTAAAAATAGAGCTTCATCTACATACTGTATTCTTTGTGACTGTTTTTGTTTTGTTTTTTTAATATACCTCTCAGTGCTCTTTTTTTCCTCTGTTGTGTTCCTGCCTTTGGGCCCCTAGAATTCCATGTGTGTATAAACTGTGATATATCCATTAGCGATAAAGTGTCTGCTTTTTATTTCTCTACTTAAGCCATGGTTTTTAGCTAAGGTTATTGATGTTATCTGTGGTGCTGTCAAACAGAACTTACTGTAGTGATGGAAATGTTCTTTAAGCTGTACAGTACAGAAGCCACTAATCACATATGGATTTCAAGCACATAAAATATGACTAGTGCAGATGAAGAGCCAGAATTTTCAAATTTAAATAGCCACATAAAAGTGGATATGGGGGTACATGCCTGTAGTCCCAGCATTCTGAGGCTGAGGCAGGAGGATCACAAGTATGAGCTCAGCCTGGGCATCTGACTGACTTAGACCCTTGCCTCAAAAAGTTAAAAAAAGGAATGGGGATACAGCTCAGTGCATAGGCTCTGGGTTCAATCCCCAATATTACCAAAAAAAAAAAAAAAGCCACATATAACTACCATATTGAGCAGCACAGCCATAAACAATCCTTCCTTTAACTAATTGGTATTGATTAATAAGTTGTTAATCTTGATCTTTGTATAATGTGTGGAGGCCCTCACTGTAGTATTATGAGTCATGGTAAAGAACTTATTTTACTGTTTTCTGACCTTGGTCAATACTAATTCCATCTAACTTTGGAGAGGCGGCTGATATTTTACTGGGTTCCAACCCTGGATCTACCTCTTATTTAGCTACACATATCTTGAACAAGTCATTCTGCCTTCCTGTGACTCGCTTTTCTCACATAAAAAAGGCAGATAATTAGGACTTTACTCATTGGGTTATTATAAAGATTAAGTTAATATATGTAAAATATTTAGAATATGGTTTGTGTTAAAGAGAAATTCTCAATCTAGCAGGCTGCCCACTTGCCATTTTCTCTTTTTCTCATTCAATGTAATGACCTTGAACAAATAGAAATACATTAAGGCCATCTGTATCTTCCAAGAACTAAGAATCACTATTTTTTTGTTGCTCTGACCTGATCATTTGTTTCTGTGTATATATGATAGAAAATTAGGTACTTTTCCTGACACTGCATCTTACATAAAAACTCCAAGAAACCCTATAGTTTGTGATTTACCATATCAGATACAATCACAGTAATAAAGCTGAGAGCCTCCTTGTTGCTATTAGCGTTTTTCTTGTTTTCTTTGCAAAAGGAAAGCTGTTGGTTTTGTTTCAAATAGTCTCCATTCACTGTCTTCTATAAAACCATTCTAGGTATTACAAATTTCTTCCCGCTTGTCTTTTTTGAATTTTTTTCATTCAGTCTGTATTAATAATATTAGTATTTTTGTTTTGTACTTAGTGCCCTCAGTTTATTTTTCTTTTGGTTTAATATGCTTTTAAATCCTAGGAAAGAACTTTGTATTTTCTCTGAGAATTTAGTTGATAGCACTTCAATCTCCTTTGTGTTTACAGTTTATAAATGTAATTGGTGACCACCTCCCATCAGGAAGGTAAATATGCACAAACCTGGAGGATAAATTTGGTCTATTTAACTCTTAGGTTGAATGCTAGTGGATTTTATTTTTGTTGTTGTTGTTAAAAGAAGAAAAAGTGAATAATCAATAGTGAATGTGTAAAAGGAAAAAAAGCTAATGTTTAAGAAAGTTTTACAAAAAGTATAAACTTTTAGTATAAGATAAAATTCAAAGAAAATTATGAAATTCCCATAAGATTGGTAACAATAGTTTTTCTAGGAAACATTTAAGGCACTTTCTGTGATCAACAAAAATAGAAGCTTTTAGCTTTTCCCTTCAACCTAGTTCTTATTTTAATACTGCATTACATGTGTATAACTTCCTCTGATTTAAATAGCTCTCAAAACAAAGGAGATAAGTTGTTATATATGAAAGACAGACATTAAAATCTTCCAGTTTCCTAAGGGGAAGGGAAGGAGCCCAAATGAAACAATTTAAATTTAGCAAAAGAAAGACTGCAGTCAGAGACTTGCACTGGGCTCTTCGAATCCAGTGTTTGTACTGCTAGCCTACTCGGAGCTCTTCACACAAATAGTCTGGCTTTGATAAAATTCATGGAAATTAGGTCAGTATTTCTCTTATAAATAACTAAAATATTAAAATGAAGCAGTTTAGAGAAATGAATAATAAATATTATACATCATTCCTACCATGCGATTTTTGCATTATACTTAAATGGTATCTAAGCCAAATTGTACTTGAAATGTCTTTATCTTCCTGGATATAATGTACAGAGCATATTAATCATTCTGTACTTTTACACAATGTTTTGTTGTAGACTTTTCCTCCAGTTTTCTCATGCACTATTAGAAAGTCTGAATTGAAGTAGATATATCATTTAAAATAGTTGAAGTTGATTACACAGTTAAACTTCTTTATACAAATGTTTTATACAAAGCAGATCAGCAATTGAGGTTGACATTCTCAAAGTATGACTGAAATTTCAGGTTGGATAAGTTATTTAAAATGAAATAAAGTATCTTTTCAATGCATATTTGTACATAAATTTTTTATATTTTTATCTACATTTGAAATTAGGTAAAATTTTGTTTGCTATTTTATGACATTTATTCTATTTATTTTGACTACATATGGGTAATACAAAAAAATTCTCACACTTCCTTAAATTGGATTAAAATTTTTTTCTTGGTTAGAACAATAGTTACATGTCAATATGGAAACAATCTGCTTATTCCTTCTGTGTGTATAACTGTAATACTTGTTATGATGATTATAAAATCCTTAAAGATTTGATACTAATATGTACTTACCACTAAGATTAATGATTCTTAAAGTTTATATATAAGGGGTTGGGGGGCAGAGCTGGTAGAGCACCTGGTAGGCCTGTCTGAAGCCTTGAGTTCAGTCCCTGGCACCACCAAATCAAAAATAAACAAAATTTTGCATTTATTTGTTAGGAACAAAACACTTGTATAGTGTTTAGGAGGTATTTGGAGGATAGTGGTAAATCCCTTAAGTTTCTTCCATAAATAGATTTATAGGAAAATTAAGGAAGAAAGTGATTCACATCATTTCCTTTGTACATGTTTCTTTTCTAAAATAAACGCATGTGGTAATATTTTAAGTTGATGCCTTAGGCTTAGTTCATTGATTTAGAGTGAGTCATTTTCATAGATACCAATGGACCTTCATTACAAACATTCGTAGTTGCAAACAAATCATGGAAGTAGCTCATGTGTCTGCCAGACATTGTCACAGTTGTGCTGCTGTGTGCTGCTGTACAGTGTAATAGTGTACAGTAGTACAGAGCTCAATGAGAGCCTAGGATGTCCAGAAGCAAGAAGAAGAGTAGTGATAATGTGAAGGACACTATTAGTACATGCAAAGCAATATTCATAGAAACAAATGTGAAAGTACAGTGTAAGACTAACTTTCAAACAAATCTGACTTACAAACATTCTTCCAGAATGGAACTTGTTTGTAAGTCGTGGACTTAATATTTATAAATTGTATTATTTTTTAAAAACATATTTTTTGACATCATAAAGAAATGCCTACTGTTCTTTATGTTTTATTGTAGAGCTGAACTAGAGAAACATGGTTATAAGATGGAGACTTCGTAGCAGCCAGAAGATAGCAGCCAGAAGAAGTGTTGAAGTACCCTCAGTTTGAACTGTGTACTAAATTCTAGGACAAAGAACCAGGATGGAATGCTTTTAAAAATATGTTTATTTCATTATTTGCTTGAATTTTTTTGTAACAAAAAAATAAATGTTTTGATGAAATCTTGGTTTGGTTCAGTCTTAATCTTTTGCTGTTTAATCGTTAGTTTTATACTTATGCTTTTACAGAGCCTTATTCTATTGAGACAGTAAAATTCTATATTATGATTTATTTTTTTTTTGGTAATGTTCAGTAGGACTCTTGTTAAATGATCTGGGCTTAGAATTCATCTGATTACCAATTCAGTACTTTTCTTAAGCTGCAACAACATTTCTTAAGCTGCAACACGTAAATGTTAGTCCAATTTTATGAAGTACTTCTTTTATATTACATTAAACCTTAATGTCCTCTATATTTTGATAGCTTAGGTAACATTTAGTGACATTTACAAAGTGACCCTTCAAAACCTGTGGGGGTTTTTAGCTCATTAATTTATGTGAAAATAAAATTTCATAACAAAATAACAATTGACTAAGAATAATTAATACACTTTGTATGCTGCTGCTGAAAAGTTTCACAGAAAAAAAAAAGCCCATCCACGGGGCAGCCCACTCCTAGCCGAGACATCCCCAGAATGGAGCAGCTCTCTGGGGTCCCAGGCTTCCACACACCTGAATCCTTGCACCCAGCAGCAAGGCCCTCAGAACCCAATGTTCCCAAGGAATCCAAATATGTTGTGTGTACAGCATTCAGTGAAAGAATGTTTATAGTCAGGCGAGGGATTGCACTGTGAGAGGGCAGCAGATGTGAGGGACCCAGTGACCCAGCGCTGGGGCCTCCACCATTGCTTAGGGTTCAGCTTCTGCTCCCTGATGTCTGAGTCCTGTGTATAATTAATCATTTTAAAATATAACTTAGCTCCTGAGCTATGAAGAATAATATTAGTGGTTTATAGAGTATGACTAGTACTTAAAGTCAGTTGAATGATCAGTTTTAAGAAAGTATCTTCTGTTAAAAATTAGGGAACTGTGCTCAAAATACTTTTATCAACAAGTCATAGCACTTGTACTATGTACCACAACAGATTATTTTAGTACAATAAAGTTTCTTCAAAGTGATTTCTTTTACCAGACTTATTGCTAAGGGGGAGATTTAATTTGGGTTGTAAAGGTTATCTTTTTGATAAGGCTTAGAATAAAACTAATATACTGAGGTTTGAAAGGAATATTTTCAAACTTAAATAATATTAAGTAGAATTATCAGTACTGTTAATTTCAAATTAAAATTTCTGCATCAATGCTGCAAACAAGTTCTGATATGGGAGTTGAACAGAAATATTTTCTCCTTCTGAAAATAAATCTTATCTACCTGACAACTGCTAGTTGATCAAATGGATTAAGATACACAGAAGAACTTTGGAAACTATAAAAGCCCTATACTTACTATTACTGATAACTTTTGTAAATACAGTGAAGCACGGGCAGCCATGTGAATGTTACAGCATGCTAAGAAATACTGCATATTTTCTCAATGTTCTAGACAGTACCTTTAAAGATTATATGATAATAACAATGCCTTTTTATATTTTGATCTGTGACATTTTTAACATACTCATATCCTTTTTGTACTACACTGATGAAGTTGAGAGGGGCCATATATCCCATCCTTTTGGTTGAGAGCTGACAGTTTGCACTATGCTCCGTATCCCCACATGATGCTGGGGCTTTTCCAGCTACCATACTGTCTCCTGTTGTACCCCACTGCTAAATCTGACTTGACTTGTTGCTGTATTTATACGTTGTCTTTAGTAATCTTAATTTGATGAAAACAAAAACCTTGAGTATCTTTCTCAAATCTGATCTTGCCAAGTCTGGCAGTGCACAGTTGTAGTCCTAGTACTCGGGAAGCAGAGGCAGGAGGCAAGACCCTGTCTCAAACAACAAAAAGTCTGATCTTTCCTCCAGTCTTTCACATCTTGCTTTTCCTACCCAGTTGATGAAGTCAGAAATATAAAAATTGCTCTTTAATTCTGTATTCTCTTAGTATCCAATCCATTGGCAAGCCAGTCAACTCTTTCAAAACATGTTCCGTGTAGTTGATAGCACTTCTTGCCTACTCAATATCCAGTCCCCCTTCCTCTTTCCTAGCAAAACTTCATCCCCACTTAAAGTATCCATCTTTCTTTCATATAGGACTTGTGACTCAAGGCAAGCCAACACCAACACCATTCCCAGCTCAGGGCAAGATGGGGCTCAGTCTTCAGACAATCCTGCTGACTTCCTTTCTTCTGCAAGTAGTTAGATAAGGGATACACAGATTTAAATAACTTAGAGCCAGTGAAGTTGGCAAGGGCAACTGGCAAAAAGGAGTTCTGCCTCAAAAATAGTCACATGAAGTCAAATTCTGAATATAAATTTGGGAGTATCTAATCTTAATTGCTAGTAACAAATAACAACCCTTCTAGGTTGAGGATCAGGATGATAAGATTTGAAAGTATAGGGCTGTTTGATGATTTCATCGAGCCTGCTCTAGGACTAGGCCTGTAAAATAAACCTGCAGATTTCCTTAGGTTGGGTATTTGGTTATTTGTAGGCAGAATATTTTAACAGATAATATCCAGAATCCATCTAGTGTTAGTATCCTACTTTAACCATCATTGCTCACTAGGTTCTAGTACAATGATCACCTAACTAGTTTCTCTACTTCTTTTTCTGTTTTATAATCTCTTTTGGAAGAAACATGGGTCTTACTAAAATTTAGGTTGTGTCAAGCTTTTTCTTAAATACTCTCAGTGCTTCTTAAAGTTGTGTAAAATCTCAACTGCTTATAAAGTCCAGACTGATCTGGCTTCTGCCTACTATTGACATATATCACTTGATTCTCAGTAGTGTTGTAGTTTGGGCATTTCTGAAAGGGAAATCAAAGATAAATCACTGGCAGATAAAAGTGAAGCTGTTCTTCCTACAAATGGTAAATAATAAAACAAGGGCAGTTCATCAGTAGCATCTGTTATATACATAGCTGATATGTCTTCAGATTTGCTATAAAGCAAATCTTGAAACCATTTATCAGGAGATCAAGAAAGTTTGGTATCAGCAGCATAGACCAGAAAACAGTGGTAAAACTTAAGGTAAAACTTATACTTTTATCTACATTAATGTTCATAAATAAATAAAGATGACTAACAGGGATGTTGGAATTTTTTAAACAACATCAAAAACATAGACTCACGGGACATTTTATGTATGAAACCCATAGTCCAAGTTAATCGCAATGTGTCTTCATGATTTCAGTAATAATATTTCCAAGTAGAGGAATGAACAGAATGCAGGTTTTATAAGAAGAGCAATTGCTTCTCTCTGCTAAGCTAAGAAAGTAATGACCATTAACCACAGAGATGGCAATCTGTATTTGTCATTTAATATTTTTTAGTAAATTTACCTTCGGTGGTTAAAAAAATGGCATACACCAAATTGCTTTGGCTTTCAGAGACAGGCATTCTGAAGTAGGACTTTAGGAAAAAACATAGAAGATGACTTACTAAAATATCAAAATTATAAGCAGAATTAAAATCTATGTTAGAGGGTTTTTTCATATTTCAGAATTTATTAAGTCTTGTAAAACATTTTGAAGCCTAAATTTTCACTGTCTAATATAATAATCTTAGTCCAAATATTACTAGTCTGTAATGTAGGGGATTTTATTTTTGAAATTAAAGTTAATTGGTAGACTCAAAATTGGCTTTAAGTCATTTGAATACTTTTCCATGGAAAGCTTTTTCTTTAATTTTTCTTATCTGAATGAAATTGGTAATATAATTTTAAGACTACTTCAAAGTATAGAAAAGTCTAGAGATAGGAATTAGACTGATGTCAAACAATGTTGCCAGGAATGTGTGGGAGAAGGTGCAAACATGGGGCTCCAGGCATCGCTCTGTTGTTTCAGTCAGAGTATTTTGACCTTTTTGTTTGTTTTAGACATTGGAATTCAATGTAAGATTTCATTTGAAAAACTGATTCTTCTGCCCTTCTTTTAAAGTTTGATAACAGTGATCTAGATTTTCTACAATATTGGCAATTTCTCCTAAATATCACCAAGTAACTTAGATTTTACTTTCTGTCCAGATTCAGGGTATAGCCACTTCATACTGTGAAAATTATAAACATTTTTTTCCAAGTTTGCTGACTCTGTATTTGTGATTATGATGTTAGACTTACAGAATTGGACAGATTCTTAAAGAGCGTCTACCTCTACTACTTCATTTTATAGATGAAATGAACCCAAAGTGGTTATGACCCATCCCCAAGGTCACACTGGGAAGAAGCAAGAAAAGATTCTAATCTAATACTCTTACCATTGCATTGAGCCTTCTCTTTTAGAGATTCTATTTCATCAATTTTGAATATGGACTATTTGCTAGGTATTAGTAAGTATAAATGGCATAAAGGAAAGGATGAAAACAACACCTATTCAAAATATTTAAGGAGTAGCTATTATGCATCAAGTACTATACTACTTACTAAAATTAGTCTGATAATTTAGAGATGAAAATTCTACATGTGTGTTTTTAAATTGGTTAATGAATGTTAAATAGATGGGACCTAGTTTTTAGGGTTAAAATAATTTTTTTAATACATAGAGGACATTGGTTTCATATTGGCCAGAGACACAGCCTGTATGTGGATAACCACACTCAGATTACCTTATGGTAATACCACTACCACCTCCTTTCCCCATTCTATTCAATCCCTTTGTTTTTCTACAGTCACTAGTGAGACCAAAATTCAGGGTCTTCTGTCCAGCCCTGATGGAAGACTGAAAGCCTATGGCTAGTATTAGACCAATTCAACTCTTTTTCTTGGGACTTCTGTCTCAAGCAGAGAGAAACAAAGTTAAGGGAAAACTGCCACGATTCCTTCAGCTGAGACCACTGAATAGTTTCTGAGGCCCTTTCCCTATCAGAGCATCTTGGATCCTATCCTTTTAAAACTTAGCTCTTCAGCATCATCATAGATTCTTATAATTCTCTCATTTCCGATAAATCAATAATCAGAGTTGGTCTGTGCTGCTTGCAACCAGTTTACCCCAATGGATACCTATAGCTGCCTGTGAAAGATTCTAAAACTCTTTGTCGATTGCAAGAACACAAACTTCTAGAAAAGAACAGGATTTGTGAAAGTTTAGGCTTTTTATCCAAAACCTGAGTCATCGTACCAAGAAAAGATGACCTGAACCCCTAAGTAAACCTTTTCAGCGCTTTGTTACATTAACAAGCTTGGTATCAGGAGACCTGTTATACAAT
This sequence comes from Heterocephalus glaber, assembly GCF_000247695.1. Next base: position 3,402,044 of record NW_004624813.1, on the reverse strand, counting down.
AAAGATAATTTCCTTCCCTCACTTATCTTCTCCCCATTTAGACTTCATAAGAAGCCGTCCTGGGCCTCTTAGGGCTGTGAAGCACTGTCATCCTGTTCCCAGTGTTCATTTTGATCTGCTAAAGTACCATTGCGCTGACCCTCTGCTGAGTGCTGTTGACCTTGTTCACTGATTGCTTTTAGTGATTCCCTTCAGTGATTGATGGAACTGACTGGACAATAATGAAAACAGAGCTGATTCACTTTATCTTAGCAGGATTAAAGCCTGAAAACAAATCTAATTTTCTTTTATGGGGAAAAAAAGTAGGAACAAAAGATTTTGATCAGTGTCTTAAAGTAACATGAAAGGAAGACTAGAGGATTTAATATGGTAAAAGAAACCTTTGCAAAGGAAAGGAAGCATAACTGTTAAGATTCCTAATGGAAGGAGTGGTGGCTCTCTAATTTCCTTTTTAACAATAAATGGGTTCACATGCTAGGCATGGTATATACTAGCCCACATTACCTCTGGATAAATTTATGTTCTAAATTGGGAGGAAATGACAGGAGGGAAATGTAAAACAATCATGGGGAAATTGAAGAAGTCAGAATAGAGCATTGGGCAGCATAAATTGAAATCTTAATCTTTCCATGATGTTTCTCTGTAAAAATAACAGAAAATGTAGCTTATAGGAATTAAAAGAAAGTAAATTTCTCAGTTCTTTTGCATTTTTTACCATTGTTGATGAATGTAAATAGGTTAACTATTAAATACTATAGCATAGAACCAGGTATTAATATTTGTAAGTATCTTTAATTTCCAGTCCTTTTAATAATTGAATCTAACTTATGGGTACCTGAGATTGTATTGGCCCTATCTTAGGAGAACTGCTGCAAGAATATCCTTTCTTCATTCCTACTTGTTTTTTTTTTGCAAGAGTATATAGATGGTTCAATCATTCAATCAATAGACAGAGAGAAAGGAAACAATAAATAGACCAACATAATGTCGTTGCATTACTGTAATCATAGTTTCAGTGTCACTGACTTAATCTTTGACCTGTTTCACAGCTGGAAAATGGGGACGTGTGGGTCAGGGTCAGGGCCACTAACAGACTTTACAGTGTCTCTGGCTAAATTGAGGATGTTGTTCCTTCCTTCAGCCTCATGACCTGGGCAGTAGGGTTCAGGCCAGATTTCGATTTCCCCAGTTTTGTTTTGTTTTCTGGATTCTCTTATGTAGAGTATAACCTACGTAACTGTGCATAGCAGCCCTGGTATAAGTTGTTGGTTGCCTACAAAGAGAACAACCCTAAATATTTTAGACCAAAGAAGAACTAATTGGCATGGTGTTGTGGTCACGAGGAAACTGACAAAGTGACAGAATCTAGGGTCACTTTAGCATTAGGACCAAGGTTTCACCTCAGGAGTTGAATGGTCCTCAGATCCCAATTGATGCTGCAGTGGATTTGACCTCTCTTCCTTTGCATCGCTTAGTATTTACAGTATCTTCTGTATTTCTACTTTTTCTTTTTTGCCTTCCTACCTGCCTGCCTGCCTTCCTGCCTTCCTGCCTTCCTGCCTTCCTGCCTTCCTGCCTTCCTTTACAGGCACTGGCATAAATGGCAAAGACATGATCCTCACAGTCAACAATGTTGTCTTTGGAGTAGATGAAGTGCTAGTTCCCCAGGCTCCTGTATGATCCAGAACCCTTCACATGACCCAACCCTGCCATGCAGTATCTTGGTGCTTATTATGTATAGGCCTTCCAGAGTGGGAGAATATCATAGCGATTCTATTTGTTGGTTCTTGCCCAAAACTCTGCTGATTTTCCTCTTAGATGTGATTTTTTTCTTGCCTTTAAATTTCCTGTCTACAAAATTTCTGACCTAGCACATAGTTCAGTGGAATTTCTCTTTCCTCAATGTTAATATTCACATTATGAAACCAAAACTTCTTGCTGGCATATATATTCTTCTTTTGATGGACTGATGTTCACTCCTTTTGATTGATTCATGTATTAAATATCTACATAAACTTGTGAAAATACAAACAGACCATTGACACAAATTGAGTTCTTGGTACTACCAAATTCAAAGGGTTGGGATGCACAGGAAGGAGTAGAGAGCCATGTATTCGTGAGCACTAGTAATTTCCAGCTGAGTGGACATAAGGGTGACTTGGGAGCTGGAATATTCCAAGAAGAGAAAAATTCCTAGATAAAGGTCTGGAAGTAGGATTATGGTTAGCATTCTGCACTGTTAGGTCATAAAAGGTTGTGCTATTTCCTGTACCAACACAGCAGTATACACTTGAAGTGACAATTTATTGTTTTGGTTACTAGAATTCAATGGAAAGTTATATCTTTTATGTTAAAAAAACTTCTGAATTTTATAGTCCTAGATGAAAGACAGATAACAAATCATAGTTATTAATTAATGGTAAGTATGATAACTATATCATATGCATTTTCTCATTTAATTCTAAGTACTGCTTATCCCCATTTTACAAATGAAGAAATAGAAGCCAAGTCATTTACATCACTTCACCGAGCTGATAAGGATGTTCCATAATTCCATTGTAGCTTTTGAAATGAAAAACCATTGTTACTAAAACTTCACTGAAACACTGGAGCCAAAATCAAACTCTGAAAGCCAGCTATCCCAGAAAAGTTATATAAAAGAGATCAAACCTGGACTTGCATCTTACTGCTGACTTCCAATTCTAACCTTTTTTAAAAGAAGGTTGTTTATTAAAGGCATCTTAATTTCTCTAGCTGTAAAAGAGCTGTGAATATTGTAGTCATTGAAATCAGTGAGGCCTTCTATTCTCTTGACATCAACATGAATGTAGCTCATAATGCCAAAAATAATGTGTGTGGCTTAATCAATGCAGAAGTGAAGAACAAGAGTCTTAGTGCAGCTGTACTGATTTGACAGTTTCCTGGAATCAACAGGGAGTAGGGAGTATGTGTTCCCATGTGGCAAGCTACTGGATTTCCTCCACTGTATTGCAGGTTATAAACACTTTCTTCCATTGATGTTTATTAGAAAGTAATGCAAAGCAGATTGCAGGGCTTATTCTTTGTGGACATTGTATATCAGGGATATTGTATGCACTCCTTGTGCCAGGCATGATGGAATCCTTGCAGGTTAAGCCTCAAATCCTGTTCTGCCATTTTAATAATTCCATTGACTTAACCTTTATATAGATGAAGTGTATAATTTAATCAGTGAATACTTTGCTCCTTTGTGCTTGGGGAAAGAATGCTTCAGGTTAGAAATTTGGTCTGTGATCTGTCTCAGGTGATGATACAAAAGGTTTAACTTAAACACAAACACTAGTTCGCACAGGGACATGATCCAGATGGTTTTGTATTTGATTACACCATCCTCCATCTCCCAGGTATCTAGAGCCTTTTTTCTGTTTTCTGCCATCTGTCAGTACACTTGAGTGAGGACCTTAATCACCTAGGCTATCAACAGGTTACGTTTATTTTTTTTCACCTTCTCTTTCATTGGGTGGTAGTATGACACAAGTATACTATAAAACAGTATCTAGTTTTCCATTGTATTCTGTTTTCCCCAGAGTTAAGAAGTACTTTAACACTAAGGCTAGGACATTTGCCCATGTAATTCCAGTCTTTGTGGCAAATAAATTTTTTTATCTTATCTCATTTATTTTTTAAAATTAATTTTATTGGTACGTTTTAGGTATATAATATAATGACATTCATCATTGGAAATTTGCACCTTTACATAATCTCTCT
>NW_004624813.1:3373373-3384959 GCF_000247695.1 Heterocephalus glaber | reverse complement strand
CTGGGGATCGAACTCGGGTCCTTGAGCTTGCGCAGCAGGCGGCGAAACCACTGAGCTAAATCCTCGGCCCCAAGAATGTTTCTCTTATTTTATAACTTCACACACACTTGGCATGTTCAACTTTTAAACCTTTGCCAATCTTGGGAATGAACTGATATCTAATTTGGTTTTAATTTTCATATTCTTGATTATTATAAGACTTCATATATTTATGGGCTATATGTATCTTATTTTTCTGTGAAATGCCTGTTTGTCATTTGTCTATTTTGCTCTTCTGTATTTGGTTTACTTTTATCAATTTTTAAAGAATTCCTTATAGTTATATTTATAAACTATATAGTTTACATTTCCTTCATGTTTGGAGATTGTTTACTTCCATTTTGTTACCTGTGGCAACAGGTATGTCAGTGGTTCAAAAGAATGTGCTGTGAGAACTGTAATTGGCTGACAACCTTCATGGGCCACACCTTTAGGATCACTTTCTCCCGGCCAATACCTGGGCATGGTGAAGGCACTAAAGCCTGACCAGGATTTTCTCAGTGTACTCCTGTAGCCAGGATCTTTCTTCCCAGTGTCAGCTGCATCATAATCAAAGACCCTGCACACTCCTGGTTTTCTGTTATTCCCAGATATTTCTTCAGTCAAGTCTCTTGCCTCTCTGACTCCATCTGAAATTTACCTTCTAGAGAACTCAAACTAACACGGTCGTTTTGGATGAACAGAATTCTGCTTTTCTTTTCTGTCTTCTCTTTCTCTCTCTCATTTTTTTTACCTCCCCTTCCTCTCTTTTGATTATTGAAAATGTGAAATATATACAAAAGAAAGAGAATTGCAAAACATCTTCCACATATCTACCACCCAGTTTCTATCATTATGAACATTTTTTTCTCCCCAGTTGTCTTTCTTCAATTTTCTTCTACTTTTTTTCTGGAATTAAAAATGTTAATTGACACATAATAATTGTACATATTTGTGGGGTACTATGTGATAATTTGATACATATAATGTTTAATTATTAAATCTTATAGGTATTGTATAGAATAAATTGTTTTAAACTATACTCACTCTACTGTGCTATAGAACAGTAGATCTTATTCCTCCTATTGAACTCTAGTTTGGTACCCACTATCTGATCTCCCTCTATCTCATCTCCTCTTTACCTTTAAATACTAAAGGTTAAATACTTAACCTTTAAATATCAGTTTGTTTTTTTTTAATTTATTTATTTTTGGTGCAGGAATTGAACTCAGGATCTTGTGCTTGTGAGGCAGGAGGCGGCACTAGTGAGCTAAATCCCCAGCCCTAGATACTAATTTTACAGTTGAGCCTCTGTATCATATTATTTCACTATCTCTAACAAAGTCCTTCCGAAAAACACCATTATCATATCTAATAAAATTATTAATTCCTTATAGCATATAGTACCCAATCTGTTCACATGCTTATGGTTGAATAGAAATGTTTTATCTTAATGTAGGTGGGTAACTAATTTTTTCCCTTGATAGTTTATACTTCCTATATCTTCAAGAAATTCTTTGAAATCATATAGTCAACAAAAACTCCCCTATAATGTTTTTAATTTTTCACTCTTGTTTGGTTTTTTTTCCTGTTTTTTAAAAAATTTTATTGGTACATTTTAGGTATACAATATAATGACATTCATCATGGGAGATTTGTACCTTTACATAATATATCTTGGTTCTTATTTTTCCCCATTACCCTGCCCTCCCTTCAACACCTCCATCTCTCCCTATTTACAAAGACTTTGTTTCCATTTTTTCATTTTCTCATATTAATTCCATTCCTCTCTTTCCTTGTCCCAACCCCTCCCACTTCCCCTTCCCCTTTGCACCTTTTCTTCCTATTTCACATTATCTATTATACATTTTGATTCTTACTTACACTTTCAGTTCACTCTTGTTTGTTTGATTTTTTTTCTTGTTTTTTTTGTTTTTGTTTTTGTTTTTTTTTGAGGCAAGGTCTCCCTTTGTAGTTCAGGCTGGTCCTGAACTCACTGTGTGGCCCAGGCTGGCCTTGAACTCACGGCAATCCTCCTACCTCAGCCTTCTGAGTACTGGGATTACAAGTGTGTGCCACCATGCCTGGCTCTTCACTCTTGTTTTTGCACATCTAAGCCTGGGATCATATGGAACTTATCTTTGTTTATAATATGAAGATGGAGTTCAATTATTTTTTCTATATGAATAGCCAATTGTCTAATTACCATTTATTGAATAGCCTGTTCTATTCCCAAGAATATGCAATTGTACTTCTGTAATATAAAAATCAATTATTTTATTATCTCTCCATTCTCTATTTAATTCCTATAATCAAATTTATATCTGTATCAGTACCAGACTACTCTAATTAATGCAACACATAACAAGTCTATATCTGGCAGAGCAAATCCCTTCACCTATTCTTCCTCTAGAGTAGGTCTTGGTTTTACTGACCATTTGTTCTTTTCATATGAAATTTAGATCAGCGCGTTGAACTCCTAGACACAATTTGTTGATATTTTAGTTGAAATTGCACTGAATTTAAGGAAGAATTTGGAGAATAGGGGAGAACTGATATCTTTGTTGTATGCAGTTTTTCAATTAGAAATGTGGTAGATACATCTATTTTTTAGGCATGGGTGTCTTAAAAACCAGCTTTATGGATTTCCCAGTGATATTGTATGTCTCTGAACTGCATAGTAAGGAAGAGTGGCAAAGAGTGCAGAATCTGGCATCAGACTACCTGAGTTTGAGTCTTGCCATTTACTAGCTGTACAAATTTAAGTAACTTGCCTGTGCCTCAGTTTCTTCATTTTAAAATGGAGATTATAATTATACTTATTTTACAGGGCTGTTATAAATAGTAAATAAATTAATATATGTAAGGTGTATAGAAAAAGGTCTGGTAAGTAATAAAAGCCATGCAAGTCCTTGCAGCTGGTATTACTTATTCTTATCTCTCTGATATTCTATTCAAACAAAGTAGGTTTTATGATTTATATTTCTCTTATTTCTGTATGTATGCATGTAATTTATTTTTATATATTGATTTTAAATGTAATGTTGTTCCGGTCAGATACTATTTGTTTGAAATTTCTTGAAAATCACTGCATTTGATCAATTTTCATAAATATTCCATGAATTCATTAGAAGAATATGTATCTTTAAGTTATTGGAGACAGATTTCTTTCAATGTTTATTAAATCAAATTATGAATTGTTGTTCAAGTCTTATATGTTACTGTATCTACAGTATGTGGATTTCACTTCATCAGTTGGTGAAACTGAGATAGCAATGTAGAAAATCCCTAAACCATTTTAAAATTTCTAAATGCAAATTGGAAATTATATATACCATAATGTGGCTTCCTGGCTTAAACAAAGCATAAAGTTTCTTTGATTTTTACTAGGATTAGAAAAAAATCTTTATGTTCACAATAGCACTTAAGTATATTTTTCATTTAAAAAATGAAGTTATTGAACAAAAAAGTGCCTATATATCTCTACTAAATTCTAAAGAAAATCTCTTTGATCTATCAAGATTGAGAGTCATGTGTAAAATGTCCCATTATAAGAAAGGATTTGTCCATTTCTCTTTATGGTTCTATCAACTTTTGATTTATATAATTTGAAGCTATTTTATTAAATATATGCAATTTTAGAATTGTTAGGTCTTGGGGAGTTGAAACTTTTCATCATGTTGGAACTCTATCTACAAGAATGTTTTTGTTTCAAAGTCTATCTCATCCACTATTATAGTTTTCTCAGTTCTATTTTTATTATTATTTGCGTGATTGGCTTTTTTCTGTCCTTTTAGTTTCAACAATCCATATCCTTAGTTGTTTTTTGGTATGATGCTTGTAGACAACATATAGTGGATTTTATTTTTCATCCAGTCTGATACCCATATTTTTAACTGGTAAGTTGACTACAATGGCACTTACTGTAATTATTGAAATATTTGGGCTTTTTTTTTTAACATCTTAGTTTGTCTCTTCTATTTGATTTACATTTTCTTTGCTATTTCTATTTATCTTTTTGCCTTTTGAAATAGTTGGTGGAATATTTTGTTTGTTATTCCCTTCCATTTTTTCCTCTATTGGTCTGAAAGTTATTTATTTACTTCTATTTTAGTGATCACCATTGAAATTTTGGAATAAGCTTACCAAAATCAGTGATCAGCACTTTATCTCTTGGAGAGAATACATGGACCCTTAATATACTTTAATTGTAAAACTTCCTTTCCCATTTTGAACATTTCTATCTTTTTTCAGTCATTAAATTATAAATTATTATTTTCTGCAAATGATGTTTATCTACAGATTTGAACTTTTTTTTTTACTTTTCTTCTAATGTTTCTCAAATTTTCCTTCTAAGATTATTTTCTCTCTTTTTGAAATCACCCTTTGAAAGTTTCTTCAGTAAAGATCTTTTAATGGCCATCTCAACTTTTTTTTTTTAGCTAAAAATGTCTTTATATTGCACTTATTTTTGAAGGGCCATTGTGCTAAGGAGATAAGTCAGGAATTATTCTCTACCAGAACTTTGAAAATATTATTTTACTATCTCTCATTTTCCTTACTGCTCTGGTGAGTTTGTAATTTATGAATCATTTTCTTTCTGTTGCTTTACAAATTTTTCCCTTTGATTTTGCTATTCTACATTTTCACCAAAATTTATTCAGGTTTGTAATTCCATTGTATTCTTCTTGTGATATAGATATAGATACAGATACACACACACACACACACGCACACATATATATGCAGAGAGAGAGAGAGAGACATAGTTCCTTGGGTCTGTAAGTTCACATTTTCTCAATTCTGGAAAATTCTGGGACTTTAATATAGAAGTTGCCTTTTCTGTACTCTCTGTCTATTTCTGTAGTTTGCTACAGTATAGCTCTGCAAGCATGAATGTCTACCAAGTACTTTCAATGAAGTTGCTGTACTGTTATAATTAGTGTAGCAATATCCACAATAATGCAACTAATTACAAGTACAGGACCTTTAATAGGTTATAAAGCAACTTTTGGCAAATTAGGAAAAAGCACCCCCTTCAGTTGGTTATGGGACATTTGATTTAGTGAGCAGAGTTCATAGTTTAAGGAGTAGGGATCAGGGTTGAGTTTTAGTCCCCTGTTGTGCCCTTAATGGATTTCTTTCTGCTGAACACAGCTGGCACAAACCATTTGCAGCACCCTGAAGTGATGAGGCCTCAGATGGTGGTGGGACACTGGACACTGTTAGGATCAGAGCCATGAGGAGGGAACCCCCAAGGCCTACAGAAGCACAGGGAAAACTTCATGCTGTGCATTAGGGGAAGGCTTCTCAGTCACAGGTCGGTCTCTTCTGTATCACATGTACATAAACACTCTCCATGTTAGTAGGGCACCTTCTCATTTTGAGCCAAGTAATGGATATTTTCTCCTAGGAATTGTGTGGCTCCTATGCATGAATTTAACTTGGTTTCTTTGATTCGTTCTACCTGCGTTCTTTATCAGAGGAGTTCATAGAAAAACAAATTAATTGGTCATTTTGCTATTAAAAACACCTATGTGGTTTAAAATTTGAATCAGTAAAGAAATTTAAAATGTATACTAGCTATGTGTAGCATTTTTTTCATTATATAAAATGTACACCTGCAGTTCCTGAGCTCCCAAGTAAGTGAGTGCTTAGATATCAACCAAATCTGGAGAAAAGAGGAGCTAAGATTTATACTCAGCAAACTTTTACTAGGTACCCTGTGCCCAGGACTGGGCTGACACTGAGCACAGTACTTCATAGGTACTATAATGTTAGCAAAATAGTATGATAGAAGCCCCTGGGTCCTGAAGACAGGAGAGTGGTAGGACATTAAATCACACCTCCCATTCTCTGATTTCACTTGGGATACATCAACCTAAGTAACCTGAGCGTCATAATTGAATTGGGAGACTCATTTCCTTCCCTGGAAATCATTAAAGGTGGCCATGGCCTGCTTGAAGCAGCACTTTCTCTAATGGAATCCCCTGGATTCGTTCATGAGAAAGAAAGGCTCAGTCAGCAGGTGGCTGCTCAGCCCTGCTGGCCCATGGCCTGTGCAGACCTGCCCTCTCCACAAAGGCTGCCAGTAGCTCCTCAGGCCTCCCCACTGGGCGCCTTTCAGAGTGCACAAAAAGGGCATATTGCCATTCCTAATAGGGGCAGCAACCCTGGGCCAAGGGCTGGCTATTGGCGTCATCTTGGTCATCACCCCAATTAGTGAGACACACTCTATGCCACTAAAGAATTCTTAACAGGAAACTCTTTTGTGAGTAGCTCAACTTCTTCCCTCTGTGAACACCTAGATATTGTGACTTCTTTTTCGAAGCCAATGTTAAAGTTCCTAATTAAATCTTTACCTTTGAGGTTTTTCAACCAACTGAGAAAACCCACTAAAGGTGGCCTTAAAGAATTTGCAATTCCTTCTGTTCAATTTCACCAGTGAGAGGTGAAACTGGGAGTGCCCACTCTGCTCAGAAAACTTTTAGAGTCACAGAGGGTGGTCCCTCCATTCTAATCCCTGTCTGCTTAGGAAAGAAATAGCTTGAACCGCAATCTGGAAGAGTAACATCAAGTCTAGATAAAGATGCTGAAGTTTAGGGTCACACATTGAAAGCTTTCTGAAAGTTAGTTTTGTGACATTCATTTATCCCTGTAAATACCTCATACTTAAATACATCTTTGCGTGTGGTGGAAATTGCCATTTGAATTACATATCCTACAAGCATGAGCCACCTCCAATTTAAAATCATCTCCATAACTCTGAGATACAGCCTTAAAGCTACAAATGGGTTCTCTAAAATCATCTAAAAATTACCTATGTCATCAGTGAGAAAGAGTCTCCTTGTCTATTCCTTGGTTTAACTATTTTCGCCATTCCAAGTTCTTCAATGTGTCCAACGTAAATTTTCTTGCTGCCACTTAAATTTCTTGTCTCTGTGGATATGAATAACAGATGTTTCATATTTTAAATGGTTTAAAGACAATATTTCCTTAGAGTATATAATCACAATTTTATACCCTAGACTGCATATTTTTATAGTCACAGCTACAGCTCAACTTATGAGTAAGCTCAACATACATATATTAGAAATATGCACACACACACACACACACACACTGCAAACTGCAATTGGGCTTAGTTCTAATAGAGAGTGCACATGTGAAAAGTGCTAGAGTATCACATTTTTCTTCAGCCCATTCTTACTTATAGACTTTATGGGATTCAGAGGTTATTTTTCACCATTTCATCACTGACTAAATAAATGTAGATGATTTTGGTGTACAAAGACAGTTCATATTTATTTTATATTTTTGTTTCTCCTGCTTAGAGCCAGAACCCATCTCTGAGGATGAACTGATCTTTGCCTATGGAGGCATGAAAGCTAAAAACAGGGAGAAAGTGACAGCAGGCTAAAGATTATCTACAGGACCAGTTTTCTTACTGCCTAATCCATTAGCTTCTGCATACCATGTTGTGGGAATCAGGCCCAAAGTTTCTGTCATCAGGATTAATAGCTTCTTAATATGTAGCTAGTTCAATTTTCACTTTTCACTATTATAATAATAGTTATTTCTCTAGCCATTTGTTTTACAATCACTAATCCTTATAATGCTCTGGTTTAGAAGGTAGCATTATATTAATTATGGAGATGACAAGATGGAAACTGAATAATTTATTCAAAACCACAGGCAGCTAGTCATAAAACAAAAGAGTGAAAGGACCAAATCAGTACACTTGACTTCCACTGTGATAAAGAATGGGCTGGATTACCAAGGGGCATAAGGATACTTCAAGGATGATGGATTTATATTATCTTTACAGTGGTGTTAGTTTCAAAGGTGTAGAGTTATACAGTACATTGAAGATTTACATAATGGATAATTTACAGTTCAGCTATGTCAAATATACTTCGATAAGCTATTCAAGAAATAAAATCATTGATGGTACCAATAGTTGATGAATGGAAATGGAAATAAGATGCAGCTTTTGCACAACCACAAGTCAATGAAACAGAGTCTTGTGTGCTGGATTCTTCTCTATTCTCAACAAGACTATTGCAAACTCCTCTTCCTTCATTAGCTGGCCCATAGTCTGAGATGAAGCATTTCAAATTCACTAGTCTCTGGCACCCTTAAGATTATGTCTCAGTCAGGGAGAAATTTGAGTAAGTGGTAAGGGTTAACATGCAAAATTGAAATCCTCCTGGCTGGCCGCCCCCCGCAGAGGAGTTAGCCTCCTGAAAAGTTCCATGGGAACAGAGTAGGTTCTAGTGCTTCCAGCAGTCAGTCACTCCTGGCTAACTACCCACTTTAGAGGCTAGCTTCTCATGTTCCTGCCAGGGAAGGAAGCAGTTCTTCATCACTGTGAACACTGACGTGGTGAATGCTGTGTAGACACAATGCACTGCTGTAAGTTCACAGTGTGGACCTCGGTCCCTGCTCATACCAGGGAAGAAGCTGATGATTTGGCCCTCAACTCCCACATGAACTCTGGACCTACAAGAAAGGCTTTCAGCAAGGTCCCATCAAACTGTGTGGCCCATGATTATACCTAGAGGAAGGATAATGCTTTCTGGCGAAGTAGTTTAATAACTCCAGACCCAAAAGTTCTAGTCTTTTTCCTTGAATCTGAAACTTGGCCTGGCTTGGACCGTCTGTGATGCTGTAGAATTAAGTGAGAGGTGGAGACCTATGTCTCCTGTCTCTAAATTTTCCCTAGAGAATTCTTCCCAGTTTCCTTGTTTGGATAACATTCAAAACCTGAGCATATGGTTTCATTTCAAAATAAGGCTTCCTTTTTCATTTATTCTCTCAATATTGCTCTGCAAACCATTTAAGCTTATTCTTCTCTAGTCAACTCCTAGCTGGATGTGAATGTTTACAACTGTCTTCCAATCTCCCTCACATTCCATCACTTTGGGCAAATAGCCTAACTTCCAACTGCATAGAGAAACAGATACCATTAAGTATAATTTCTCTCCCACTGATAAAAGTATCTTTGTCATTTCCTACTACTCCTTCGTTCCTTCCTGTTTCAGAAGAAAAAGAGGGGGCTGTTTTGTGTGTTAGGAGCAGGAGGGCCTGAATTCCTCTCTTGTGCCAGTGCTTCTCAGCTTGCTGACTTTGGGATGATTACCTAACTTCTCTGAATTTACTCATCTGCGACGCAGAGGTAATCATAATGTTCATTCAACCAGCTATTGCAAAGAATAAATGAGAAAGTGAATGTTAAAGCAGTGCCTGGCTTATGCTTAACCTGTGCAGGATCATAACAGTGCTGTACTGACTCCTTCCTAAGGCAAACTCCACATGTCCCCTGAGGCCATCCTTGTTCCTATTGCTGGGTCCTCACTACAGCAGTTACTTTTCCCCCACCTGTCCTCCCACACTCAGCAAAAATTTCACCTCCTGCCTGGCAATATATTTATTTATATATCTTTTCCCCCAGTGGAATATGAACTCAAGTACCAGATTATCATCTCTGTGGATCTTGATACTTAAATGAATAATTTGTTAAATAAATCAGATTTGTGAAAGTTAGATTTTCTCCCCTTTCTTCTATGAGTACAGTAATTCCTGTATTAAAAAGCACAATGTGATAATAGTTCCCTTTTTTGTTTTGTTATGTTTTGAGGGACAGAGTACCATGGTTGTCATCATATGGGTTCTGGAGCCAATGAGACCTAGGTAGGAATCATAGCTGTCATTTACTGCTACATGAGTTTGGTCAAATGACGCGAAGTCTATGGTGCCTAGATTTGTTAATGTAAAATGGAGATAATCACAGTACCAGCCACTATAGAATTGTTGTATTAGATCAGATAAATTCTCAAAGAGCATGTAGCTCTATGCTTGGCACAGTAGCCATTTTAATCATTATTGTTATTAGAATTGAGGAATCTCCAAACCATGGTGTTATAGCTGCTAAAGAATTCAACCCAATTGTGCTCGAATGTCAACACTAATGGTGCTGTCAAAACTACAGAAAGAGTGAAAACAAAAAGAGGAAATGGGAAACATTTTTATTCTGTTCACAGACTCATTTCAGTGCATGCTTGAATGATTATCTATATGAGTGTGTGTGTTTTAAATTTAAGTTTAATTCACACAATTAGCTTTTTCTTTCATATCTCCAACAATTCGAGAACAAAGAAGGAAAAACTAAATTTTGTTCTTTGGGAAACACAACTGAAATGAAAAAGAAGGTTTTTCTAAGGCACTTTAGATTTTATATGAGATTTTAAGTAATATCACATACAGCAACTATTATGCTTTCAACATTTCAAAAATTGATTATTTGGTCACTATAAAAATTAAAAGAGTTTTTTGACCAGGAGACCTGGCCAGAGACCTAGCCAGAGACCTAGCTGAGTCACAGGGGACCATAAAGGCCATTGTCCTCAGCTGCAGAAGTGAACAACAGAAGGCCTCTCTCAGGCTCCCTGATGAAAACTGAAGCCCACTGGAAAAGTGAAGAGAATCTCTGCAATAAAGGCACACCAGACCACCTTTCTTGGTTCGTTGGAGGAGTCATCACCTCCCATCAGAACCTGGACTATCTTCAGGGGAAGGGGAGCTGGAACCTGCAGTAGACTCTTGCAGAGTTCAACCCTGCAGGAGGACAGGGAGCTCAACTTGGGACTTACAGCCAGAAATCTGCCTGAATCTCACAAGTCTGTGACTGGCTTACTGAGACTCATTAACTTATAACTGCACACTGTTGCCCACGTTGTCTATTGTGATAGCAGAGACATACCCTGAAGGAGGCCCTTCATTTTTATCTTTTATTTGTTATTTTCAAAATTACCACTATTTTTTTGCTCATATTTTTAATTTTTTTCTTCTTTGCTACTCTTTTAAAATTTTTATTTTTCCTTTTTAATTTCTTTTCTTTTTCTCTCTCTCTGCCTTGCTCCCTTGCTGTCCCACATTGTTCTTCATCTCCCTTTGTGTTCCTGTTCTGCCCCTAAATCATATTTCTTCTTTATCTTGCCTTTCTTCTCTTTCCTTCTCTTGTCTGTGCCCTCTGGCCTCACTGCTAACCTTCCCCTATCCTTCTACTTACCTATCCCTCCCTCCCCACTCCTTCTAACTCCCCATCCCGAAGGGTAAATTTGCTATATTGAAGAGTTTATTCGCTATAAACATAGGTTGGATTGGTCCTTGATTTTGATTTAATTCACACAGTTAAAGGTGATAGATTAATAATTACAACAAATTGTCATTTTCTAAGCGGTACTTGATGCCACTGTGTTGCTGATTTTATCACTTGGGCTAAGGTGTTGTGATTGATCTAATCAGTTGTCCTTCCTGGTGTAATAAAAATGAGACAGCCTCAGAGTCATCACAGACTCAAAACCTAAAGACCAGCTATATCTGGAAGACACCTCTGAGAAGCAATCATTCCATAAGGGTTCAAAATACATCAACAAAGATATTTACAATAAGCAACTTCAAAGTATCAACCCAGGAATTAAACCAAGGATAGTACCAAAAACAAAAATGAGAAGACATTTAAGTAAGGCACAAACTCAGACTTACACCCCACAAAAGGCAAATTCT
>NW_004624813.1:3328974-3340005 GCF_000247695.1 Heterocephalus glaber | reverse complement strand
CAGAGTGTTCCATCTCATTTCCCTTTGGGGTTGCTGTAGGTGATCTGGAAGTCTGGTTTTGAGACTTATTTACATTTTTTTCTCATTTCAACTGGGCCAGGGGGCTGTTAGCTCCTGTATGGATTACCTCCTCTGAGCTGGGTGAGGTGGGCCAGGGGCCATGAGCAGCGGTAGGGATGGTGACCCAAAAGCCCTTTCCTGTGGCCTGGGAGCAGCGGGAGGGATGGTGGTTGAGAATCCCTTTCCTCTGGACCAGGAGCAGTGGGATGGTGGCCCAAAAGCTCTTGCCTGTGGGCTGGGAGCAACAGGAGGGATGGTGGCCCAGAAGCCCCTTCCTCTGGGCCAGGAGCAGCGGGACAGAAGGTGGCCCCAAAGCCCTTTTCCTCTGGGCTGGGAGCAGCAGGAGGGATGGTGACCGGGAAGCTCCATCCTCTGGACCCGAAGCAGTGGGACGACGTCTCAGAAGCCCCTACCTCTGGGCCGGGAACAGCGGGACTCAGTACCTTGGTCTGGTGGTCTGGTGTCCTCTGCGTCTTTGTAATGTGGAGCCAGGTGGCTGCCTGTCTGCAGTGGGGTGATTCGGTGTCTTCCGCGCGACTCAGGACCTCGGTAGGGCGTGCACAGACCTGCCTGTCTGCAGCGGGCTGATTCAGCGTGTTCTGACCATAGGGTTTTTAATATGACTGTGCGACTCGGGCAGTGACAGTCCCGGCTCCGGCTCTTCCTCGAGCCCCCTCCCCCTTTCCCGAAGATGCCTGTGCCCCAGCCCTCTCTAGCTACGCCGTGCGGGCTTCCTTGGGGCAGCCGTTTTGATTTTTTCGAATTCAACTCTTCTTGACAATCCAATTCTCTGGCCAAACAACAAGGGACTATTGGCGCAGAAGTGTCCTTCAGAAGTACTACTGCTGGTTTTTATGCACAGATGTGCTTTGTGAGTTCATATACTGCTAGTAGTAGCTGCTTATAGATGATCGTGTCTGAGTTGAAAAGTATATGGGCCTTTCTGTGACACTAAGTTAGCTATCTTCTGAGTCAGTTGAGATTGGTCATTTTAAAGTCACAATGAATTGGACTAATTGGCTATTTTGTTGTACCTCTAAATTTGAACATAAAACTTTTGTTGAGGGAAAATAGTATTATTAAATGGAACTAGTAGGCTATGGAAAATACACAAGATGTACTGATAAAATACAGTAGTAAAACACAGTTTATGGGCTACTTCTATATAAAACCATCTCTATATATGTAATTACATATTGTTAGCTCCTCATAAGCCCTTGCTAGTTTTTTCCTGAATTTTTCATTCACATTCATTAACAGATGTTTCAATATGAAATTCTAAAAGAGCTATACAAAAGAATTGTGGTAGACTCAGCATTATACCAGCAGAGGCCCATTTAAAGATGTGCTGTTGCCCAACAGTGAAGAGGACCACCAGCAGAGAGCCTTCAGCTCACAGCTCCTGGAGGGTCCATGTCATCTACAAAGCCATCTTGCTGGAGGTGATACCCTTCCTAGGACTGTCATCATCTAATGACTGATCCAGGCAGTGGCAAAAAGACTCAACCATTTTGGCTCAGTGTGAGAGAACTCTACCACCAATGTTTTAGGGCCTATGTCTGAGCCAGGACACCCAGGCTTTGTCAGGCCTGCACTGCAATTTGACCTGCAATGGCCTAGGAAGAAAATATCTTGTAAAAACTTGCAGTTTGATCTCTGCTCAATCCTATTTCCTCCACTTCTTTTCACAATATTATATTTTTATAATATATATATAATATAATATATATAAATAATATATATTTTCGTATATTCTAAATGTCATCGAAGCATCTGCTTATGGAGAAGCCAATCTGCACCCAGATGTTAGTGCTTTCTTTTTATATTTTCTAAATGTTCTTTTACAGTTCCATGAATACAGGATATTCTCTCTAACTTGATTTTAAATCCTTTGTGGGCAAGAAATATATAGTGGTTTCTACCTATGTGCCAGTTTCTGTTGCTGTACCATAAGATAGAAGATAGCTAAAGGCCAGGGATATAGCTCAGCAACACCACACCTGCCTGGCAAGCCAAGGTCTTGAGTTCAATTCCTGGTACCAGAAAAAAATAAAAACAAACTGAGATAAGAAGATAACTATTAAATAATATTATTAATGAAAGCATATTCCTTTCATGCTGATGGGCCTCACACTTCTGTATTTAGTAAGTGGCCACAAATTAGGAAAACTATATTAGAACTCTAGAAATTAACAGTCTAGTGTAGCTTTTTTTAGTGGTTCTCAATATCTGCCTAATCTGTGGAAATTTCCAGTATGTAGTTCTCACTGCTCTCCATTCTTCCTTTCCTTTCTACATCAAGAGTTAACACTGATATCCAGAATTCCTCCACCTATATCCTTCTTTTATCATAGTTGAAATGATATTTTTCTTTATGAATTGTTATTCCCAGCAACCTTCTTGACTAATGCATTCAAAAATTGTGAATGCCATTTTTCCCTTAAATAGGCTCCTTTAGACAAATAACTGCTAAGCATTTTTCCTGTGAATATGTAAATAGGTTAAAAATGAAGATGCAGCCAGTGTTGTGTGAATATTATTCCAACATTACACTTAAGATCCTTTCAGTACCATTTGCTAACATTTTGTACTCCTAGCCAAAGTGCCAAAAATTGCTCTCTCTTCATGCAATTTTCAAAATTTTCACTGGCACAAAATGAAGTAAAATTTCTATCTGTAGGAGAGAGCAAACTTCATTTAGCATGTTTTACAAAGTGCTAAATAGGTTTTCTATTTTAGGAGTGGAGTGGCAGAACATGTGCTTCCTGCTATCCTGATCCAACATTTACAGTTTTGCTCCTGCACAGATTGCACATTACAGGTTGCCTTTGGCTACATTAACATAAGACTTGTTATTTTATTCACAAGAAAAAGAAATACAATTACAATGTGCTTATGGGATGTGATGTCAGTGCTGGAAAGTCATATTCATTGTTTTTAATTTTTTGTTACTCAAAATAAAATAGGGATCAGGAGCCTGTGTGAGAAGCTTTTCTATTCAAATGGCTTCAAAGTAAGAGCTCTTATTTCTTATTTTCTAATGCACTGACCAAAAGAAAAGTGTCATAGTCTTGCTGATGAGAAATTTAGAACCCTGGATCACTACCATTATTTCAAGTAGTTCATAAAATCGTTGTCTGAAAGAAACCATACAGGGCTGAATATTCACTGGATATATTTTCTAAGAAAAACAGTACTGATCTCATAATAGTATGAGAGTAAAAGTAATAATAACTATATCTATTAATTGTTTGTAAAGTTCTAGGCACTGTCCTAAGAACCTTACATTTATTATCTTATGGGATCCTTGCAACCACTCTCTGAGACAGTGCTGTTTTGACTTGACCCCAGACCATGACTGCTTTATCATGGAATCATTTTGAAAGATACAGTGCAAGTTTTCCCTCCTTGGAAGTACTTCTCTGACCTATTTTGTCTGAGAGTTTTACCCTCTTTCCTGTTCCTGGTGTTCTCTTTGCCCTCCTCCATAATCTCACATGTATTTCATTATGCAGTATTGACTTCTTGCCAGAAGTTGAATTCCCTAAGGGCAAAGCCCAACACATTATAAATCTCTGCATCTCTGCAACATGGTAGGGTATCTTAAAAAACAATAAATTGTTAAAGATTATTTTAGTGATTACTGAATGAATGTCTGTGTTATTATTATTTTTGATGTGTATGTGCATTGCTAAGGATTGAACCCAAGGCCTCACCTATCCTAGGCAAGCAAGCCATAGGGCCACATCCTCAGCCACCTATTACGTATGTCTTATATGTTTCTTAAGAAACCCAGAAATAGACAATATATTCCATGTCTTATATCCAAACACTTCTGTGATAAAAGTATAAAGATAGGATTAAGAAAAAACAGAACATGTACCAGGAAGCTTAGTAGTGGTTCTCTTTGGATACCAAGAATGCAGATTATTGTTCTTTTTTTCTTTTAAACCAACTATGTCTTCTCTGTTATAAATATACTCATTTTAAAAGAAAAACATCATCCAAAGATAAATATGTATGTAAAAATTTTGGCCTCTGATTAAAAATGAAATCTCACTGGTGTTAAGGAGATTCACCGTGTAATGGTTACTCTGTTACCTGCACCAGCTCACTGAGATAGAACATTCACATGAGTTAGTTGCACAACCTTATTAGTCACAGATAGGCAGCAAGGAAGAACAGAAGCATTGAACTCACAGAGAGCCAATGCTTAACTTCCAGGAGAGCTGCCCAAGTCGGATGGATTCTTCTCTGTACATGTTCCATGTTGCATAACAGCTGGAGATCCTGAAAGCCTTCCACTTTTGGACCTATACCTTGGGAAAAAGTGGAACCACTGGCTCAAAGCATTGCATGATATCCATTTCTAGAGGGGATGGAAGCAGAATCCAGTATGTTTTGGATAGCCTCCCTTGTGTCAGGGTATTGCATTCCAAGTACATTTGATAGTTATCCTGAGAACTACATGCAGGAGACCTATCCTCCTACAAGTGGCTGTCCACAGGTGACCTCTTGCAATTTTCCCTTTGAATACCTATGAAGACAGAAAAAATATAAAAAGTCAAGACTGAAAACCAAACCTTACAGAAAATCTCACCAGAATCTAGAAGCAATTGCTGGAATACATTAAGTCTGATAGGGCTCCATCAAAACAATCCAACTTTCTCTTTGATCATTGGCAAATTCCCAAACTTTGCTTCTTGACACAGAGACCAGAACCCAGAGCACTAGAACTGGCTCCAATCAAAAATTGTGGAGTCATGCCTTCACTACACTGTTGCTGTGTTGTAGGTTTCCTGAGAATTGTGCAAATGGTCTTCCATTCTTCAAGGTTGTCTAGAGAAGTAAGCCCCAGAAAACAAGTTCCCGATAAAGGGTTGTGGCCAGTGAAATGTTACATCCTACAAGGTAGCGGCTTCACAAATGGATGGGGGGTAGGAATGGAAACTTTAAAATCATAATTGAGTTGAAGATCGCTGGAGATGTAGATATTTGCAATTAATAAGGAGAAAAGCAGGGAATAGAAACATAAGCCAAGGTATAAGCTAGAAGAGCTAGAGGGAAAAAATCAATTTTTAAAGACATCATTGAAGACAGTTTTCCTGAATTGAGAACACTATGCATATGCAGATTGAAGTTCTAAATGGAAATCTGCATAAATAAAACAGAAACTTTAAAATTCTGTAAACTATAGGTAGAAAAATCTGGTTCTTCTGTAATGGAATAAAAAAAAAACAAGTGTTTTCATCCTCTTTCTCTGCACTCTAGAGTCCAATGGATCGATGTGTAAATTCAGTGGTGCTGCCCAGGAAAGCTTGCTGCAATGACAAAAACATTCTAGATCTGTGTTGTGCACAGACTAATGTCTGTAGCCACTACTCACCTGTAGCTATGGAACCCTTGAAATATGGCTAGTTAATTTAAGCCTAGAATCCCAAACATATTGGACAGCACAAACTTTGAGTTTTGGAATTAAGATATTACAGATTATTGTTCCCATCAAGATTGTCTTTCTGACATGAAGGAAATGGGTTTAAGATTTTTAAAACTATATTCTATTTGATCTTTGTTTTTAACATGTGTTATGTACATGTGCCAGTTCCCCACAATGAACTGCAAACATGTACTAAAAAAATAAAAAACAAGAACAAACAAAAACACACAATGTATTTTCTGTAAAATGTGGAGAAGATACAAGGAGCATTCTTCTGTGCTCAAAGTCCATAGGTTTCAATGGTTTTATTATTAAAGAACAAAAATTGAAATAGTTTAAGCATTCAGCTCAAGAAGTTGGGAAAAATACAGCAAAGCAACTCCAGAAAAAAAGCAGCAAAAACAGAAATAGGAAAGTATTAAAGCAAAAATTAATATATAAGAAATGAAAAATGGCAAGATAAAAATAAAATGGAAAATTGGTTATTTGGGGGAAAAACACATGTCTATCTAGTCTAATCAAAAAAGAAAATAGATCTAAAATTATGAATAGAAAAGGAAATACAGTAAAATGGCAAAAGTAAAGTAGATTTATTTTTAAGCACACAGAGAGAAAATATTATTTGAAAATGGAGACGTTTCCAGGAAAACATTATCAGAATTGATTTAAGAAACAATAGAAAATTTAGCAACTATAGGGAAAAAATTTAATGTTTTAAAAAATTACTTTGAAAAAAAGGTGGTCTTGAAAGTTTAGAATGAATCCTTTCAAACCTTCAAGGAAGAGATTACTTCCAGAATTTCTATTTAAAAGATTTTTTTTGAAGATCAGCTTTGAGTTCACAGTAAAATAAAGAGAATGATACAAAGACACTCCACATGCACCCTCTGCCAGAATAGCATGCCACATTATAAACACTCACCACCAGAGCTGTACACTTGTTACAACTGATGAACCTGCATTGAAACTTCATTATCATCCAAAGTCCACAGCTCACATTTGGGCTCATTTGGTTGCACATGCCATGGATTTGGACAAACATGTAACATGTCCACCTTAATCACATCTCACAGAGTATTTTCACTGTCCTAAAAATCCTCTATTCTAACTGTTCATCCCTTCCTGCCCCAACTTGTGCCAATCACGGGTCTTTTTATTTTCTCCATAGTTTTGCCTTTTCCATAATGTCGTGTAGTTAGACTCATATATCATATAGCCTTTTCAGATTGTCTTGATAATGTGCACTTCAATTTCCTGCATGTCTTTTCGGGGCCTGATAGTTCACTTCTGTTCAGCTCTCAATAACATTACATTTTCTGGATGTACCATGGTTTACTTATCTATCTGTTTACTAAATAATACCTTGGTTGCTTCCAAATATTTGGATTATGAATAAAACTGCAATAAAGATCTCTGTGAAAGTATTTGTGTGGACATAAGTTTTAATTCCTTTGAGCAAATACCAATGAGTGTGATTGATGGATCTCATGGTAAGAGCACATTTAGTTTTTTAAAAATATGTTTTATTTTTTAAGAAACTGCCAGTCTTAAACTGTCATTATGCATTTTGTATCCATTTCAATAATAAATAAGAGTTATGATTGCTCCACACCCTCCTTGTGTTTAGTATTGTCAATGTTGTAGAATTTGGCTATTCTCTAATAGTTATATATTCATATCTTATTGTTTTAATTTACATTTTTCTGATGACACTATGCAAAGCGTCTTTCCACATGCTTATTTGGCATCTAAAGGAGAAATGATCAAACATAGAGTGAATGTTTAAGTTAAAAAATTATTACATTAAAAGTCACATTGCCATTACTCTTCCTCATAATATTTCCCCTAGCTTCAGATAGACTTATCCCATCATTCCTGCCATGTTCTGAAGCAGTCCTACTGGGTCCTCTTTCATAAATATCTTTAGTTGGGCAGTCCTGGCTGCCTTGATGTCCTGATTCTATTTAAAAGTTACCTTTCACAGTCATTTTGACTTCAGAGAAGAGCCAAAAGTTGCACAGTGCCTCATCTGGAGCATAAGGTGGATGTGGACCCATCCTAATGTTTACATGAGCTTGCCTTTTCATTTGAATGGCACTTGGCAGCAGCATTCACCACAGTTTTGATCACATCTCATAAAGACACAAAGAAAGGCTTCCAGAATTGCTTCAGAAAGTGGTGAAAACAACAGGATACATGTGTTCCAAGTGAGGGGGAATATTTTGAAGGGAATTAATGGCAATATGTGTTTTACTATGATAATTTTTTAAAAATTTAAACATTGGGCCGGGGATTTAGCTCAGTGGTTTTGCCGCCTGCTGCACAAGCGCAAGGACCAGAGTTCAATCCCCAGTACCAAAAAAAAAAAAAAATTAAACATTCATCGTATATATTTTGAAACTCTCTGTATATTTTCTTTGGTGAGGTATCTATTAAGTAAGGTCTTTGGCCTCTTTTTTAGTCTGGTTGTTTTCTTTCTTGCTGTTCAGCATTAGGAATTTGTTATGTATTTTAGATTACAGTCTTTTATCAGATATGTCTTTTGAAAATATTTTCTCATCTATGGCTTGTCTTTTCATTCTCTTGACAATGTTTTTTGTTTGTTTTGACAGAGAAGAGATTTTTAATTTTAATGAAATCTAGTTGACTAGTTCTTTCTTTCATGGGTTGTGCCCTTGGTGTTATATCTAAAGAGTCATCACCAAAACCATTGTCATCTAGATTTCCTCCTGTGTTATCTTCTAGGTGTTTTACATTTGTGTATGTGATCCATTTTGAGTTAGCTTGCTTGGAGGATGTAATATTTATTCATTTTGCATGGGGATGTCTTTGTTTTAGCACCATTTGTTGAAAATACTATTTTTCTTCATTATATAGCCTTTACTTCTTGTCAAAGGTAAGGTGGCTATATTTATATGCATCTTCTGGGCATTCTATTCTGTTCCATTTATCTTTTTGTCTATTCATTTGCCAATACCACACTGTCTTGATTATTGTACCTATGTAGTGGTTCTGAAAGTTTCATACTTTCAGTCCTCTGACTTTGTTCTCCAGTTCTTTTTAATTGTTCTAACACGTAGGAAAAATGGAAAAATGTATTTTTAAAGACTATATACTTTTATATAAAAACTAACAATAACTAAATAATGATAAAAATATTAGAGATCTTTCCCAATTCTAAATAAAGATGATAAAAGTCCACAGTATATTATGAAGATATGACAAACTAGCTTTCAGGATTAAAATGCAATTACAAACATATTGCTCTGTTTCAGGTGGTGTCCTATGATCTGCTCATGCATTGATCCACTTAATTCTCACAAGAATGCTGTAAATTAGATGGGTCCTATTTTTTTATCTCTTATATAGATGAGGAAATTGAAGTATAGGAAAATTAGGTAACTTGGCTAAAATCACATAAATGATAAGGGCAAGGCTAAGCTCCCATCTAGGCGATCTAGCTTTTACCGCTAGCTGTACCACCTTTTATGCCCATAGATTATTAGAAGAAACCAACGTAGACATATCAGTAGTTGTGAAAAACCATGTGGTAACATTCAAAATCCATTCTTGACTTAAAAAGAAAACATTTTTGCTAGGAGAGAAGGTTGTGTTATTCTTATTATAATGAAGATTATCTGTCTACAATTAGCATCTCACAGCATAATTAATAGGGAGAGTAGAGAAATTCACATTAAAGTCATGTGTTGCTTTGGCAGTTCTACTGAATGCAGCCAGACTTGGAGTGGTGGAGGAACAAAGAGTTTAACTCTTGGAGAGGAATAATAATATAACAGATGTCATGATATTCTTCTTATAAAATTGAAGAGAATTAGTTAAAGATTTACTAAAAGAAATGAGTAAGTATGATATAACTAGTATATAGAAAATAAATATAGCAACATTTTAGCTTTAAGTGGCTAGACTATGGTGGCAATAGTGAAATTCTAAATACATGGATTTATAAATACATACAATCCTGAGGGTATGTTTTGGAGGAAGGAACAAAAAGAATTAAATTGAGATACTGGGGGAAAAAATCAAGTCAAAAGGAGCTGTTAAATAACTTTAGGAAGACTGGAGGAAGATCAGGATTGGGTTAGTATGGAGAATCAAGTTTCAAATATAGTATGCTTTGTATGTTTAGTAGACATTTTGAGGAAATAAGAAGTAGGCAGTGGGCTATACAAATACTGTAAGGTGTTCTGATAAGAAGTTGAGTTCAAGACATCCATTTGGGGCAAAATCAGCCTTAATGATGATATTTAATGACAAGGTACAGACAAGAGTGTCAAAAAATCAAGGCATTCCAGAAAGGAGCTCTGCACACTGACATCAGAGGGCCACCAGAAGAGCAAGACAGCAATGACAACAGGAAAGAAGTTGCTGATGAGGCTGAAAGAAAATTGCCCAGACATTGAAGCTGAGAGAAGAAAGTATTTCATGGAAGCTAGAATATTTCAATTGTGCCAAATCTTGAGAGTTCAAGTAATATAAGAACAAAATAAAGGTCATTGCCTAGGTTGAAAACAGCAGTCTTAGTAATGTTGGTATGTACAAGATTCCTACTGAATAAGAGGTGAGGAAGTGGAGACTACTACTTTTGACAACCTTTTCAACAACTAAAATGTCATTTAAACCATTTCAAAATGAAGTTAAGTATTTCACTTGTTGAAATTGACAGTTCAAATCAGTTGGAAGAAGAAAGATTATTTTATAAATGATCTGGGTATGATTTAATACTTGTTTGGGAAGAAATGACTTGAAGTTCTAGAAAAAAGAGTAATACTTCAAGAGTATAACAAGCCCATCTCTAAGTAGGAATATATTATTCTATTTTGAAGTCACACATTTTTCCTAATTTTTTCATAATAGACTTCTTTTTAGTCTAATATATTAATGTCTGTTTATAAAAAGCACACATTTTAGCTGGGCAATAAGTTCAAGAGTTAATTTGTTTTTATTTATCTTATTGGTACATTTTAGGTATAAAATCTAATGACATCCATCATTGGAAATTTGCAACTTTACATAATCTCTCTGGGTTCTTATTTTCCCCCTTCCCCTGCCCTCCCTTCAACCCCTCCATCCCTCCCCATTTGCAAAGACTTTGTTTACATTTTTTTCATTTTCTCATATTAATTCCATTCCCTTCTTTCCTTTCCCCTACCTCTCCCCTTTCCCCTTCCCCTTTGCCCCTTTTCTTCCTATTTCACATTATCTATTATAACTTTCAATCCTTATTTACACTTTCAGTTTCTCACACTAGAGAAACTATTTGATATTTACACATGTGTCCTATTTACTTCACTTAAAAGCATCATTTCAATATGCATCCATTTAGCTATAACTGTCTCTAATTTCTCATATTTTATGGCTGAGTGGTACTCCATGTTATTAAAAAACCACTTGTTCTTTATCCAGTCTCCAGTTGATGGGCAACTGAGCTGCTTGAAAGTTTTAGCTATTACAAATTGTGCTGCTATGAACATGGGTACACATATATCACTGTGGTATGATTCTTTTAATTCTTT
>NW_004624813.1:3282808-3324785 GCF_000247695.1 Heterocephalus glaber | reverse complement strand
TGTTCCTCTGCTCCTCTCTAGATTTATTAATCATGTCTTGCACTATGAGCACAATCTCTGCTGTTATCTGAGAAATTATTCCTGATTTCATTTTTTGCAGATCCTCTTTTGTTGCCCATTCTGGGATTCCAAGTGGTTGAGTATCAGAGTTTTCCATCTCCTTTCCCTTTGATGTTGCAGTAAGTGATCTGGAAGTGTAGTTTTGAGACTTGTTACATGTCTTCTCATTTTGATGTGGGCGGGTGTTTGTGTGTGCTGCTGGTGACCACGTGGCTCACCTCCTCTGTGCTTTGAGCAGTGGTATGGTGGCCAGGATGCCTCCTCTTCACTGGGAGCTGGTTCAAGATCTAATTTGATTCAATGCAACAATCTGTTGGCTTTGCATTAGGATCCTGAAACATGAATAGAAAGGTATGAAATGTTAGTACATTGAGTTATAGCACATAGTGTGCACGGTGAGAGTGGTAAGTGAAGTATGAATCACCCAGAAGTCAAAAGAAGGGCTTATAACTCCAGGGTACTGATTAGAGTTTCAGGGAAAAGTCTAAACATGAAAAGAATTGACAGGGAGTAGATCATGGCAATTATATCATTATGACTAGCATCATTGGAGTGGTAAAGCAGAACTTAGCTGTCCCTCTTTGAATAGCTTTGTGGTTACACTAAGAGTACTTCGGTGCAGTTAGAAATGGGGGAAGCCCAGAAGGATCCCCTTGTTTTTTCTGCAGGTATTTTTGCTTATCTAAATAGAGACTAACCAGGCAGTATGTGTAGCTCAGAATATGTAAATTGTGCATGTGTGTGTGTGTCTCTAGTCACCACAGGAAATCATAATCAGCTATTACACACAGCCTTAGATTCTTTTGGGGTCTTATGTCCAGAGCTCAAGCTTTTCCAAGTCCAGTGAGGGAGGGTTAGTTCCAATTGAGTTTAAAGGAATGTGGTTAGTGAAAGAGGCCATAGAATGGAGACTTCAGAACTGGGATTGGGTGGAGACACCACTCCTCTGTGTTACACAGTGCCTATTATTGCTGTGGGTTTTGGGGATTTGCTGCATTAGTCTGTTGCTCAAGTTGAAGTCCACCTGGTGCTTCATGAGAAGTATTGGAGTTTCTGCATCAAACTCAGTGTGGGATGGGGGAGGGTGTGCCTCCTTAAAATTGAAGCGAGTGTTTTCTGGCTGTGAAGGAGGAGTTAAAGGAAAAAAATACAGTATACAGCAAGAGATGATTCAAAATTCTTCTTGCATCTGGCTCAGAAACGATGAGTGTAGGCTATTGTTAGCTACTGTTCAAGGCTTTCCACATATTCCTTAGGCAAGTGGAAATGATCTGATGAGGACAGTTTATGACTATGTTTCTTCTTTCTGGAAACTATGAAGTTGCCACCGAAAAAGAATTTTAAATGTCAGTGGCATTACTCACACATTTTTTCTGTCCATCTCCTTGGGTTCTTACCCTCAGACAGAGACTGACGTATGTTTCTCAGGATCCTGGTGAAAAATATAATACACTTCTCATTTTTGCTCTCAGACCATCTAGTAGAGCATCTTAGGATTTCTCAAACTTCTTCAATTAATAATCCAAAGCTAATTCCAGCAAGATATCTGGTGTTGTTAATACATTTATGTATTTAGAACCTTCATTATATAACTTGTTTTCTCTTTTCATTGGTAGATAGTCTTGTTTTCTGCTTTTATTTCCCTTTATTTGACTTCATTTTATGTAAATAGATGCTTGTTTGACTCCATTTCCCATTTAATTTCAGGTGTTGGGCTCTAAGCAAAACATCGTAAGAAGCCTAATTCTGCCCTAGTTCCAACATGCAATTAATGTGCTTCTTATTAGATGAAAGAGACACCTCTCCCACAGCTGCTCTTCAGTCTGGTTGTTCTGCTATCTATGAGCCACCTGGACCTGGGCAAATGGACCCTGTTTGAAACAGGCTTTCTCTTTCTTTCTCTGGCTATCATCTTTTTCCCTCTGACCACTCTGGCTAATTCTTATTCTGACACCTAATGCGCACTTTGGGCTGTTTATTTGCTGGGCTTATTCAGCTTTTCTTCCGGATTCAGCCTTCCTCTTCTCTTGGTCACCTTTCCTGATCTTCCAAGGAGAAGGGCAAGCTCATTTGCATACTTCTGTAGCAACCTGGTTACAAAGACCGTATCTAAGAGAGGCAAATCACTGCCTGCATTGTTTTCCCACTCGTTTTTAATGTGCCCTATTTAACTGTGTTCCTCCAAACCATTAGTTTCAAGATGATTTGTAATCAAGACTTTTCTGAACAACTTCCAGAGAAGACCACAGTCAAGAATTCATACTTATTTGCAACTTACTTTCATAGTTTAAGCATGCCCTTTCTTTGTGATTCTCATATAGTACCACAAATTCCCCTCTATTCTAGGTACTAAAGAACCTCTTATTGTCAGAAAAGGTCCATACTCCATGCATTCTTACTTATACTTTCTAATTCTTACTTAGCATTTAACCAGCCATGTTTTTCTTCATCTGGGAAAGCTTTGCTTTTTATACAATATATTTTTAATATCACAAAATAAATGTATATGTAATACACTAAGAAAATATAAAAAACCTCTGGTGAAAAGTTTAGGATCACTTATAATCTCCCCACTTTATAACTATTTGATTTATACCTTTCTAACCCTTTTTATTATAGCAACACAATATTGTTTATATGTCCTTTTCATTCAACAATCAGTAATTGATATTTTTCCATATCAATAAGCATTGTACTGCAATATGTTAACAATGCAATCATTAGTAGTCATATTATATAATGTACAATGCACTCTAATTTAACAAACTATATCCCCTATTGTTGGGCATCTAAGCTGTTTGCAATTTATTGACATTATTAATGCTTCAGTGATCATCTCTATGAATACAGTTTTGTGTGCACCTTAACTCCATCAAGCCACTGTTTTCTCATGGATTCAAGTTCCATACTGTCCCTTCTGTTGTCCTCATTTGCTTTACCAGTTAATATTATAAAATACTAGTGTTTGTCTTCTTCAGCTAGGTCATGCCTACTTTGGAGGTGTACACTGAGATTATTTAAAATTATCTCCAAGATTTCATACAAATTTCCCTGATAGCTACTTTCTGTTGTAGTACACGTACCCAAAATTCAATAACAAATGCTGGATTTTTAAAGCTTCCTGCTCATTAGAGCTTCATACTAAAAGACAAACACTAAATTTCTATCACAACATGTCTAACAACAAATGTCTGTGGGTTTTTCCCACACTGTGCAATTCTCCAGTTCTCTGCAGATACCAGTTGGAAGTCCGAACAATTCAATTCTGACACTAGTTACCCAGAGTTATCATTAGACCCCATCCATGAAGAATTCAGTCCCTAACAAGTGCCCCTCACATCACTCCAACAGCAAGTAGTGGGTTTCCAGGTTACCCACATTTCAACTTGGCTACAAATTGGTGGCTTGCACAACTCCCTCCTCGGGAGTAATAATTTGCTAAAATGGTTCATAGACCTTAGGGAAATATGATTACCCATTTATTATAGAAAATTATAAAGTTTACAAATGAGCATCCAGAAGATGAAAAAGTATATCAAGTAAGGTCCAGAAGGTTCAAAATGCAAGAACTTCTATCCCTACAGAGGTAAGGTGCACCATCCTCCAGCACATCATATCAATGCATTCACTACCGAGAATCTTTCCAAACCCCATGATTTATGCAGGTTACATTATGAGACATCATCTATTAAATCATGGACCTCTGGTGATTAAACTTAGCCTCCATCCTCTTTCCTCTGCCCATAAGTTGGGGGTTGTGACTGAAAATTCCAACCATCTAATCACATAGTTGTTACATCTGGCCAGTGGCTTCCATCCTGAAGCTATCCAGGGGCTTTTAGCTACCAGTCACTTTATTAAGATACAAAAAACACTCTCATCACTTTGGAGATTCCAGGGGCCTTAGAAGTTCTTGTGTCAAGAACCAATAGCAAACAACTTAAGCATATTTCTTATTATACCACAGTTATCACAGGTACTTACGCTTTTAATTATTAGAGATCAAGATTATACATTCACTTACATAATAATTTTGCCTACACTAATTCCTGTCCATTCCCTAGAATCAAGCCCAGGACGTTTTTTCTACATGTATTCAAGAGTTTTTATACCAAGAGTATATAATATTTCTTCTCAAAATCTTACACCCACAGATTATCTCACCATCTCTTCAATTTAGATATGGATACTGATAAAAACACAATCCTGCAGTTTCCCGGTGTTGTTATTTCACACCTGTACTGCTTTTTTGTCTCAAAGCTTTATCATGTAATGCATTCCCATTATGGCCATGTTTTTATTGTTTCAGCAGGGAAATGTAATATTGCCTTCATCTGATGGGTCATTAAATACTTGCTTTGCACTCACTAGGTGCAATACATTGAGCTATCTTTAACTCTGCAAATAAAGAGATTAAAGGAGGTTTTAATTATTGTTGTACTAATCCAGTGGACCCACACATGATATTACTCCACTCCCTACTATCATTTACCAAAAAGATTTGTTAATATAAAATACCAAGGAGTTTATGTTTCATATATGTACACTCAGAGCCATCATGTTTCTCCCTCTAAGCTATTCTTCCTGTGTCACTTAAAGAAGTTTTCATCCAACTCTTTTTTTTTTTTTTGGTATTGGGGATCGAACTCAGGAACTTGCGCTTTCAAAGCAGGTGGTGGAACCACTGAGCTAAATCCCAGGTAGAAGTTTTCTAATTCCCTCTTGCAATATCTTAATTCCTGATTTTTAATTTGGATGCATATAAAAATTTGCTGACATTTGATATATTTCCATGTCTGGGCCTCTCCCTAAATCTATTAAATCTGAACTACCAAGAATTGATACCAGACAAAGTTGTTACTTAAAAGTACTCCAGAAATTTTTAACATTTATCTAATATAGGCACTCTGTGTTGAACAAAGCACTTCAACTATGGCCTTCCAAGACTTTGAGAAAATCAGCAGTCTCTGTACTAGTGGTTCTTAATCTTTACCAAAAATCAGAAACAGTGAGGCACTTTTAAAAATTCAGATGCCAGGTCACACTCAAGAAGAGATAAGAATCTCAAAGGCACGAGTCATATTTTTATTCTCCAAGTTACCCCAAAGTAGTCACATTTAAGAATTAGTGCCCTATACTCCTCCAATTCAAAGTATGGTCTGTGACCCAACAGCATTAGCATAGCCTGGGAGTTGTTACAACAGCTGTCTTGGATCTACCCAATCTGCAGCTGATTTTGTCACATTAAAGTTTTATTGGCACTGTTTGAGGCACAAGGGGGCAACTCTAAGATTTGTTTCATTAAAATATCTAGATCTTTTCAGGAAGATGCATGACCTTGAAGGGATGTCATTGTATCCCTATGCTGTTGCTAGTTTAATCTTCAAATGTTTGTTGTAATTTCTTTTGCTCCTTGTTCTTGTTGACTATAGAAACTTGAAGGAAAGTATGATACTAAACGAGATATGAGGGAGGCAAAAGCCTTCATGCTCTTCATCTAAAAATGAAATGACACCCTAAATATGAAGTGTGTACTGCTTGATGACACACTGACATCCTGAGGTATGGGAGGAGAAGGCAGTAGCCACAGAGCTCCATTCTGCATTGGAACAATGGGGTTTCCTGATGGCGTGATCACATGGGAGCCTCCTCCAACACTCCAAAAGCAGCAACCTCCCTATGAAGCAGAGGGAGTTGCTCTTAGCCAGGCAAAGACCTAATAAATAACATTTCCATTTATGTTGAGTCAGTCAGCATTGAAACAGCTTTTAGACATGAAAGGTAGCTTTGGAATTTCCATTAATTCCTTCAGCATCATGACTGTGAAATGGGTGCTGAATGAGAGCTGTCAGGGCTTTCTGTAAAAGTCTGGAAAGATCTTTCTTGTTTTTAGTTCTCCTTATCCTTTTAGTTCTGCCTCCCTCTTTCCCTATGCAACTGCACGCCCTGCTGTTCCCCAGCACATGCCTGCATGCACACCCACAAACTCTTATTTTTCCTTCCTACAAGCATTTCTCTCAGCTAATGGTGGAGTGTGGAAGAGGGAGATCCTGGAAAACTCAATGTAATAATTAATGTAGCTAATATTAGTGAGTTCTTTTCATGTGCCAAGAGCTTCATAAGCAATGCATCATTTAACTTTCAAAATATATATCTGAATTTATATCATTATCCCCATTTTTATAGGTGAAAAAACTAAGTGATATAAGACACAAATACTTGTTATATCAACACAGGCAGTCCATCTCCAGAGCTCATATGCCTACTTACTATCTGCACAGAAATAACTCCCTAAGTGAGGCTCTCTTGAAAAAATGAAGGACTTAAATTTATTATGAATTTTAAGCAAAAAAGAAATTTATAGTAATACAGTGAACTTCCATATACCTACTACCTAGATTTATTAATAACCTTTTATTTTATTCATGCGTATTTATTTTTATTGCATCTTTTTGAAGTAAATCTCAGGCATCCTTATATTTTAGCACAGTAAAAGAGTGGTCCCCAAAAGGTTTACATGTCCTAATCCCCAAAATTTGGGAATATAATTATTTGTTAAAAGAATGTCACCTTATTTGGAAAAAAGAGTTTTTGCAAATATAATTAACTTAAGGATCTTGAGATGAGGAAATCATCCTGAATTATCCTCCTAGGTCTTATATCCAATGAAAAGTGTCATTGTAAGAAAGGCAGAGGGAGATTTGACTTCACACACACACACACACACACTCACACACACACACACACACATCAAAGAGGAGAAGGCATGTGAAGATGGGAGGCAGAGATGGGAGTTGTGTAGCCTCCACATAAAAGATGTCTGGAGATGTCTAGCAGAAACTGGAAAAAGCATACAAGGATCTTCCCCAGAGTCACTGGAAGGAGCACAGCCCTGCCAATACCTTTACTTCATCTTCTGCTTCCTAGTAAGGTGAGAGACTGAATTGCTATTTCTTTAAGTCACCAAGTTTTTAGTGATATGCTATGGCATGCTATAAAAAGATAACACTTTTTATAATGTATCACCAACATAATAAGAATATTCTTCTACATACAGACATCACAATAATTACACCAAAGAAATTAACACCAATTTCCTGATATTGTCTAATATACAGTTTCTATTTAAATTTTCCTAATTGTTCCCCAGAGATCCTTTAGGGTTGGTTTATTCAAGTAGGTCCAAAAAAGAAGCATACATTGTATTTGGTTTTTCCTCCTTTTAAGTCTATTTTTGCTCTAAAAAATGTTCTCCTCACCTGCCCCTTGTTTCCATGGTACTGACTTATTGAAGAGACTGTAGATTGACTCATTCTGGAATTGTCTTATAGCTACAATGAGGAGCTTTTACAGTGTAACATTCTGATAAGCAAAGGTTTCTTCAAAGCCCTCTTCTGGTTCCCTTTTGCTTATAGCAGCCTATGGGAGAAAGGGATAATGGAAGGCAGGGACAGAAGTGTAGAAATCTCTGCACTTGTTGCCATCTTCCTGAGGCGTCCTCTGTAGGCTCATATCTTCCCTTTCTTTCTTAGAAAATTATTAAAGTTTAATGCCCACTGCCTAGTGGACAAAGGGTAAAACAAGGCTCCTTTTCAACTGAAGTTGGGATTGTTCAGAGTAAAATAAAGGCATATATATTCTAGAAAGATAGACAGATTCATTATTATAAAGAATTGACTCACCCATTGTAGAACCTGAGAAATTCCATGATGTGCTGTCTACAAGTTGGAGACAGAGTAAGTTGGTGGTGTAGTTTAGTCTAACTTGGAAAGGCTGTCAGGTCAACAACTATAAATATAACAGAAATAATTTCAATACATGAACATTTATTCCAAGGGAAAGACCAACAACAAAAAAAGACAAGTGAAGAAGACAAAACAACAATTTAAGGAATGAAATATGTGGACATGTTATGATTCCAATGTAAGATATCCTTTTAAAGGCTCATGTGTTCTTTCTTTTTTTCCAAGAAGAGTTCCTTTTCCACCATAGCCTTGCCAGCATTTGTTATTTTTTGATTTCCTTTTTTAAAATTAATTTTATTGGTACATTTTAGGTATACAATATAATGACATTCATCATTGGAAATTTGCACCTTTGCATAATCTCTCTTGGTTCCTATTTTTTCCTCATTCCCCTGCCTTCCTTTCAACCCCTCCATCTCTCCCTATTGACAAAGATTTTCTTTCCATTTTTTCATTTTCTCCTATTAATTCCATTCCCTTCTTTGCTTTCCACTACCCCTCCCCCTTGCCCTTCCCCTTTGCCCCTTTTCTTCCTATTTCGCATTATCTGTTATACCTTTGAGTCCTTATTTACACTTTCAGTTTCTCAGACTAGAGAAACTATTCGGTATTTACACGTATGTCCTATTTATTTCACTTAAGAGTATTGCCTCAATGTGCATGCATATAGATATAAATTTCTAATCTAATTTCTAATTTTTTATGGCTGAGTGGTACTCCATTTTATTAAAAAACCACATTTTCTTTATCCAGTCTCCAGTTGATGGGCATTTGGGCTGTTTCCAAGTTTTAGCTATTACAAACTGTGCTGCTATGAACGTGGGTGCACATATATCACTGTGGTATGATTCTTTTAATTCTTCTGGGAAGATACTAAGCAGGGAAATAGCTGGATCAAATGGGATTTCCAGTCCTAGTTCTTTGAGGTATCTCCATACTGATTTCCACAGTGGTTTCACCAGTCTACACTCCCACCAGCAGTGGAGCAGTGTTCATCATTCCCCACAGCCCCACCAGCATTTGTTATTGGTTGATTTTATGACAGCAGCCATTCTTTCTGGAATGAGATGGAATCTCAGCATTGTTTTCATTTGCATCTCTCAAATGACCAGTGATGTTGAACATTTTTTCATGTGCTTCTTTGTTATTTGTATTTCGTTGTCTGAGAAATGTCTGTTCATTTCAGATGCCCATTTTTGGATTGGGTCTTTAAATTTGGGGGGTCTGATTTTTTTAAGTTCTCTATATATTCTAGACCTTTGTCTGAGGAACAGCAGGTGAAAATTTTTTCCCACATTATGGATTGTGTCTTCACACTGTTGGTGGTTTCTCTTGCTGTGCAGAAACTCTTTAATAAGAAGAGATTCTGCTTGTTGATTGTTTGTGCTAGTTCATGGGCAACTAAAGTTTTGTTCATAAAATCTTTTCCTACACCAATGCCTTCAAGGGTTCTACCTAACCTCTCTTCCAGCTGGGTCAGCATTTCTATTTTAATATTCAGATCTTTGATCCATTTCGATTTTATTTTAGTGCATGGAGAGAGATATAGGTCTAGTTTTAATCTTTGGCAAGTTGAAACCCAGTTTTTCCAGCACCATTTATTAAAGAGGCTATCTTTCCTTCCCAGAGGATGTTTGGCTCCTTTGTTGAAGATGAGATGGCTAAAGTATGTCTGGCATTGTTTCAGCATCTTCTAATCTGTTCCACTGGTCCTCAGGTCTGTTTCTTTGCCAGTACCATGCTGCTTTTATCACAGTAGCTTTGTAGTATAATTTCAAGTTGGGGATTGTGATACCCCCTGCCATGTCTCTGTTGCCTAGAATTGCTTTTGCTATGCTCAGTCTCTTCTTGTTCCAAATGAATTTTTGGATTGTTTTCTTAAGGTCCGTGAAGTATGCTGCTGGGATTGCAATTGGGATTGCAGTTTTGGAAGTATGGCCATATTCACTGTGTTGATTCTTCCTACCCAGGAGCAAGGGATGTCTTTCCATTTTCTAATATTGTCTTCAATCTCTTTTCAGAGAGCTATAGTTTTCAGAAAAGAGGTCTTTGATTTCTTTTGTTAGGTTAATTCCTAGGAATTTCAGTTTTTTGAATGCTATTGTGAAAGGAATTCTTTATCCTATTTTTCTCTCAGTGAATCTGTTGTTCATGTAGAGGAAAGCTATTGATTTTTGTGAGTTGACCTTGTGTCCAGCTACTTTATTGAATTTGGTTAACTCTAGAAGACTTTTGGCAGAGAGTATCATGTAATCTGCAAATAATGACAATTTGATTTCTTTGTTTCCTATCTTTATTCCTTTTATTTCTTTCTCTTGTCTAATTGCTGTAGCTAATGTTTCCAAGACTATGTTGAACATAAGTGGTGATAGTGAGCATCCTTGTCTTATTCCTGATTTTAGTGTGAAGGATTTCAGTTTTTGACTATTTAGTATAATACTGGCTGTTGGTATTTTATACATGGCTTGTATCAGATTGAGGAAGAGACCGTCTATTCCAATTTTTTGTAGGGTTTTTATCATAAATGCATGTTGGATTTTGTCAAATGCTTTTTCTGCATCTATTGAGATGATCATATGGTTTTTGTCCTTGGCTCTATTGATATAGTGTATTACATTGATTGATTTGTGTATGTTGAACCATCCCTGCATCCCTGGGATGAATCCCACTTGGTCAGGGTGTATGATCTTCTTGATGATATTGTGCATTCTGTTTGGCAGTAACTTATTAAGGATTTTTTGCCTCTATGTTCATTAGTGAAATTGGCCTATAGTTCTCCTTTTCAGTTGGGTCTTTCTCTGCTTTGGGGATCAAGGTGATTCTTGCTTCCAGGAATGAATTTGGGAGTATTGCTTCCCTTTCAATTTTATTGAAGAGTTTAAACAGTAGTAACAGAAGTTCCTCTGTAAATGTCTTGTAGAATTCGTCAGTGAAGCCATCAGGACCCAGGCTTTTCTTAGTTGGTAAGTTTTTAATTATGTTTTCAATTTCATTTATTGATATTGGGTAGTTTAGAATTTTTAGGTCATCTTCGTTCAACTTTGGTAATTCATATGTATCTAGGAATCTGTCCATTTCTTCTGTGTTTTCCATCATATTGGCGTATAGGTTCTCAAAGTAGGTATTGATGATCCTCTGGATTTCTGCTGGGTCCATTGTAATTTCCATTGTTAATGAAAATCTAACTCAGGACATAATTAATATATAATAAAGAAAAACAACATAGAAAATTGAAAAATTTGATGCTAGAAATTTGAGGAGTAAATGGAATGGATATTTTTCTATAAAAATAATCAAATTTTCCTCAAAAAATGGAAAAAGCAAGTAAACCATGAACAAATCTCAAATGTTTATTGTTGAGTTAAAAAGTTACAGGATATCACATTATTATGCTAGTTAATTCTACATTTAAATTAATAATGTTATTTTTGTGGTTGTGTATATTTAAGAAAAGTATAAAATTATCACTTGGATCCATACCAAATTCTTGATAGTGACTGCTTCTGAGGACAAAGACAGGAGAGAAGGAATATAAGACCAAAATGGAAAGTATAGTGCGGCCTAACATTTTCTACAATTTTGGGGAAAAAAGACTTAAATAAACTGTTAATATATTTTTAAAAATCTTGACTCTCATATAGATATTAAAAGAATACATGCTATACCTTTTCTTAATTAATGAAGGAAGTAGGTGGGTGTTATAATGTATTTAAAAAATCATGAACTAATACATTTATCAGTCAGGAATATTGAAATCATGTAGATATTTTTTTCTGGGGTGGAGGGATGGCACAGGATTGGTGTGTCTGTATGTCAGAATCACCTTCAAGTGTTATCAGTTATCTGCAGTACACAGTAGTGAAATGGCTCCATAGAATCAGAATTCAATAACTCCAAGATGTCTCCCCTGGACTATAGACAATGCATAGTTTTTCATTAAAATACAATTCCTTCTGTACAACCATGACAAAACATTGACATTTGCTCAGTTTAGTTTGTAGGTACTTGTGTTTTTATTACATCATTTTCTCTACTTTTATTTAAGAATAATTTCAATTTTTATTTAAAAACCCTATATTTTTATCACACCCCAAATTCAAAGATTCAAGTTCCATAGTTCTGGATATGCATCTATGGGCTTCAGATTAACCCAGGTTATTCTGATGAGCAGCAAGGTTTGGGCACTTCTTACTACATGGCAACTACCATTCTTCCCACTCTGAGGTTCCCTGATTTGAGGGCAAAAATGGGATCAAGAACTGGGTAACTGAGGGGTGATGAAATGCTCAAAGCCAATCAGTTGATCTGGGGAAGGAAAACACAGCAGCCTATCCTGCACTTAGGCTGGTAACTACAGGTACTAGGTACCAGCCATTTTGTTAAACAGATGAACTTACAAACTTACCATTTCCTTGGTGCAGAATCAGCAAAACAATCATCCAGTACAATGTCTGGGAAGGTCTATTAATTGCTCCAAGCCTTGAAATATGTCCCTTGCCTACCTCCTGGGCTGCTATGAAAATGCATTTGAGCTGCTTTAAACTTCAAAGTACTATACACCTGTGAAATATTGCAGTGATGCTTATTGATAGAAGCCATGATTTTAGCAAATCATATTCAATTGTCAGTAGGCACAGAGAATTATATAGAGAGGATTAGAGATATGACAGAAATTGTAGTATAATTTTGGGAGGAGGAAGGAAGGAGAAAGAAAAAAGAAGAGAATCTGTCCTGTCAGCAAAGAAATGTGCTTGAAAATAATCTAGCAAAATGTATGCGTCATGAATTAACCTTTAGGTAGTAGGTCTGATCAGTTTAGGATGAGGTAAATTAGGTAAAGTATCAGCCTTAAGAGATGACATGCCCTGTTTCTACCAAGGCTGCAGAAGATGGAGGATATCTTTGTGGGCAAAGGCCAGGGCAGGAATAGTGTGGCCGATGGGCAGGTAGCCTACTCCATGGTTCCAAAAGAATCTCTGGAGACTCAACCCCAAAGCTTCCTGCAGCTTGAAGTGACTCTGAGATGCTTGCAGGCTTAGAGTTGAATGTAAAATAGGCCAGACCCCAGATAGGAGGCAAACCCTTGGACAAGTCAAAGACTCCCTTGAGAGTTATATCAACCTTGCAACCTGCCAGTACACACAGAGAGCACTTCAAGAGGCCATGATGCTAATGGCATCTGTCTCTGTGTTGTTCATGGCCAGTATCCAAGCCTAGAAAAGATAATATTTATACGTAGCTTAAGTTGTTTTCCTCCCACAGGGCTTGCCCAGTCTTTGATTGTTGGAATTCAGTAGGTGAATTTTTCTTCTTCTATGGACAGCAAATTCCCCACGAGGCAGCATAGTATACACCTAAGCTCACCATTACCTTCTACTGGCCATGATAAGGGGCAAACCAAGCAAGTGTGCAATGTGCACTGGCCTTGTCACTGACATGCCTTATGACAGGCAGGTACTGAGCAAGGCCTCAGCCCATCCCTCAGGAAGAATGAATTAATCAGCCTGTAGGGTTCCAGAGAAGGCTCCAGATAACCTATGCACACTCCAGCTATTGCTCTCAACTCTTCATGCCCTAACCTATTCCATGTTCAAACTCTTCAGGACAAATCTAAGGTCTATTATTCTAATTCCCATTTTACACAATGATGAAACTAAGGTACACAGGAGTTAGTTAAGGAGTGCATTGTCTTAGTATGTTTTCTGTTGCTATCCCAAAAAACCTGAGATCAGGTAATTTACAAAGAATAGAAGTTTATTATGCATATGCAAACACTCCAAAATCTGAAAAACTCCAAGCATCTCAGATAAGAGGGACTCAACCCATGCCATACCATGTTTTTTTCATATACATGCAATATATGATAAAATTTAGTTTATAAATTAGGTGCAGTGAGAGATTATTCTTGTGCTTTGGAGCATTAGTTTAAAAGATTCACTTGAATATAAGCACAGCCGTGTGGCAACATTCAATCTTATAGTTAAGGAGGCTGCTAAGTGGCCAATGGCAGACAGCACACATTGAGTGGGTATGCTGGACAAATGCTTACCAAGGTAGCCAGGACAGAACAGGATGTCACACTACTCAGAATGTTGCACACTTTAAACTTATGAATTATTTCTGGAATTGTCCATCTAATATTTTAGACCAGAGTTGGCCACAGGTTACTAAATCTACAGGAACTACGGCAAAATTGCAAATAAGCAGGGGATATAGTAAATAAATTGAAGAGTTTCAATGCATTGTAGCTCTTATTGTTATAAAAGCTCAAACTACCTTCTCTAGCCAGCCAATCAGGCTGTTTTCAAGTAGCTTCCCAAACCCGTTTCAGATAGCCCTCTATGTTAGCCATCTTTCCACTGCTGTGACAAAATACCTGAAATCAACAACTTATAAAGAGGGAAGGTGCTTGGATTCACACTTTCAGAGATTTTGGCCCAAGTTCAGTTGACTCTATTGCTTTTGATCCTGTAGTCAGTTTCCATTGCTGGGAAATACCTAACATACACGATGTGATTAACAATAAAGTGTGTTTAAATTTTTTAAAAAAGTAAAGGATACATTGCTATTAATCCTCCTCAAAATAAACTCCTTTTGCTTTGAACAAACTTATCTCATTAGTCTTGCCACATTCTGAAGCAGTTCTGGAAGTCTTTCATTAGTGTCTTTAGTTGTACTATTGTGGCTGCATTGATTTGAATCAAAACATAGGTGCCAGATCCAGTGAAAAAGGTGCATGAGGACACACTCTAATGTTTTTATAAGCCTGCCTTTCTGTTGGATGGCACTTGGCAGCAGTATTCACCAGACTTTTGATTACGCTTTGTAAAAACCTCATGAAAGAGGATGTGTAGAACTGCTTCAGAAAGTGGCAAAAATGATAGGATAAGAGTGTTTGAAGCAAGGGGAATATTTTGAAGGGGATTAATGGCAATGTTTCTTTTCATGTAACAAATTTAAAATTTTTTTAAACATTCACCATGCTTTTCAATTGCCACTTGTACACAATTTGAAGGAGAAAATGTTTGTTTTGTCTCACAGTTTCTGAAGTTTCAGTCTATGGTTGACTGGATTCAATCCACAAACATCATGATGGAAAAACATGGTAGAGGAAAGTTGCTCATATCTTGCAGCTAGGAAGTGAGGGGGATTGAGAGAGAGACAGAGATATTGGGGGTAGGGAGAAGAACCAGTCCAGGTATCAGATATAGTCACCAAAGTCATGCCCGCCGTGACCTACCCAGACACATCCAGAAATATGCATTGCTAATTGCCTCAAGTCAATCAAATTGACAATCAAGATTAACTACCACCAATAAAAAGGGTCACTGCCTCAGAAGTAGACCAGAACACTACACAGAGTTTAAGATTAAGGCCTCAGACTAAGTCCAAGGCCAAAGCTACACAGGAAAAACTGTTTGAGAAGTCTACTCATAATACCAGGACCACCTAGAATATGCACAAAGTTGACTCCGAACTTCAAGGTGTCCTTATGACCAGCTGCTAGAAATTTAGGGGCCCAATTTCTGGCTTCTGGGCTT
Source organism: Heterocephalus glaber (assembly GCF_000247695.1). Next base: position 3,309,439 of record NW_004624813.1, on the reverse strand, counting down.
GACACAGTCAAAATATATTAGACCACTAATACTGCTTATTTGTTCGCCTGCTTTGTTCAATTTAATTATTAAGACTTCAAGAGCAAGGGCTAACATTTTCTTCTGAAAAAGAGTGAACATTTAGTCTCCTTTTTGTAGATTCATTAGTCTGATTCTTTCAAATCATACATAAAATGCAAGAAAGTAGTTCCCTTCTGATCTGACATACATATGGTGGGTTTGGGGGAAATAACTAATCATTAAAGAATTATCTCAAATTATAAAACTCAGTGAAGGCAGAAATATAGACATATCTTTGCAGCAACATGAAATACCAAGCATTTATTTGTTATTGATGGTCTTTCCTCACTAACATGAAAACTCTGTGAGATCTAAGTTCTTTGTCTGTCTGGTTCATGCATGTATCCTAAGCACCTAAAACAGTACCTGGCACATTTGGTACTTAATAAATACTTCTTGATAAGGGAGACAGGAAAGGAGGGACTGAAGGAGAGACAGCTTTCATATGTGGGGCTGTATAATCAGCTTTTTTATATGTGGGGATGTATAATCACCAGGAATTATTACTGGATCAGTCTTGCTCAACATTGTTATAAGTGACCTAAAACAAAGCACACAAGCAAACAAACACCTACTAGAATAAAATTTTTCATTTTGTATAATGATATACTGAGGCAATAAGAATAAACTGTAAAAGGAAATAACCTGGCCATATGAGTGGGCAGAAAAATGGCAAGCTGCATGCAGACTGATGTAAGATGATAACACATTATGGGAAAATGGTACAAATGTGCCTATAAGATAATGGTTCCTAACAATCAGATCAGAACCAGGAGAGAATCCGAAAGAGTTGCTGAATGCAGCCTATTTTGTGCCCAGGAGTTACTCTTCAACTTCAATGCAGTGAAAGAACTAAATCCCACATTATTTTAATTATGCCCACTTGTACTTGGTTGAAAAATATCTGTAGAAAATAAATATTTTTCTAATGGTTGTGGCACAATTTTCTCTTCAGTGTTTTTATGTCTTTCCTTCAAGCCCATTGTGTATGGTGGTGGCCCATTTGTTCTCACCAAAAAGGCAAGACTCTTGGTTGAGGTGACATGGATAGGGGATCCTTTCTGTAGGAAAAGCTTCTGTAGCTTCTGATATGGTAGGCTCCACTGCTCTAAATAAGGTAGATCTATCTACAGTGGTACCTTGGTACCCATTGTTTTACTATCCATATTTCTTCCTTGTGCCCTGTAAATCTAATTTACTTAAAGTTGGCTTGACTAGGTTTCTATTTATTTCAATTTTTAAAAAGTCTCCAGCCATCAGTAGGAAAACTATTTCAAGAGAAAAAAAAAATCCCCTTAATCCCACCCTGCATAAAAATGAATGTAAATGGTTTCAACAGGTTAAAGAAAATGCTTGGAAGGAGATTCTGGAAAAATTGAATAGTTTGCCCAAGTTGGAAGCAGCCCCAACCCAAATGTACTTAGCCTGTATGTAGATAGCTTTATGTAGCATTCATTCCAGACAGTGAGATAGGAGGAGACTCCTGGCCAGATTACCAAAGATTTCTGCCTAATAATGAGTGGGGAAAAGAGAACTTTTTCAGTGTCCGCATAGATCTATAAATCTGTGATTTTACTTACCTATACTTACTTACTTTTATATTATTTTACTATTGTTTTTCATCATTGACTTTCCTGGTATATATTTATTTTGGAAAACAAAAGGCCAAGGCATCATAGCTCATTTTGAATTTAGTTCTAGATTGTGTACCTTATACATAACAATATAGAAGTGAAAGCTGAAGAACAACTAGAATGGCTGAAGAAACTAGTGATCTTCCACACTAGGTTAATTTTAATTTAAATTAGGTATGTAACATGGAAGAGCAAATGTTGAAGGGCTACTAAAACCATTAACTTGGAGGCAGGGGTGTATGTAACTCAGTAGTAGTGAGCTTCCCCAACATGCGTGAGACTTGGGGTTTAAGCCCTGATACTCCAAAATAAATAAGCCAATTAATTCATGAATCATAAGTCATTTATGTGTGTTAATTTTTTAATCTTTGTTATTCTATAAGGAAAGTACTATTATTTATCCCCATTTTACTTATAGGTAGGCTGAATTGCTAATGTCTCACAGTGGTAAAATAGTGGTAAAATAGGGATTTGATTTTAGCTTGTCTGGCACCAAATTTTATCATCTTAATCATCACACTAGATGCTCTCTGATGTGTATGAATTAAACGCAATTGTCTGAATACTTACTAAGCTTACGGAACTCTTTAGACCAAGATGTGGCAACAGTCATGACTGCCAAATTCATGAATGCTGTACAATAATTTAACATGAAAAAACATGGAGATTATTGGAAGGTATCAATGTGTGGATACTGATGACCTGGGAACAACTATAATGTCTTCCAAAATTTGGCTTTAATATACCTGTTCCAGATATGGAAGCCAGATCAAATCCAGTGCAAGTCTCATGCTTCTATTATACGTCATAATAGCCAAAGAAAGACTACTTTAATGGCCTTTATGAGGTCTTCCCAGAGCTGCCAACTGCTCGTGTTGGCAAGTACAGAACAGTCAATAGATTGGGGTCCTAGTGGCCTTTTCATGCATGTGTTCATGTTGCTTTAACTATTTGCTAAATGAAGTGGCTGTTTTTTCATGTCTTTGTTATTAAACTCTGTGTGTCCTCTGTGGAATACATCATAAAATTAAAATGCCAAAATCAATTTAAAAGAAATTTCCTTTAATAATTTTAAAATTTTATTATTAAATGCTAGGATCTTACAATTTCACATGCAGCCACTAATACAAAATTGATAGTACTGGGGTGGACCTGAAATGTCTCTATATTCAAAAGCTACCCTGTCACTTTCAATGTCCATTAAATGTGAGAAAGGTAAGTATAGTGAATGAGTTTTAAAATTTATTAGTGAGAAATTTTACCTAAACACAGTAATGTAAAATACTGGGAAGATAAAACAAATCCTCAGGTAGGGTTGGAGAGAAGGTGGAGAGCTGTTGGGAGAAATTTCACTTGGTGACAGTTGCTATAGGAACCATTTGCCAGTTGCTCAAGATACTAATTCCAAGGAAGAAGACAAGAGTAGCAAACAAGATAAAACAACAGATTGAGAAAACAAAGGAATCTGGCCTCAGAAAAAATATTAAGCACCTTTTTATGTGCATATATTTGAAAAAATGGTATTTTCTCAGGGAGGAGAAGAGGGTAAAATTTCAAAACATGGTGACCATTTCTCTTTCGAAGAGCAGGTAGTACTGTATTAATCAGGAGGGAGATCCTCCTTGGCTGTCTTAATCTTTCTCCATATCTCACTACCACTCCATGAGTCAATCTTGAGAATGATTATAAACCTCAACTATAATTTCTTCATTTCTTCTCAACTAGGTATTCACTATGCTTGTTAACACAGAATCTCAGTGTGAAGATGTGTATTTGACCTTAAATGAGAAAATAATTTCTTGCTCAAAACCTGACAGTCCAGCACATTTCTTTGAAGTTGTAGAATATTTGCAGTTTCCTATTCATTAAACATATGGAGTTACATTCCAAGTAAATGTCAGGATAAAATCTAAACCCATTATTTTTTATTTTCCAATGAATGTACATTTTTATGCTACTGTGAAGACACAATAATACTTAATGGTTAGGTCTTCAATCCTTTAGATTAAACTGGACACGTCATCCTGATTATTTCTCAAGCCATCCTTCTCCCTTTGAGTTCTTTTCCTTCTTTCTAGCTGTACATTACCCTTCATTTGATCATTTCTATAAATGCTTGCAGCTATTTCAAAGCAGACCAAGACTGAGGTGCTACTTTGAGTTCTTCAGTGGAAGGAAAGGTTGAAATATTCAGTTGTTCATTATTTGAAAGGAATTTGTCATTTTCAATATGATCTTTCTCTTTATTTCTCTCAATAAGAATGTCAGATTGATCAATGGTCCATACATCATCTCATGATGCTACTAGCTGTATTTCCCAAGTACAATTAAAGGAAAAGATAAATTGTTTCAAGGTAGGTGTTAGTAACCTTAGATGGGAGGTAGAGATACTGATACCATCTGTATGCATTGCTCTATGCCAGAAATAGAAAACTCACATGCTCTTGACCTGCAAGTACTTGACATAAATGAGTAAAATCAGTCTGATGGAGATACTGATGAGGTGGACAAATAAACTGTCTACATGGATCAGACTAGGGAAGGGTGGAGGAAAGGTTGGGAGAAGTACACACATCATTCAGCCCTAGCTGATTAATACCAGCAAGAAAGGTGGGTTATTTGCCACATCATTTCATATTCAACAGAAGATGGAAGTCTGTATGTTTTGACACATTTCTTATTTCTCAAATTTCTTAACAATAAAGTCCTTAGTCCTCTTTTCTTTCTACTCATTGTTTTGAAATGGTATTTATGTTCATGTCTTTAAACATCTTTTTGCTAACAGCTCCCAAATTTATATCTTTTACCAAAAAACTGTCCTGAAACTTGCATATCCACCTTGCCTTTGGCATCTCCACTGAGATGAGCAATGGACGTTGCTATTTGACATTAGCAAAACCGAACTTTGATCACTCCTGACAAACCTACTTTGCCCTCAGCATTCCCATTGCAGTACTAGCAATGTCATTTTCAGATCAGAAGCTCTGCAGTCATTTTTCACTTCTTCCCACATCCACCCTGATAGACTTCGCTGCATTTACCTTCCAAACATGCTCACACTCTCATTGTTTTTCATGACCTTCTCTGGTGCTTCCCCAACCAGCAACTTTTTTTTATTGTCAGTACTCCAGAACTTGTCTCACTGAGTCTATCCTTACTTCCTTCCCTGCAATTTATCCTCAGAACAGAAACCAGACTAATTACTGTATTTTCAAATACAAATTAAATCAGATCACTCCTCTGTCCAAACTCTTATATGGTCCCCCCTTTCAATCAGAGTAAAAGTTAGCCCTTTTGAAAGCTTGTAATGCCATAAGCCATCCACCCCTCGTTAACACTCTCCCCTCATTTCTTACCACCTTTTCACTTGCTCACTCCAAGCCCACTCCCCAGCTGATTACTCCTCAAACATTCATGCTCCTACCTGAGAGACTGCAGTGGCTGTTCCCTCAGCCTGGAACCTTCCTCACCCCTCATGTTTACCTGACTGACTTCTGCACCTTCTGCAAGTGTCTATTCAAATACCATCTTCTCATGAGAACTCTCTCAACCCACTTCACCTTCCTTCTAAAACTCTATTAACCTAATTTACATTTTTACCTCTCACTTCTTAAGATACTATTTGTTAATCATTTATTATGTTCATTGTTTGATATTTGTCTCTCTAATGTAAGTCCCACAAAAGTAGCTCTGTCTCTTTGGTCTTTGATAAATATCAGGTTTCAGGTTCTTGATGAATCCCTGTGCCTCATGATACTCAATAAATATGAGTTGTGGTAGATGATAGTTGTCGAAAGAATTTTTGAAAGTTGCTAACTATTTAAACAAATAAATACTGTGACAGCCAAAGAAAACCATCCACAGGCCAAGCCTATGGACAATTTATTGGTGGCCTATGGTCCAGAACTAGTTTCTACATTCCTCATGCTCACCTGTCACCATCGCATCTCTTCTATTCCAGATTTCAGAAGCAGAGAGCACACAGAACTTTTGTGTGGGGAGTGTTAAGTCTAGAGCTTTTCTACTTTCCTTTGTGCCTTCTATTCCTTTCTCTGCTCTCTCCAAACCTGCTCCATTCTAGAGGATATTGTAGACTCCAACCTGCAGAGAGAGGGCTGAGTGAGAAATCCAGGAAGGATGCTGAGGACCCATGATGATGCCGATCACTTGCCTCCTCTGTCGTTGAGGCTGGAACTAAGCATCAGGAGCCAGAACACTCACATGACAAGATGACACAACTGTTGCTTTAAGTAACATTTTACAATAAATTTTGAAAACTAGATGACATGGCATGGGGAACTCTGAAGCAGGCAGACCAAGCTGAAATCCTGACTCCTCCACTTATGTGGACCACATACTCAGCCACACTGACTGTACATTCCTGGACTGTTACATGGGAGTCATCATATTTGAGAATTAAATGAGATAATATGTGCCAAGTGCTTGGGAAAGGATTGGTGCTTAATTAGCGATTGCTTGCTTACCTTCTCCCAAGCCAAATGTTTGCTAAATCCATTCTAGAGAATTTGGTTGCTCCCCTTCTCCTAAATCATTTTCAACATTATCTTTACTTTTTTAATATATTATTTTCAAAAATTATAGTTTTTTTTCAACCTATTGACTATATCATAAATACTTCCTAGATTTTGGAGTATCTTCTCAGACATTTCTTTCCAAAATATATATTTTTAAATTCTATGTTTCTCAAACTTAAAGAAAAAATTGCCTTTGCTACATGAGAATTCATCTTTTCAAAGACTTAAGGTTTCTCTACATTTGCTACATAAGACTTTAGCAGAAGGGCCAATTATATAGATTAATTAAAATTAAATTAAATGAAGGATGACATTTAAAAGTATGTAAACACTCATACTTTAAGTTCCTTAAATACAAACTGAACTAATTTTTAAAACACTCTCTGCCTTACCGCAAAATGTTTGGTTACTGGTTTTTGTCTAAATGAACCCAGTAGCAACAGACTGTCCTGCTCCTGTGTGACCTGGAAATTCCCAAGTAATCACTTTTGAATAGCAGATGTTTAGATAGGCTAAGATATTCTTAGGGAAATAAATCCTTTTATGATTATTTCAGAAGAAAGCTGCATGCTTGGCTCAATACTTTAATGGATCTGCATTCTCAACAGGTGAAAATAAATACAGGCAGAGCCCGTGTTTAAACTGCAAGAAGAGAATCTGGCACCTATTTTCTAGTGACTATATAAAGATCGGCCAGGGTGCTGACCCGAGAATGGGTGTGGGTCAGAAGGGCAGGAAGGGAATCTGCTAGTCCTCTTGCTCTGTTTTAAAACCTTGTAAGAGCAAAATACATGTCATTTTTCAAAAGAGGAATTGGGAAAGAAAGCATTGTTAGAAAAATTACTTAATAGTAGAATATCTAATGATTGTCTTATCATATCATGTGTAAACCAAGTGGGGACATAATATAACCTACTATCAGTACCATCAGGAAATATTTATGGAGCGTCTGTGGGAATGGGATAAGAAGGGGATAGGCATATGGACACATAAAGGAGCACTGGGTGACTGCATGCAGTTTGGTAATACGTCGGCAGAGAACTATTTATCATTACTTTGGGTTTTTATTATTTGCTGTTCTGTTTTCTGCTACTCCACTGTCCCTTCCATTTCTGCACTAAAAAGACTTTGAGTCCTGATACCTTTGCTGAAAAAGCAGGGGAAGGATATTATTCATTAGCTTCATCCTGCACATGCAAAACAGTGCTTATGCTTTAGCTTCCACCCTGAGAAAGTCCTAAATCTTTCATCTTGACAGGCAGTAAGACAAAGGCACTAAATTCAGATCTAAAAGAGATTTTTTTCTTTCCTCCATCCCTCCCTCCCTTCCTTTCTTTCTTCCCTCCTTCCTGTTTTCCTCTCACTCTCCCTGTCTCTTGTTTTCTCATTTATTCTCTGTTTTTCTTTCCTACTCTCACTCTTAGTTGTATTTCCCTTTATTTGAACTTTTAAAATTTTCCAGGGTTATCCACAAATTCCATACAATTTCATTAAAGAGAAACATATTAATCTCAGTTACAATCTGAATGTAACTACACAATTTTATCTAACAGGGTAGATGTAAAATAAAAATGTAAGTCTAGTTTTACTTAACAGGCAAACAACAACTGCAAACTAAGCTCACAGACCATATGTTTTTCTTATCTATATATCTATATATATATATATATATCAGTGGTCAATGGTCTGGGGCCCATGGTCAAAAAGACCTTGCAGTTCTACTCTCTTCAGATCTTTCCAATTAGAACTTGAAAGCTCATTTTCCTCCAAGAGAAATGCCAGATGCATTCTTCTCTAATGAGCTTAGGACCAAAACTGCAATATGATCTCCTGCTTCAGGTGGAACATGGATAACAGCTTAGAAAGAAAGGAGAATGGGGTCTAGAAGAGGATGTAGGTTGAAGGATTACCTTAATTAAATGTAAAAGTAGGATCAGAGAGGTAGGAAGGCCTTAAAGAAACATGAGTTCTGTGGTCTGAGAGACAAAGCTATGTAGGGCAGCTGTTCCTATGTTTGGGGGGGAAATCAAAGTAAGTCTGAGTGTTTATACAATATGTAAAGAAAATAAAGTGGGCATGACAAACATCCCATAGAATATGGGTAACCCAGGACAAAAACCTACTGAGAACTAATCTCATCTTAAATGTTGTTAGTTGAGTCTGTTCTAGTTCTGTGCATTTTATCTTAATTCATAAGTAAGGGTTTTCTTTCAAGTAATCCCATGATTCACTATGTTTTCCAGAGACTTAAAAAGTGAGGCTACAGGAAAATAAAAGTTTAATTCAAAGTTTAATACAAATGAGAGTAGAGTTTGCCACATCATATTTTTTAATGCTATTTCTAAGAGTGACTGGGACTTGAAAATTCTACGGTTTGGATTCAGTAATTTACAGTTTGGATTAAATAATCCATTTGAACAATGAGAAATTACACAGCTCTAAAAATGAATGAGGAAATCATGTGCTGAGATAAAAATAAGTACAAGATAAATTGTTAAAGGACAAGTAGAAAGGTGTTATGGAATGGTGTGCCCAGTGTAGACTTTGACATAAACAGATGAAAACAATATATATGTAGGTGTTTATTTGGATGATCAGAAAAAACAAGGAAAAAACACCCATAGTCATTTAGAATGAGTGCGTAGGAGATAACCAGCCTAATTGAATTCAGAGGTTACTGAGGTGTTCAGAGTTCTTGTACTGTTAGATCCTTTAGCCATGTGATCAGATAGTTGGATGGATAGATAGATTTAGACAAATAGATATGTATGACTTTAAAGTTCTTTATTACACTAAAAATATAATAAAATGCAGCAGTCCAAAAGAAAACTGCAAGCTGATGAATCTATCCAGGGAATCTACAATACTGACTTGCACTTTATTTACTCTGTCATCTTGTGTCCTTCTAATATCTCAAGGGTAAACTACCAAATGCCTACAGTTTGACTTCTAGGTAAAGGAGAGATCAGGAAACTTCAGAAAACACAATCACTTGATAATCTTCTTAGAGGCATTTGGAACTGCTCAGTGATCCACGAATGTCAAGGCAAACCTCTGATACACCTCTTCCAAGTTCTGTGTAAATCTCGTTAAGGTAAACTTTGAGTGATTAAAGAATACCTGTCACTTTTGTTTATGTTCCTCAGTGTTTTAGAGGCATTATTTCACATAAGACACCTAAGAGCTCAAGAAATATACAGCACTTTTAACATTTTTTCATAAGCAGAGCATAAGGCATTGAACAGTACCACCCTGACCAGGAGACAATACTCAGTGGTAAAGGAAAGCAACATTTGTTTTGATTCCTAGCTGAAGAGCTACAAAGATTTCAAGACTGTCTCTTCCTGTCTGTTTCAACGCTACTTTCCCCTCAAAACAATTCCCAGTCTCCAATTGCAATGCCAGCTCCACTGTCATTTTAAAGCTCATTTCTTACATACCTAGATGCCTCCCTTTTCTTCAGATAGCAAATGTGCCTCTATATAATATCTGGGGACTGCTTATTACTGGAATTATTAAATGTGGAAGCTGACACAACAAACCACCAATTTGTTATTTTGATGAAAATATTTTTGTATTTTCAGCAGATGGCTCAAAATGTTGCCTTTGTTATACACTCTTTGTTTTGACAAAGACAAAAAAGAAAGAAAGCAAGCTCTGGATCATTTTTCCTATGAAATCTAATCTAAAAACCAAACAATTTGGCACGTGACTTCAGAGCGTGTTCCATGTTTCATTTCTAGAGCCCATTTCCCTGGCAACCTCCACCCTCTCCCAGCTGTAGAGGTCAACACAATAGACTTGTCACAGGTTTTAAGTCGGGTAACCACTTTTAATTTGGAGAAATTATTACCCGGGGAGAAAATAGGCTGGTCCTGTACTTCAAAGAAAAAAATAGAAATAAAGATGAACAAGGCCTCCCGAATTGGACAGACTCTTAATGTTGCTGTGTGCCTCATAAGCAGCTGTTCAAATAAGTAGCTGCCTGGAGGAAAAGTATATTCAAATGTTCCTTGTGATTTGCCTCTCCTTGGTTCACACCTAAAAGCCAGATGCAAGCTCTTCCAGGGCTAACAAATAGATGCCTTCTGGTGGCTCATTATGGTAATTACTGGCCATATATTGCTGCCATGTGAAAGGGATTGTGAAGCAGCCAGCCCAGGGGCATTTACAAGTGGTTTATTTGTGTTCAGCTATTAAGAATCCTCCAGTTATCAGATCAACTACTGCTCTCTGGGTTTTACAAGCAAGTTGTTCCCTAACATTCTGATCTTCATCTGCTACCTTTGTGATGTATTTAAGAACCACTTAAAGACCTAACACCCTGCTTCAGAAAGTTACTTTACCTGTTTACAGTTTCCCAAGTCCACTGTGTCCAACTATTCCACAGGACTTTCTCCATTCCCTCCCCCTCCTCTTTCCAAGGCTGCAAAGCTTTCTCCTTTCTTTCATAATCAAGAGGGCCACACAAACTCTTTGCTGGCCACAAACACCTTCCTGGTGTAAATTAATGTTGATGCAACTGAGCTTTATGGGTTTGGACAACGCCAAGGTTGCATCCAGGTTATATAGGGCCTGAAGCTCATATCAGTGAGGGGGAGGCCTTTCTTAAATAAAAAGAACAAAAATTAGGAATATAAAATGAGGCACAGGGCCAGGGATTTAGCTCAGTGGTTTCGCCAACTGCTGCGCAAGCGCAAGAACCCGAGTGAGTTCAATCCCCGGTATCAAAAAAAAAAAAAAAAAGGCACAAAAATGAATCGTGTAATAAGAGACAAATGTTAAAGAACTGACAAACGGGACCGGGATTTAGCTCAGTGGTTCTACCACTTGCCTCCCAAGCACAAGGACCAGAGTTCAATCCCCAGTACCAAAAAAAAAGAACTTACAAATGTACAACATCACAATATCATAAAATCAAAAAGAATAGTATGACTTCTAAAAAATTAACTGCCTAACTTACCTGTGATACTATTATTCTTACTTTGGGAGGGAAGTCTTTGTTTACCTCTTCATATGACAATGGGTTTTTAACATTTTCATGGGGAAAAAGAAAACTCTGCCTTCATTGTAGCAGCATTGATTGTAAAACTTTATATTAAAGAAAAGTTTCTTTCAGTGTTGCAATATGTTATTGATGATGCCATATAAATTTTTAGAATCCTTTTGTTTTTCCTTAAATTCTTTTATTGGTACATTTTAGGTATACAATACGTTTACATTTATCATTGGGTGCTTGTACCTGTACGTGATGTATCTTGGTTCTTATTTTTTCCCCATTCCCTGTGCGCCCTTCACCCCCTCCACACTTCCCTATTTACATAGACTTCGTTTCCATTTTTTTTTTCTTTTCTCATAATTTTTCCTTTCCCTTCTTTCTTTTCCCCTTCCCCTCCCACCACCCCTACACCTTTGGAACTTTTCTTCCTATTTCAAATTATCAATTATTCATTTTGTTCATTTTAATCCTTATTTACACTTTTAGTTTCTCACACCAGAGAAACTATTTGGTATTTACACATGTGTGTCCTATTTATTTCACTTAAGAGTATAGCCTCAATATGTATCCATTTAGCTATAAATGTCTCTAGTTTTTCATTCTTTATGGCTGAGCAGTACTCCATTTTATAAAAAGCCCACATCTTCTTTATCCAGTTTCCAGTCGATGGGCACTTGGGCTGTTTCCAAGCTTTAGCTATGACAAACTGTGCTGCTATAAACATGGGTGCACATATATCGCTGTGGTATGATTCTTTTCATTCTTTGGGAAAGATACCCAGCAGGGGAATAGCTGGGTCAAATGGGACCTCTAGCCCTAGTTCTTTGAGGTATCTCCGTACTGATTTCCACAGTGGTTGCGCTAGAATCCTTTTGAAATTTGGGGAAATGCTTAATTTCTTTATATGGGTTCCATAATATTTTTAGGTATTTCAAGTTTAATTGCAGTGACTAATCTTAAATACTCTTAAAATTTAAATATATTCATTAACTACAGAATGTTGTGGTTGACACCATCAAAATACCTTTCTGAAACAATTACTGTTTCTTTTAATTTGAAATTTTTTTGTTTATGTTGTTGCTCTGTATCTATTGATTTCTTCGTTTGACTTTATTGCTCGTTGTTTTCTATTTATTTGGGTTTTTTCTGAGTTTCCTTTTAGTTTTTAAAGTCCATTTATAGATGACAAAATGGTACCCTTCATAAACATTCATATCAAAAGTACATTGAAGATGAACTCTCACTTATTTTATCAAAGTGCTTCAAAACCTCTCTCCAAGTTTGTTTTTTGATATCAGAACAATTTTATAAATTTGGGGGAAAAAGGAGATCTAGGAGATGCCTATCCATACAAGAGGCTGTAAAGTTTAAACTTCATTAGTCATAAAAAGTCTCGCTTTTGTTCCTCTGAAAGTTAACCCTAAGGCATGACCTATGTGCATCCTTGCTCAAAGCAGTTGATTGCTAAAGACACAGTTATTAAATTTAAATGTAGAGACAGGAGTTTCAAGTTAACATTTAATATTATTTTATTTTATTTACTTATTTTTGGTAAGGGGTGTGGATTTTCATAGCCTCAGAATCCTCATAGGAAGAGGAATGAAGTTGGAAGGAGCTCCTGGTGTGGTGGGTAAGCAGATGAAAAGGAATGGATCTTGGGGATTGTCCATTCAGCTAGTGTGTCAGAACCCATGAGTTTATTCACAATCTGCTTCTAATGGCAAGTATTCAGTCATTGCCATTGTATGAATTTGCCACACAAGAGACAAACTATCCAGCAAGTTCTTCTGATTGACATTATCCCATTGAATATAACAGCAAAATTGGAAATAACCTACATATTCAGAAATCAGGTGTTAAATACCTTATTATACATTCATACCATGGTTGCATGCACCATTTTACAATGCTCCATAATAGTATATTTTTTCACTTGAAAATTAGTTGCCATATGTCTTTGCATGAAACAGAATGCAAAGCAATAAAATAATAATAATCCAAGTTCTGTTTTTAAAAAATCTTTATTTTCACATATAAATATGAAACTATATGTACCAAGATGATGACGGTAGTTGTTTTTTGAGCAGTGAAAATTATAGGATGTGAAATTTTAAAAACCTTATGTATCATTTAAATTTAATACTATATTTTATTTACATAAGAAAATACTTTTTATACCAGAAAAAGAAAATATTGAATTTTTAAAGAATGTATGTAAAATATTCTCTAGAAAGGGTTATACGCAGTCCTTGTATGTATAATTAGAAAAGGACAGCACCTCTTATGAACAGTGGCAGAAGGTGTAGCTATTCTGCATTAACTGGAGTTCCATCAAGCCTTATTTGTTGTTGTGAATGAGTGTTAACCAGTACTTAGAATCTATGACTTGCAAAATGCACTCATTTACATACACTTCCCTATCCTTCCAAGATAAAGGTTTGCAATGCTCCGTGTGCAAAAGAAACATCTGAGGGAACTTGGTAACAGGCTCGTCCAAGACTGCACTCCAGACTGTCTCACTCAGCAGATACTAGGTGTGACCTAGGAATGGATCGTTTGAACAGGGCCCCTACTTAGAAAGACATCATTTTAAGAAAGTGTGCCTCTTTAAATACAAGGAAAATTTTAGCAGAGAGTAAGAAAGTGACTTCTTCAGAGGTTAAACGACTGTGATTTGTGAAAAGCAGACTAAAAGGACTGTTTCTGGTCCTGAACAGCTTCTCCATCCCTCCTACACCAGCTGACGAACATGCCCCCAGAGTTGTAGCCCCCGAGTTGTACAATGTGAGCCCTTTGACCGAAATCATAATGTGTGGGAAAAAAAAACAATCCTTTTTCCTTCAAAGTATAGTAGTTTGAAGCCCTGTTAAGATAATGACTTGGGCCTCACTTAAAAACCTGCCACATTCAACTTTATAAATCTCTGCTCCTACAGAGTGCTGCCCTGAGTACATGTGCTTTGTCTCCACTTGTGCTAATGGTTTTCTAAGTTCTCTACCAGACACGTGACAGCCCGGTGTCATAGTGCTGCTGAAAAATGCATTCTCTGTGCCCAGGAAGAATCTGTATAAATATCTCAATAAATAAATAACAGTTGTCATTTTCAGAATATGACAATCTCCAGCTGCCTGTGCTTAACGGGAGCAACGTGTCATTTATCCTAATAGATGTGAATGCATGTATTGTACATACCAGTGAGTCACCTAATTCTTATTCACTCCAGCCTTGGTCTCAGTTGGGGGCAAGTACCTATAACAGGGTTTGGCTGTATCAAATCACAAGCTAAGAAATCTTCGTCAATTACAGAAGCCCGAGGCTAAGGAGGGCGTTGTCCTTTCATACCTCCTCACAGCCCCCTCCGATTCCCAGGCTTACCCCAGACATCAGTCAACCTCCCCTCTGTGGAATTTCTGGGAATCTCTCTCCCCCCTGTAATTTAATGTGACTCAGTTGTTCTGTGTCCCAGATAATACAAGTGGTGAGAAAGTCGCCTAATCCTACTGGCATCCCCTCTTGTCAGCACCTCTTTATTTCCCTCTTTAAAGGCTCAACATGTTTTGATTTACAATAGCGCCAAGATAACTGCAGGTGCCCTTGCTAAAAAGCAAGGTTAACTCACCTGAGATGAAGTCTTTTATTGCAAACAAAAGCAACACAGAAGCAGGAAACACAATTAATACAGGTGCTTCCCTGTAACTTAGCAAATGCCTGTTGTCTTGAAAGGGGGAAAAATCCACATCATTGCCTGGAGGTTCCTTTCACGCTATTTCAGTGAAGGAAAGATTTAAAGTAGAATAGGTTTGAAGGAAAAAGGAAAAAACCCAAAAGGACCCCAGGTAAAGACTGTAAATTCTTTAAGGACTCAGGTTTTTCATGAGTAAGTAAAGTGTTGACCAAAAATGACCCCTACAGTGGAATTCTGGGAATGACCCATCCAATGAAATCATTAGTCCAATAGGCAATGCATTTTAGGGGTAAATTCATGCTAAATAGCATTCTTTGTAAAGTATTCCAGTTAAGACAATCTTTGCAGAAGCTGTCATTTGATTCTCCTTGGAAATATATAACGCATATATTAATTCTAGAAAAGCATTTGATTCTTTTAGGTGAAGGCAGATGAGCTAACTTTCTCCAGTTTTCTTCAAGTTCAGAGTTCACTGCTCTGTTGGTTGACAGTTCATTACTTTGAAACAGAAGTTAACTGAGTCTTTTATCATGATATGTAGGTAAATCTTTTCAGGTGGTTGTTAAGAGTATTTTCTGTTAGTGTTAAGAAATGATCAGAAAGGAAATCAAGCAAAATAAATGCTGCAGTCCTACTAAACAGCTTAATTTTGTGAATCTTGCATGAAGAAAATTAAGATAAAAAGCTCTCAAAAACAAAAAGGAGAAATTGTAGACTTAACAACAACACTTGACAAGCAGTTACATTTAAATTGCCAAGTATATTACATCTATTTTTAAAAATCTTGATCACTTCTCTAAACAAATAATGTGTCTTTTAACTCTTGGTCCTGATATTGATTTAACTTGGACAGTTTAATCAAGTAAAGTGTTACTTTTCAGCCTTGGCTGGGTCCCTTCTGATACTAATTTACCTAGGGGCCCACATTCCAATGTTACAACAATGAACCTCTCTCTGACCATCTCCTTCGTCTCCAGAACGTATACACAAAATAAGGTTTCAACAAATGCTTCTGGCCTCCCCACATTTCCTCAATGGCAAGGGTACATGCTCTCAGAGTGACAGGATGACAAGAGTGCATGCTCAATTACACCTGCTCCTCTTCTTAAGTAATTGCCATAGATCTTACCAAATTATGTGCTAATTTTCTCAGGCATACAAATTTAAATTAGAATGAAGGTGCTAAACTTTTATCAATTATTACAGCCTGATTGTTTGAAGCAATGTCTTTGTTTTCTAGATTTCTACTTTTCATGACCCAATTACAAATGGCTAAAGAATACTGCTATTTTGAACCCCAGCATATACTACTGTTGTGTTTCTTTCTTCATAGCCTGTATGTGAAATTAGGTTTCCTATATTCTGATTTTTATGAAAAAAGTACTACTTTGGGTGGTTCCCTATGACTTACGGACATACAGAAATAAAAACAACAAAGGAGTTAAGTTTGCCAGATTTACCAAACAAAAATTTGATGTGCCTAGCTGAATCTAAACTTTAGATAAATGATGAATTATTTGTAAGTAGTAATATGCCTCATACAAGGCATATTTGGGACATAATTACTCTGAAAGTTGCTTGTTTTTCTAAACTCAAATTTTTCTCAGCTCCCTGTATTTTATCTGGCAACTCTAGAGTTAAGTAGAACCAAAATTGATTTATATCTGTAGGTTTGTATGGGTAACAGTTTACTGCAAAGTAATGAGTTTTATTTTGATTTTGGTATTGGGGAAATATACGAGGATTAATTTAAATAAGATAAAAATAAAATATTATTGGCAAAAATATTAATCTGAATAGGGGATTCATGCCTTTTTTTACATTCTACTAAGATATAAATTTTCTCTGTGTGTATAAATATGAAAAATCTATTGTTTTCTGCCTGAATTAGCATTTGTTATTTTTGTGCATGACCCTCTAAGACACTTTCTATTACTCAAATCATCTGCAGTCACTCAAAACTGGAGGAGCCTTAGGAGAGTAACAAATGGAGAAATAGTAGTCTGATTAAAATTAGCTCAGTTGAAGGAAGAAGGAATTCTCTGCTTAAATTGGCCTGTCATAAACAAATATTAGGAAACAAATACTTTTGATAATTTTCAGAGTCCAAGAAAAACATCCTAAAGACAGTTTCTTTTCAAAATCCTAATTTCAAAAGCAGAATGTTCTAATTTTTATTCTTATGGTTCATGACTACTAGCAAAATAGTTGTAAAATCAACTGAAAGCATTTTATTACTATTTCTTTTACCACAGATTTTATATTGTAAGCCCAAAATATTTGTTAACAAAGTTAAGGAATTTGGTAGAAAAATATTACAATTTTGCATATTTTGTTTTATAATATATATGCTAATATTCACCCTATGTATGAATTGAAATGTTTCTCATTTTATAATTAAATTTATTTTTATTTTATTATCTTTCCATGAAACACCTGATAATTCTCCCTGGGTTTTTTCTTCCTTACTCTTAAAATAAGTAGGGTTCAAAATAAACAGAAAAGCAATGTTGGTACTTCTATTCTTATAGAATGGGGTTTTATTATGAAATAATGCACCTATCCATGTTAAACCTGATGTTGGTTGTAGTATGAAGTTCTCAAAATAAAATGCCTTGCTTTTTAATTGACTTGATGAAATCTAAAACAATACCAAGTGTTTCTTCTTGGTGCTGTAAGAGATGAAAAATGGGGTTATAACATGTAATACTTCCTGACAAAATATAGGTACAAGATCTACTTGTCAAAGTTTTCTTAATCATTGTTTTTAACTAGCTTTTTACAGTGTTCACTTTAAGTGTTAAGCATCTATTCATTTTCTGTGGGAAGATGCCAAATTTATTGAGCAAACTTCTAATATAAGTAAATATAATAAAATAATTTATATGTGTATGCATATATTATGATATGCTTTATTAGACTGTTATTTTACCATAAACAGTTCTGCTCTCTTGTGTTAACAACATAAGTAAAATAAGATTATCAGTTACTTTAGAAAAATTCAGAATGTCTACTTGTCTGGACAAAAAGCACAAGGTCTTGATCCTAAATCAATAGAAAAACTAGTCAAAAAGAGTCCAAGATGCTCTTGAAAACAGATCTGTTATTTGGCTCTGTACCACCCAGAAAGAGGGTACACACTCACTGCCTGCTAAGCTTGTGAGTCAAAGCTGTTCTTGGCCAAAGTAGAGAGTCAGAAAGATTTCCAAAACGAGGAGGCAGCAAACAAGAAATAAAAAGCAAGAAAAGCTCATGGAAGATGGTGGGATGCGGGGAGGAGCACAGGTGTGATGGATTAGATGCGTTGATGCCTCACAGTCAAGGCTACTCCAAAGGCAGAGAATAAAAAGTATCACCCAGAACAGAGGGAGAATATTGTTTCTTCAGCTTACTATGAACATCAGAGTCTAAAATGTGATAAGTGTGCCATGGAAGACAAAAAGGTCCTGTAGTTAAATATGCTGGGGAAATGTATATACTTCCCTCTTGGAGATTTATAATGCATAATCGAGCACTATAATTTCTAAGAGGTCTCTTTAAAAAAACTTTCAAATGATGAAAATATTTATTATGTATTAAAAGCGTACTAATAAGTTTTTATC
This sequence comes from Heterocephalus glaber, assembly GCF_000247695.1. The sequence continues at coordinate 3,290,924 of NW_004624813.1, read as the reverse complement.
TCTTTAATCTTGTTAATAAATATATGCATCTTTAATATTGATTTCCTCATACTTATTTGAATATGAGAATTAATTTTTTTCAGAGAACCTGGTATTTATTGTATGAAGCTTTAGTGCTCTGTAGTTATTGGTTATTTGGATACTTGGGTTCTGGATAAATCAACAACTCAAAAGTACCTAAGGACCTTGTTTTTGTTACAGCTATGGTGACCTCTGTAATAAGCAGAACAGCAAAGGGGCTAAAAGCAGAAACTTTGAATTGGGAACCCCTGCTTCAAACTCTAGGTCCTCTACTTGCCTCACCAAGCCCCCTGCTTCTTTATGCCACTTTATGCTTCTTTCGCTCTGTCAAAAGAGGGAAAAAATAACAAAGGCAGGACCAATTTTGTAAATTCTTGGGGGAATCAGGTGAGATATTCCCTGTAAAGCACATTACCTACTGCTGAGAACTTGCCAAACAAAAATCTTCATAGTAAGGATCCAGTGTTCAAATCTCTTTCTTTATAAATTTGCTAAAAGAGTGAATTTAAGCCAAATTTTTTGAACAAATTTATTACCCAAATAATTTTTGAACAATAGAGATTAAATGAATATTGCATCTCTAACAAAGCCAACATGGTGCTATGGTCTAAGGTCAAATGTGTGTAAGTCTGATCTTACCAGACCTGTGGTGGGTTGAAAGGATTCGCTGCGAAGACACATCTTAAGGGCTGAGTGATTTGGTGAATGGTAGCAGATACTATGAGTGTGTAACTGTGGCAGGATGAACTAGCAGGCAAATACAAATAAGATGAGTTGGGTTTCACAGCCCTTCATGCTTCCTTTCCCACAGGTTTTCAATATCTGCTTTGCTGAAACATGTACAGGCTTTGGGATTTGTGTCTCAGCTCAGGTGAGAAGAATCCTGACACTGGCAGGTGACATGGTGAAGAAAAGAAAGAAAAACCTGACAGAGGTATGAGCCCTCAGAATGGAGACCAGAAAGCCAATCTGATACTGCGTTTTCCCCAGGGCCAGTAAAAAATCCCCACCTTCATCTTTTACAAAATTGAAAAGAGAAAAGTTAGATTTATAAAAACCCTTTTGTTTAAAAATAACTATAAATTCACAAGTTGCAGAGATAACACAGAGAAGTCCTCTACACCCCTCACAGGTTTCCTCACAATGGTTATATCTTAAGTGACTATAAATCAACATCAAAATAAGGACACTGAGATCTGTACTCAGTGTGTACAACTCTAGGTCATTTGGGGATGTGTAGTTTACCCCTGCAGTCAAGATACAAAACTGGAGACTTTGCTTTACATATTGTTCCCTTTTAAAGAGGTAAGGCTTTTTTTTATGAAGAGAGTTCACATTACTCTGAACATTAATTTATTTTATTGGTTATATTTCATCACTGGATGGAGGTGTGAGCATAAAAGTAGTTACTTGAGGGTTTGATACCACAGTTTGGTATTTTTGTTATAATATGGGATTGTGGACATTTCTTTTATGATTGCAATGGGTTTCCCCTTTGCTCTTTATAAATCTGGTCAGCATATGTAAATATTTTGGGAAGTAACTTTACATTCTAATTCAGTTCTTTCTCTTGGTCATCATTTATTATTGCATTGCTGGAAATGTACGTGTTTTACAAAAGGCAAAATGTGCTGAGGAAGAAGAACCAAATGGTAAAACAGATCCCATTTAAAAAGCCATGAACAAGCATAGAGTCATAAGTGGTGACATGAATAAATTGCTTTTGAAAGAAAATTCAGACTTAATATCATTACCTAGCCACAGCTGAAAGACATAACTATATTTCAAACAGTAGTAATAGCTGGCACTACTGGGTTAGAAATGATTTCATGATGACATCATAATGACTTATTAAAAAGAAAAACAAAGAAAACTTGAAATCTCATCATGCTGGTTGGGGAAGTAAAAATTGTATTGTGAACTGACCGGTTTTCTATCATATTCTATGCCATATTCTACTTTCATCATTAATACAAATAAAGTATGTCAGGATTTAAAAGACTGATTTTCATAGTTTTGGTATGGCTATTGTTCCTAGTTTGGTATACGGCACGACCATGATATTCATAGTTCAAAAATTGTTGAAATTATTAGATCTTCATACTGGCGAATACTATTTTATATATTATGTACATTTTATGTATAGATGAATTATTTCTGGTGGTGGTAAACAAATTTTGGGGAAAATTGAGAGATGGAGTGAACATTGATATCTACCAACTAAATCAGCAGTCTGACCCTGGCATCCCACCCAGCCTCAATTAACAGTATTGTGCTAAGTGTGTTATGTAAAAAAGGACAGTCTTCTGAAATGCTTTCATTGAAAAGAGATCTATTTTAATGTTACAACCAGATTTCCCTACAGATATACCAATGTATTTTCTTAGCATTCTCTCCTCCATCACAGTTCTTCTTTAGAGATCAATTTTTTTCTCTGCCTTGAAGTTCTCCTTGTAGAAACTTATTTAGAAAAGAGATCTTATAGTTTGTTAGAAATGTGTTAATTTTACATTGGAAGATGTTTTACTGGCTGTACAACTCTAGGTTGACAGTTATTTTCTTTTAGCATTTCAAAGATATCCTCTCATCTGATGGTCTCAATCAAAGTGACATTCCTTTTATCTGGTGTGTGTTTTTTCTCCATCCCTCTTTAAGAACTCCTATTTGTCTTTTGCAATCTGTAGTTGCACTGTGTATCTAGATGACTTTTTCCTTTTTTCTTGATCTTGAGTTTTATTGGGATTGGTTGTGTTTTTATTATTTTTGCTAAATTCTCAGCCAATATTATTTTGAGTAGTGCCTTCTCCCAATTCTATTATCCCACCCACCCCAGGATAATTGATTAGGCTTTTATAAGACCACCCTACTCTTCCCACTATGTTCCTTTGCTCTATTCAATCAGCTGTTAGTCTAATCTACAATTTAGCCCATTGAGTTTCTAATTTGATTTCTAAAGTTCTTTGGGTCATTTTTTATTTTGCCTGGTGATTTTTCATTGTCATTTGTTTCTTATTCATACTTAAGAGTCTTCTTTTTCTTTAAGAATATTACACATCCCTTTTATATCTAGCATATAATAATTTCTAGTCCTGAAGTCTTAGTGTATCTAACGTGTAGTCTATGTTGTTGCTGCTGGTAATTTTTTTTGTTTTTGACTTCTGCTGTTGTTGTTTTTGTTCTGTTGACTATTGCTCATGGGGATTTATTTCCTCACTAAAAACATTTTTTTAATTCTAAATTCAGTCATTGGAATTTTGGCTATGGAAAATTTTTGAAGCTCAAGTTGAAAATGTTTTATATATGATTTATTTTTATTTCTCTCAATCACCTAGAGGCACTACCTAGAAAGAACCAGTTCAAATTATATTCTTAGCTCTGGGTTTTTCAAGGTCATTGACTTCTTTGAAATCCATCTCCAAACCCATGTAAAGGCTTGCTTGTGGTTTTGAATTTTCATGGAAATATTTTCCCAAACCCTTCTACTGAGAACCAAGTCTAAGACAGCTAACCATCTGTTTCCTATTTCCCTCCGCTGACTGTTAGGTTTGGTTTATTAACACACTGTTCATTAATTAAAATTAATTGTATAATATAGTTAATTATAATATATTTTTCATTTCACTAAAAGAGTCACTTTGGGGAGTTCTGGATTCATGCAGGTGTCTCTGATCCAAACTTTTTTCCTTGAACAAGCTTAGCTTCCTTAGGTCCTAAGTAGAAATGGTTCATTAGGGCCCAGGATGTGAGCCACCAGCAAATGTTGGATGCTTCCTGGGAAATTACCAGTGACACTACTTTTTCTCACTCTGTGGAGCCAAACTTTCTCATGATTTAGAGCTCAGTCTCTTCTGAGGTCAATTATTCACTTCAAGATTAAATATTGTCTCCAACACTCCTGGGAAGTCTTTTCTGATAACTTCTTTGCCATATTACCTAGAATAGAATTCAGAATATCATTTAAAGGCTGAATAAAAGCTATTACAAGAACTAAGGATAATACCCAAACAAGTTGGATGGGGAAATGGAAGTAGGACAAAGTGAAAATATATTTAGCAATCTTTGGGAAAATCAAGATAATATGTCTTAGAAATTGAATTAAACACATTATATAAAATTGTAAAACCAAATAGTATAAACCATGAAGAAGATGATAACCCTTTCAAATCATTCGAAGGAAAATGCATGTAAGAGGCAAATTAAGCAAACACAGACCATTAAGTAGAATTTTAAAAAGGACACATACATATATGAAAACACATGTATAAAAATGAAGCATAGTAAGTTCAGACAATGTAGCAAAATATAAAAGACAAAAGTTGAGCTAAATGTCAAAATTAAAATATTGTAGCAGAATGAAAACACACATACAATAAATGTGTTATAGACTTTGCATGAAAAGATTTTCAGACTGAATCACAAAAATTCAACTATATGCTAAACACAAAAAATGTTTCTAAAACTGAGTCTCAGAATGGATGAAAGATAGAGAGTGAACACATTATAGTATGTAAATAAAAACACAAAATTATGTGGGGCTAGGATATCAGACAGGAGTTAAATTCACAGCAAAGAAGCATTAGACATAATGAAGCATTAGACAAAATTGTACAATGATAATTCACAGGAAGCACAATAGTCATAAATAGTCTTATATTGAATAACAGCATAAAGATTCCTAAGGCAAAGCCTTTCATATATAAAGATAAATGGATATATGAAATATAAAATAATAATAGATGCCTTCATCTTCAAGTAGAACAAAATATAAAATACAAATTTAAAAAATTAATAGAGTAAGTATGATTTATATGTACTAAACCCCATATAGAAGAAAATACCTTCATTTCAAGTACATATAGAACTTTATAAGGGAAGATCATTTGTTATGTTACAAAATCTTAATATATTTCAAAAAGTAAGATTTTTGTTTTATTTACTTTACCTACAGTGAAATAAAACTAGTAATTAATACCTATATTATAAAAATTTAAAATTTTTAGGACATTTAAAAAATTGTTAACTTCTTTTAAATCATTTAGATGAGAAAAGACACCAAAACAAAAATACTGAAAACAATACACAAAAATATGTGATCAGAGGAAAAATTAAACTTTAAAGAAAACTTGCCATATTTGAAGAAATAGAACAACTAAATTGAGGATTCAAAATAAGAAATAGTGGCCACCAATAGACTAAATATAAGGGAATCAGAATTAAGAAACTAGTAAACAAAATATGAAACTTCTGAATAACTATTACAACAATAAAAAGGCTAAAATTAATGCATTCAAGAAATTACTTTTTAAAGAAGTTAAATGAATCATTAACAATTTTTGAGTGATAAGTAGCAGAGAAAACACAAGTGTTTAAAGTGAGAAATTAGGTTGAAAACCTAAATTAAATATTGTGAGAATTAAGAGGGATCTTTGACCAACTTCATACATATGGACTAGAAAAACTTAAATAACACAGATGATATTTATAAGAAATTCACATCACCAAAAATGACTTTAGATGGGATATAAAATCTAACCACACTATTCCAAAAAAAATTATAAAAGTTATCAAAAGTTACAGGCATCAGGTCCAGATTATATTTTACCTGAAACCTACCACAAATTTCAAGGCTCAGAAAGTTCTGGTTGTATTGAAATAATTCTGAGGTAGAGACTGAAGAAAAACTTTTATATTTCATATGTATCTATCACAATAATCATATCAAGATCTGATGACACAGTAAAAAAACTACCAATATTTTGTATGAATATTAATTCAAAATAATAGCTTAGTAAACAGAATCCAACATCACTTTACAAAACATATCATGACCAAGAAAAAAATTAGAAATACAGTTTTAGGAAAATTAATATAATTTATGTTTCTATTATATCAGAAGAAACAATTGTATAATCATATTCAGAAAGGATACAAAGGCATTTAAATTCACAAAGCATCACCAACAAAAATTCTTGATAAAACAATAATTATTGGATATTTCTACTATCTGTTTGATTTATAGAGAAAAACATTGTGCTTAACAGTGAAATTGCTTAAATTTTTTTCAATAAGAAAAAGACAATAATAGCCACTACCACAGTGATTAGTTATCATTGCTTTAGATTTCTAGATGTGCAGTTAGAAAGGGGAAGCAAATGAAAAGACCTGAAGAGGCAAATAAAATCATTGCTTACATGTATAACTAAATTATATAGCTAGAAAAAAAAAACCTGCAAAAACTATTGCAAACAAAAGCAAAACAACATTAATACTCAAAAATCAATTATTTTCTTGTAGACAAGTGAAAGTAATTTTAAAATATAATGAAATAAAAGCATTTGCTTTAAGAACAAAATAACATGTAATAGAATAAACTTTAAAAAATGTTCAGGACAAATGAAAAAGTACTTTAAAAGAATGCAAAAGGACAAAACAAGAATTGAGCAAATAAAATTAAATACTTGGAAAAGACAGCATTTAAGGACAGCAAATTTCCCTGTACTAATCTACACATTAGTATTATCCCACTGAAATTAATGCACAAATAATTTTTAGAGTGGTCAAAAACTGTGCAACAATTTCTGAGATGAACTTATTTCCAAGATATTAAAATATAATGCTACATTAATTAAAACAAATTTTTACTTTTACATAAGAACAAAACATAAAAAGGCAAGTGAAAAATCCAGATGTATACCAAAATCCTCATAATAATGAGGATTTTTATAAAAAGAAGCTTTTCAAATTCATGCCAAAAAGAAAAATGGTGGAGTATTTATCTAATAAGTAGTAATGAACAATTGGATAGCCCAGTTCTTAAACCAAGATGAAATCCAATGAGATCAGAAACTTAAGCATAAAAAGAAACTCTAAGAACTACATGTTAAAACAGAAATATTTAACCTGCTGGGAGATAAAATAGGTAAAACTCTTGAAGTCATAGGCACAGGAAAGGACTTTCTGAACAGAACCCCAGTTGCACAGGAAATAGTACCAAGAATCAACAAGTTAGATCATATCAAATTTAAAAACCTTCTGCACAGGAAAGGAAACAACTGACAGAATAAAAAAAAACCCTAAAGAATAGGAAAAAAATTTTGTCAGTCATCAGACAGAGGACTAATATCAAAAATATATGAAGAACTCAAAACTTAGAACCCCAAAATAAGACACCCAATCAAAAAGTGAGCAACTGAGATGACTTAACAGAAGAAGTACAAATGGCCAATAAATACACGAAGAAATGCTCAACATTGGTGTCCGTTAGAGAAATGCAAATTAGATTTGTTGACAAACAGTTTAGATTCCCATTGGCATCTAAAGGCTTTGTAGAAGGCAAAAACAGGTACAATGGGAAACACTGAGATTCCATCTTACCCCAGAAGGAATGATCATTATCCAGAATTCAAATAATAACAAATGATGATGAGGCTGTGAAGATAAAGGAACACTTCTACTTTGTTGGTAGGAATATAAACTAATACAACCACTATGGTAATCAGTCAAAAAACTAAAACTAGAAATTCCATTTGACCCAGCTATTCCCCTTGTGGGTATCTTTCTGAAACATTTAAAGACATCATATTACAATGATACGTGCATACTTATAGCATACTTTATAGCAGCACAATTCATAATAAAATCTTGGAAGCGGCTTATATGTTCATCAGCAGATGAATGGATAAAGAATTATGGTATTTACACACAATGATGTACTACTGGGCCATTAAGAAAGATAAACTTGTCGTTGGTAGGAAAATGGATGTACTTTGTCATAATGTTAGGGAGATAAATCAGGTACACAAGCTTAAATATCTCATAGTTCCTCTTATATGAGAAACCCAAATTATAAATAAAGAGCAGAATAAAAATTAGATAATAGCAAGTAGGGAGATAGATCTTTCTCAAATGGAAAATGAATCTGAATCAAGAGATGGAAGGAGGGGGAGGGAAAGGGGGATGAAACAAGGAGTTAAGATGGTTATGTATATGTACCAACTCCACACAAGGGATTATAAGCATTATATACCGTAAATACGCTAATAAATGAGAGAGAGAGAGAGAGAGAGAGAGAGAGAGAGAGAGAGAGAGAGAGAGA